>CM033277.1:22419242-23019242 GCA_019343175.1 Oedothorax gibbosus
AAAAACACAATAGTTATTTAAGCAACTAGTGCCGAAAATAATACTTTATTAAGCGAGTGGCTTTTATTTCACGAGACCGTAGGTCGAGTGAAATAATGACAAGAGTTTAATAAAGTATTATTTGGCACGTGCTTGCTTACAATCTTTTTTATAATAACGTGCAAAAAAGTATTTCCACCAATGAGTGATTTTGATGACATCATTTAGTTTCCATGGTGAGTGGCTTTTATTTCACGAAACCGTAGGTCGAGTGAAATAATGACAAGAGTTTAATAAAGTATTATTTGGCACGTGCTTGCTTACAATATTTTTTATAATAACGTGCAAAAAAGAAATAATTTTAAATGGCGATATTCAAAAATGCAAAGTAGTAAAATAATTTTCTATTTTGAATCAAAATAGTATTTTTTTTAATCATAATAGTATAGTTTGGCGTGAAATTTGTGTTCTTACTTTTGTCTTATTTAATTTCCTTTAATAATTTTTGTAGTACTTGTAGTTTCCATGGAGATATTAGAAAATGCAAAAGTAATAAACCAATAGAAAAAGTGAGTTTCATGACATCATTTAGTTGCCATGGAGATATTCATGACATCATTTTGTTTTTCTACCAATCAGATACCCTTATTTACTTTACCGCACTAGTGCCGAAAGTAGTACTTTCGGCACTGTCTATGACGTAAGCACGTAAAGTGTCATTTTCGCAACGATTTATGAATGAATATGATAAAAAAAAGTGAACTTTTTTTCACGTTGTTATAAAAAGGCATTTTAAATTGTTTATGCCAAGAGAGCAAACACGGCCGACGACGGAGTGTTATGGCGAACGAAAAGTGAATGGTTACCGTGTTTGGAGCTATATCTCGATATTGAGAACCAAAGTTCGTCTCTGTTTTAAAACTAATTTTTACACATTCTTGTGTTGAAAAAGCGCTATTGTTGTGTGGCAAATCTTGTTGATACGCAATATTTTGCCTACCATTATAATATATATGCTTCTTTTCCATGACCTCGTCTTTTGATAAATTAAGACTTTTCCTTTCAGTTCATTTCAACAACAAAAAAAATTTATTTTTTATTTTTACTTTTTACAAATTAATTTTAATGAAATTATTACCCATTTGTTTTTTAACCATCTTAAAAAATTATTTTGGGGGACACATATTAAATTCAAGGCTTACATAGATAAATTTACCAAAATTTAAAAAATTTGTATGTGTTTATTTCAAAATGGCGACTTATTTGAATGGCGCCTTTCAATTTCCAATGTTTGTTTTCAAAGCTTCTCATCAGTGTTGATGAAGACGTTTAAGTAAAATTTTTCATACTTTTGATGTCCTAATATAGCTATATCTCTATTTTTAACAATATCAAAACTGTGTGAGAATTCAAACATGAAAATAGAACTTCCTGAACGCTATCGATTTTCCAAAATACGTATAGATACTTGCAAACTGTCCAGTTGGAAGAAAGTTTTAGTGAGTCTTTTATAAGCTTTTCAGCCTTTTATTTGTTCACACTTTATTTAAATGTCAGTGCGTCACACTTTGCAGCAAAAAACAAATGTTTTAATTTCAAGGACGATTGCTGTAAATTTGAGCATAGATTTTTGCTAAGATCTTTGCTTTCCTACATTTCTTTTTAATTATGCAATTTAAATGCTGTTAATGTATTGTAAGTTTCAATTTATATTTACATAAACTGCTTTTATCAGTGTTGTTTGACGGGGGAAATGCATACTTTTAACAATACTTATGCATACTCTAACCATACTTATGACTATCTCACAAATCCTCAATCTATTATTAGAAACCTGGTAGCAGAATTTTCTAAAAGCATATGCATTATGACATTTGGAAGTCTGGGTTATGTTGTCATATACTGTACTTTTATTATGTAGTGTATAGGGATAACAACTAGCATGTGTGTGTGCCTTTAGTAAAAGGTATGCCTGATATACCCCCTATATGCCCCCCCTGCCACCTGTTCTTAACTTTCATGAAAGGCCATTTATTTATTCAGGCTCTCAAATTGTGTATCAAAATTGTGCTACTATTTTTTAATATGTACCAGGAGAAATGCCGGAAACTAACTTTGTAAGTTTCATCATTACTTAAGTAATTTTCTGTAAAGGAAATTAAGTATGATGTATGCTAGAACAGAATAAAACAGCTAATGTTTTTAAAATTCGACCATGTTTAGTTTTCGTAGAAGTTTGTTTGGTATTTTCTGCCAAACTTAAAAACTCCAATCGCACATTAAGAATTCATGCTAAAACTAGTTATGAATATATTAATGAAACTAATTCATTGGAAATGTAACTAAACTGATCAATATTAAACTAAAATTATCACTTTCCTTAATAAGCTTAAATTATTATTGAATATATTGCTGATTAACTTATTTGTGTGGAATTTCAAATCAAGAGTTTTGTGTGATTATTATTTATTAAAACGATAAAAAAATGTACACCAGCGAGAAATCACAGACCGTACCTTGTATGATAGGATCCGCGATTAACCTAATCGTGTTATAGGCTTGGAAAGTTTCGGAATCCGGTCTGGGCAGGTTCCATTGTAGGATATGATTAGGATACATGAGTTATGTGATATTATATATGCATTTTCCCCATGGTATCTTTGATAATGTTAAAATAAATTTTAAGTTTTTTAATTACCTATCGTTATATTAAATTTGCTTCTTTTTTCTCTTCAGAACATATAAAACATGCAAAGTCAGAAAAAGTTGAATGAGTCTAGCAATACTGGTTGGTAACTATACTTTTTCAATTAAATTAGCATTCTAAAACTTAAAATGTAATCAGTTTCTAAATTTTCCAGTTCTGATTTTTCTAAAAGACTATTATAACGATGGTTTAATCCCATTGACTTAGACCTTGGTTTTTGGTTGACACATTTAATGATTTAACTGATCATTTCAAGATCAGTCTAAGATCTACTGATCACTATTTAAATATTATTAGTTAGCTTTGACCCCTGCTTGCTAACGCTTGCAAACCCTCCAAACTCGGACAGTGTTGCCCATCACTAGTTATTACATATTTTAGCATGTTCGCTGAGATTTTACCATTCAATATTTTTTCTGTAAGACAGTAAGAAGATCATGCAGCACAAATTTTGAATCAACTACAACAACAGTTACTTGTTTCAATATAGAAAGACTAAGACTCCTGTTTGTTTTAAAAATAACAATACAACACTGTTTATTTTCTAAGTGTCCCCTGCTAAGTTTTTCCTTAACTATTATGAATTTACTAAAATGTTAGTATCACTAGCTTTAATTTTTATTGATGTGTTTTTAAAATGTGTATTGAGTTGAAATTATAACTGTGTGTTCTTTTTTTATTAAAGTTAGTGTGAATCTCATTGCAGTATGCAGTAGTTAAAGCTTAGATAGTAATAGTTTACAAAAATTGTAGTTGGGTCATTCCATGTCAAATCAACCAATTAAATAACAATTTTGCACCTTGACCTCTTGGATTTCAATAATTTTTGGTATATAGTTTGTACTAATGGAGTATATGAAAAATCCAAAATTTTAATTTTTTTGTCTCAGACGTTTTTTTTAAACCGAATTTAGAAAATCGTAAAAACTGCAAAATTTGCCTTGACTGCCATGCACAAATTTGTTGATAATGGACAAACTAATCATGCTAGAAAGTTCTCATATGTGTCATTTTAAAGCTGTTGTTAAGGGCTTTAATATGATATGTAACATGGATATATATACAACATTGTTAAATTTTCACAAAACAATTTATTTTTTAAATTTTAAAATTTCAAAATCGGAATTTTTAATATTTTTGAAAAAAATATACGTTATTCCTACATAATTTGTTAACATGTGTACCAAATTTCAAGATGGTATTCCTATGGGATCATATTAAAATAAATTCCATTGTTCTGTTAAGTACAACATTCATCACATAATCAATAAACATTAAACCTAGGTATTACAATGTGTAATGGAAACTTGGGGGAAAAAACTGTAAAACCAAGATGGTCTTACTTTAGGACAAATGTATATTACTTTAATTTTACATTTCAGTTTAAAAAAATTGCTTTTCTATATTAAAAATGTAAATATTATTACATATTTAAACCATATATAGCTAAAAGAAAACTCAAGTAATGTACTTAATCTTACCTTCACATTATAAATCCATTATTTTTCTTTTGAAAAGCATGGAATTGCCATTATCCAGTATAATAAAGTTATTTATGGAGGTAGTCAATTTAAAAACAAATAAAAAAATACTCGAATCTGCTTTTTTTCCGAAAAAAAAATTCACTATTGCCGAATGAAGCCATCATAGTACGTGATTTTGCAGAAAATTACTCTTTTGTAATTCTTGACGATGCTCAAGGATTTCATTGAAACAATTCCATGGTCACAGTACACCCCAGTGTTGTATATTACAAGAACAAAACTCAAAGTGATGGAACGGAGTTTCTCGATTATAAAAGTTTTGTTTTTGTCTCCGACAGTTTAACCCATAATACAGTTCTAGTCCATGTGTTTCAAAAATCGCTGTTAGAGTTTCTGAAACACAATGTAGTTCTTGATCTGAAATTTTTTTATTATTTCAGTGATGGCTCTGCAGCACAATACAAGAACCAAAAGAATTTTTCAAACTTGTGCCATCATCTTGAGGATTTTGATGGAATAGACGCCGAGTGGCATCCAATTGTTTGAGTGGGGTAAAGAAAATATTGTATCAATTACTTTTTTTTATGTGACACAACAAGAACGTATTGAAGACACATAAAAAGACGTATTGGAGAACATATTGAAGACACATTGTCACATAAAAAAAGTAATTGATACAATATTTTCTTTACCCCACTCAAACAATTGGATGCCACTCGGCGTCTATTCCATCAAAATCCTCAAGATGATGGCACAAGTTTGAAAAATTCTTTTGGTTCTTGTATTGTGCAGCAGAGCCATCACTGAAATAATAAAAAAATTTCGGATCAAGAACTACATTGTGTTTCAGAAACTCTAACAGCGTTTTTTGAAACACATGTACTAGAACTGTATTATGGGTTAAACTGTCGGAGACAAAAACAAAACTTTTATAATCGAGAAACTCCGTTCCATCACTTTGAGTTTTGTTCTTGTAATATACAACACTGGGGTGTACTGTGACCATGGAATTGTTTCAATGAAATCCTTGAGCATCGTCCTGAATTACAAAAGAGTAATTTTCTGCAAAATCACGTACAATGATGGCTTCATTCGGCAATAGTGAATTTTTTTTTCGGAAAAAAGCAGATTCGAGTATTTTTTTTTGTTTTTAAATGGACTACCTCCATAAATAACTTTATTATACTGGATAATGCCAATTCCATGCTTTTCAAAAGAAAAATAATGGATTTATAATGTGAAGGTAAGATTAAGTACATTACTTGAGTTTTCTTTTAGGCTATATATGGTTTAAATACGTAATAATATTTACATTGTTAATATAGAAAAGCAATTTTTTTAAACCGAAATGTAAAATTAACGTAATATACATTTGTCCTAAAGTAAGACCATCTTGGTTTTACAGTTTTTTCCCCCAAGTTTCCATTACTCATTGGTGACCTAGGTTTAATGTTTATTGATTATGTGATGAATGTTGTACTTAACAGAACAATAGAATTTATTTTAGTATGATCCCATAGGAATACCATCTTGAAATTTGGTACACATGTTAACAAATTATGTAGGAATAACATATATTTTTTTCAAAAAAATTAAAAATTCCGATTTTGAAATTTTAAAATTTAAAAAATAAATTGTTTTGTGAAAATTTAACAATGTTATATATATATTCATGTTACATATCATATTAAAGCCCTTAACAACAGCTTTAAAATGACACATATGAGAACTTTCTAGCATGATTAGTTTGTCCATTATCAACAAATTTGTGCATGGCAGTCAAGGCAAATTTTGCAGTTTTTACGATTTTCTAAATTCCGTTTAAAAAAAACGGCTGAGACAAAAAATTTAAAATTTTGGATTTTTCATATACTCCATTAGTACAAACTATATACCAAAAATTATTGAAATCCAAGAGGTCAAGGTCCAGACCATTGGTTGATTTCACATGGAATGACCCAGTTATTAATTAATGCTATTATATTTTTATACATTAACCTTAATTATTTTAGATTTTGTAGAAGAACAGTTGCTTCTAAAGGGTTCTGCTTCAAACACTAATACGGAAGGTTCAACCAGAGTTGAATCCACGTTGGTATCAAGTGATGATTTTTTCCTTTGTCCGCAAACCAGCAACATCTCATCGAATTTCTTCTCAGTCAATGCTCCAGCAACTATGGAATCTTCGATCTTATCAACGGACTATCCAAAAATTGAAACTCTCTGGGACAGCTCTGCTTCAGGAAAAGTTAATTCACAAAGTAACATTACAATAATTGAACACACAGTCTCAAACAGCTCGGTTGGAAGCTTTAGTAATCCACCACAGGAGCTATTAAAACAATATCACCAAGAACTTCCCAGTATAATGGAAGATACAGAAACTGAACAGTGCACTGCCAGACAACGGAGAAATTCTTTGTCATTCGGAAAAAGAGGGAAGAAACGGAAACTAAGTGGTACAGGATCCGATGTGGTTGCTGAATGCGATCAAAATTCTTCTAATAGCTCTTGTGATGTAGCTAGATTAGGTGATAGCTCTGAAGTTCTAAATTCACCATCTTGGACAGAGTGTTATTCCCCATATCGAAAGAAAACTCCTTCAGTGGTATCCTCGGAAAGAGGCTCACTTATGAGCAAACTTTTCACAGAAGAAGAAAGGCAAAGATTTTTGGCTGCAAAGAAGAAGGCTAGGAAAGTGGAAGAACCTAAACTTAAATCAAAATTTTTAGGGTTTTTAGCTTCAGAAAATAAGTTTTTTGAGGATGAGAGTGCACACACTTCCTCTATAAATAACTCGATATTTGGTGATGAGCTTGTCTTATCAAAAAACATTGACAGCAAACCATCGGTTCAATCAGAAATCAGTGATGATTTTAACAAAGCTCAGCTTATTGATATGATAACAAATCCTAGTAAAAGTGAAAACTTTAAATTCTTAAATGAATTAAAAAATACAACAATTAACACAATCATAGGTTCTAAAAATCCTGAAAAACCAGTAACATTTCACCCTGAGTTTCTAGACAAAGTCACTGCAACTGACAAAGCTCCTAATGTGCCACCAAAAATTTCTGCCAGTACTAAAGAATTTGATTTGATAACTGCTTCAATGAACAACCAATTTGTTACATCAAATGTGAGTGAGGTAAGCAGTACTATATCTAGTGAAAATTTCTCAAACATTGAGGTGTCTGATACCTTAGAAAATCTATTCAGTGTTTCACAGGATGAAATTAACACTGAAGAGAAACAACTTGGAAAACTTCCTTCTATTTTATCTGAAAACATTGAGTCTCCTCTTAAACAGTTTGTTAATATAACTTCTGACCACAAGAAAAATAACACAATATTATCACCATTTTCAAATGAAGACTCTGAACCCCTTCAACAAAATGTTTCAAAAGTAGATAATGTACTAAATTGTTCCGCAAATGTCTCGACTTTGTGTAGTAAACCAGATATTGATGCCCTGCCTTTGGAAAGTTTGCTTGAAAAAGAGGAATTAATAGCGTACCATCAAGTAATTGAACCATCAGAAGAGAGTGTGATAGATAAAAGTATTGTCCAAAGGGATTTAATGGACTGTAAAGTAGTAAATATTGATGAAGCACAAAACATCAAAGAACCAAGTACCAATTCAGCTAATTTACCTATTTGTAGAACTGATATTTTAAGTGGAGATGCAAAAAATGGCATGTCATCAGTAAGCATTATAGAAAGTCAGAACTCGCAGACTGTTGAAACACCTTCAATGGATTTCAGCTATCTAAAAATACCTGGGACAGTTCTAAAAGAAGGAGAAACTCCTGAACATGTTGAAGTACATAAAATTGAACCTGCTAATCTAGAGATGGATTACCTTGTTCTGCAAAATACTTTGCTTCAAAACAGTAAAGGAAATATGCCTAATAATGACATAGTAATTGTGGCAGATGAGTTTTGTAAAATTGGTAATCAAGCAATAAATTTAGAAACAATTCCAGGACTTCCAAATGTGGATTTAAATACTTCAGAAAATCAGTGTTTTCCGCCAGAAAAATATAAAAGTGTTGGTTTTGCAAATGGAACAAATCAGAAAGAAGCACGAATGGTAAATATTCCTTCTGTAGTGGATAATATGAACCAGGATAAAGAAATGTCAGAAGTGTTACCTTTAGATAGCTCATTTCCCGTTGAAAATTCTTATGCGACTTTCGAAGACATTCAGTTTTTGCCCAATACTATTCCTATATCTAATGGAGAGTTAGAAATGTTGTCGTTCTATGCTGATCTTGAAGCTAAAACTTACAAAAACTCCAAAAAGAGTTTTCAATCTCAAAATGATTCCATTTCTTCCTTGGAGCAATGTCCAAAAACTATTGAAAGTGAAGATACTTCTACTGCTGTGAGTGGCTTGATTCAATCAGAAACTAAAATCAACGTTATGGACTCGCCTCAAGAATTAGATTTAGATAACAAGAATGAAACTCTCAGAACTACTGGTGCCAAAAAGTCTTTTGGTGGATCACGTCGGGTTTCTTCTGATAGCTTAAACTCCATCCGTCGTTCTTCCTCAGACAGTTGTGATCGACCTCATAACACAGACTCTTCATCTTCTGCTGATGATACAAACAGTGTGCCATCAAAACGGAAGGCAATTAGTGATTCTGAAAATGTCAATGACCAACTGGTTAAAATTGACGATGTACAATATGATTCTAGTGCAGAAAGGAAAACAGCACTAAAAACCTTCAAAAAGCCATTTACTGTTGCAAAGAAATCGGTTGATGAAAAAACTGCTTTCAAGTCTGTGATACAATCATATTTTGGAGTGAGAACCGCTATGAAAACTTGTGGAAGGACAAGAAATGTGACTGGCAATCATGTTGGTATGTGTGAAATATTTTATTAAAAATTTAACCTTATTATTTAAAACTTTTTTGTGTAGATTTTATTTATTTTTATTATTTATTCAGACCATTTTGTGTTTTCTTCAGATAAAAATGGTTCTGCAGTTATCATTTCTTTTCAAAATAAAAGTGACGTAGGTAAGTTTAGCTTTAAAACTCCATGAATGGGATGCAACAGATTGCTATAACATGTTTATGCAATGATTAGCCGGGGTTGGGGTTTTTCCAAATTCTTTTTCAAATACTAAAACCTATCCACTCAGAGACAAGCTATAAAGTAATTGGTATATAAATTCTATCAATCAATGAAATTCTAAAATATAGTTTTTTTAATAACAACTCATTTAGTGATAATTCCTTTACAAAGCATTTTAAATTTTATGTGTTTTAGACATTTATACTGAAATTGCTCACACTGCTAACTTTAATAAATATCTTTTCCAGAAATTTCTCCTGAAGAATTTTTATCCGATGAAACAAAATCAACCTCTGGGAGCTGGTCTCCTCTAAAGGTATACTGATGCAAATATTTTAATACATTATGTAAAATTAAAGATAATAAAACATTTCTAAATTGGGCAGTTTGCATGACTAGTATGTATAGAAGAATTTTTTTAATAATTTAATTTGTTATATAAATAATTATTAATTGAAACATTCTCTATAAAAACATTCTAGTAATGTAAAAAAAAAACTAAAAAATTTATCTATTTCAATTATTTTTACCTATTAACATTATTCAAAATAGGGATAGTAGTTGTAAAGAAATTTAAGTTTTCGAATATTTTTGTTAACCTACTTTTAAACGCATTTTTTCTACAACTCTGCATACAATATAATGTATAAAATATGTGTTGTAATTTTTTTTTGTAAAACCTACAAATGTTATAGAACAATTTATTATATAAGTCTGAATTGAAAAAGGACATTCATGTAATATAAATAGATAGCTAAGGGTGTGTTTTTTTTTAATTTCATTTACTTGACCTATAAACCCAAAATAAATATAAATAATTAACTTCTTAACAAATACAAATTTATATAATGCTAAATGTCCTGTGTTTCTTTAAAATTCTCAAAAATAATTTATCTACTTTAAAATTGCATGTAAAAACATTTTTTATTGTGACTCTTTTTTGGTTTTATTATAGGACCTATCATTATCGAAGTCATCTTGCCTGTGTTTATCTGAAGAAGTACCCTGTTTGGTAAATGGAGAAACTTTGCAGCAGACATGTGAGGCAGAAGATTGCATCGATGGAACTGTAAGACTTTAATTACTTTTTTTTTATGTTCAAATAAAACTGACAGCCACAAAAAAATCTTAATTATAATTTGCACTTGGGCCAGTTGACTACATACATGGCATAAAAATTATATTCTAACCATGTAAGATAATTAGACGTTTTAATCACAGTTTCTTCAATGGTGGTAATGTTTCACATAACCCCCTGTCTAGCTGTTGACATGTACAATTTCACCCCCAATGTATGGCTAAACGGTTTACAAAGTGTAGTTGGTTGTCGAAATTCTAACTTTAAAAATAGTAATTATCATCTATATTTTATAAACATGATTATTTTCATGCTTAGAACAGGTAAAAAAAGGGGGGGTATAAAAATTGTTTTTGTTTTAACTTATCGATATGTCAAGTACGCCATTATTTTTGCTTTTTATTGCTAACTACTTTTACTGCATTAATATATAAGAAAAGCAGGCACAGTATCCTTATAAAAAATGTACAAATGCCAAATAATAAAAAGTGTTTAAGCATAAAAGTTGTTACCATAGTAGCTTTATTTTAAGCATCATATTTTCCAAAGACGTATTGTGAGTTGATAATCATTTCTGTACTTCTGTGACACTCAAATGATATCTAAAGTGTGGAAGATATTTAATTGCTGTCCTTTTTGTTGATATATTTTAGGCTGTACCTTGTACAAATGCTGTAAACCACCAACACTTACTGACCCCTCATAGCAAAATAAAACATAAAACTTTCTGTGACATTCATTTGACTCGCTTGAAGAAACATCACTGTTGTCCCAAATGTGGCTTGTTTTGTACTCAAGTAAGTAAAGTGACTAAAATCATAAATTTTATACTTATTCACTTCAGGAGAAATGTAAGTGGGTCTCCAAACCGATATTTCTCTGTATTTATCCAATGGAAAAAATAATGTTCCAAGCGAAATTTCTCCGGCTCTATTGAATATATATTTACAAACGTTTTTATATAATAAATGGAGCTAGATTACAGAAATCTATAATACCACTTTTCAAAATTGGTGTGAATATTTTTTTTTTAATTTTTCAATAAATAATTTTACTACAAAACATTCAAACCAATTTCAAGTAGTATTATAAGAGGAATTGCACTGTAAGCCAGTTACATTTAAAAGTTACATTTGTATAAAATAAAGTTTGTAAAAATATTCATTACAGCCGGAGTAATTTCGGTTCAGAGACCTGCACCCATTCCCCCTTAAAAGTTGTAAATAAGTCACTCCCAATAAAAGAAAACAGAGTTGACAATTATTATGAAAGAGAAATGCAGTTTAATAAATGTTAATTTATCTTTGAAATCATATACTGTTATACTTTGTAGTCTTCTTACAAAGTTTTAACGATTAGGTCTTAACAATTACTGCTTGCTTAACATTTTTTTAATCATTTGAATTGTGAGAATAAATATACTATATTTTTTTAAGTTAATTGTTATCTGTAACTATAAATGCTACTTGTTTTCATTGTGCTATTTGAAACTTCAATAAGTATGTTAGCAATAGAAATGAATATATTTTCTATGTATTTATTTTTAGGGCATCTTTTCACATTGTTCAAAGTCGTATACCTTCAAATACGGAAGAGAAAATCATTTCTTCCATACATCATGTTTCATCATCCCTGGTTCTGGATTGCCACCAAGTTGTCCTCACTGCTGCAAGTTTTCAGATTTCAGCCACGCACAATTATCCTTGAATGATAGCTCAAAAGTCACAAACTCTAGTCAAAGCTTGTCAGTGTAAGTACAGGGTGTCCTAAAAGTTCCCGTACTGACGTTTCTTGATTTTTTTACACACAAAACAACAAACTTTAAAACATTGTTTTTATGCTAATGGTGAAAAGTACTTTTAACAAAACGTAGGAAAAAATTTGGAACTTACATTTATATAAAATGCTCAAAATGTCCACCCCTTTCATCGAAGCATAGCTGAAGGCGTTTGCGCATATTTTTAGAAACGCGTTTCAAGATGCTGGGAGTGACTTCTTGTATCCTTTGCGTAAGGGCATTTTTCATATAATCAATTGTTTGTGGGTTATCTTCATAAACTTTGTTCTTTAAATATCCCCACAGGAAAAATTCAGGGATACTCAAACAGGGGAACGAGGTGGCCAAAGATTTCTTGAGATGAGTCGATCGCCAAAAATCTTGAAGCATGTCCATGGTTTCATTACTTGTATGGCATGTTGCACCGTCTTGTTGGAAACAAGGATCTCGTTCATTCACTTTTAATAATGCAACTAATTGTTGGATCACGAAACCGCTTAAATTAAACCATGCCTCATCGGAGAAAATTTTTTAATACAAAATTTGGAAGTTGTTGTGAGTAAATCTCCGGAACCTTCGACAATAATAAAGCCGCTTCTCATTGTCCGTTGGCTTTAGTTCCTGTACCATTTTTACACGATAAGCCCGAAAATTCGAGCTCCTAAAGCCTTATGTGTCGATCCACGTGGTGTACCCATTTGTTGCAACAAACGCCTCACGGATGTTTGAGGAAATTGCAATATCCTTCATTGAATTTCTTGCACAAAATCTGGTGTAACAATTTTCGGTCTTCCATTTTGTGTTTGTCTTCCACCGAACCTGTCTCAAGAAATCTCTGGACGAGTTTATATAGAATGTATCTTTACTCGGTTTAGCATCATCTGGATATTTATGTCTCCAAAATTCTTTACATCTTTCATATGATTTACATCCAAAATAAGCCTCAAGCAGCGCAATTCTCTGAATGCGTGATAAAGTCATATTGCAATGAATAATAAATGACATGGAATTTTATTATAGCACAACTTGAGCGCAAAAAAACCAAACGATAAAAACAAGATTTGATGAAATAATAAGCAGACGATAAAATTTAATATTTGAAAAATTAAACACGGATAATGACTTTTTTAAATTGGAGTACGGGAACTTTTAGGACACCCTGTATAAATGCTTCATTTGCTAAGGAAATGTTATTCCTTCATTGTTTTAGTTAGATATTTATTCCTGTATACAAATTTTTGAAACTTGTATTTTAAAGTACTATTATAGCAATGTTACTTGAATTCAGTGAACATAAATGAGAGAATACAGATGAACTTAACTTTTATTCTAATTCACAAAGCCAAAAAAAAACATAACTTTTCGAAAGGCAAAAAAGACAAACTGATTTTTTTAAAATAGAACTGCGCGAGACGTTAGTTGAGTCGTTGCGAGAGAAAATGTAATAATTACTCTCGTGAAATAATCCTGCACAAAATAATAATACAAAATAAGTTCGCTACAGAAAGTTCGCTACAGACTCCCCCTCTGGATTCGCTGACGTCCCGGCAAGGATCCAGCAAGAGTGTCTTGTTCAGTTCTTCTTGGGACGACCTCTCTTGCGTAGAGGGTTTACAGGGCTCCCGTTGTCGGGAGACTCAAGGCAAGGGCGTAGAGCGGAAGTGTGGTACACTCCCAATGGCACGTCCGGATTATTTGGATTTGCCACTTCATAGCTGGTTAGCGAGCGTTGAGTTTTCACTATATACGGTCCGTCACGTCGTGGCATGAACTTGGCAGATTTCTTGTTAGCTTTGCTGCTTATAGGGTGAGTGGTGACCCAGACTTTATCGCCAGGTGCGTACTGTACTGCATTTCTGCGCTTTTTGTCTGCATACTCCTTTCGCTGATCTTGTTTTTCTTCCACTCGGTCTCTTATCTCCCGACTCAAATTTGCAAACTTACACAGGTATGGTGTGATTTCCGCTACGAAGTTGTCGTTGTGAATTACACTGCGTAAGTCATGATTCACGTCATCTGGCGTGCGCAGTTCTCTTCCAAATTGTAGGAAGGCAGCAGAATATCCAGTTGAGGAGCAATGGGCAGTATTCATGGAAAATCGAATCATTGGCAGCTTTTCGGACCAGACTGTATGAAGGCCGTTTCCAACTAAGATTGCAATTCGAGGTTTTAGATCTCTATTTTTCCTCTCAACTGGGTTAGCTTGAGGGCAATAAACTGGAGTAAGAATTTGGGCAATGTCTAGTAGATTACAGATTTGCTGCATCACTGCACTGACGAACTGAGAGCCATTGTCAGAAATGAGACGTCTCGGTAGTCCATATCTTAAAATTACCTCTTCTAGCAAGGTTATAGCACACTCTCGGGCTGTGGCCTCTTGTAATGCGAAGAGTTCTACCCATTTCGTTGATGTATCCTCCACGATGAATATCCATTTTTTCCCATCTGGTGTTTCGGGTAGTGGGCCAAAAAGATCAATTGCCAAAGCCTCAAAACGCTGGGAATACACTGGTGTTCTTAAAAGTCCAGCCGGTTTCTGATTTTCGGCTTTATATCTACTGCAATCAGGGCATTTCTTGACGTAGTTGGAGATAAAGGATCTCATTCCTGTCCAGTAGTATCTTTTGGAGATTCTTTGAAATGTCCCCTCCTCACCATAGTGACCAGCAGTTGGGGCATCATGATGTTCTTTTAGAATGTTGTCCCATTCTTGTTTGGGTACTACCAACTGCGCCTCTTCAGAGTCAGAATCTGGTGAGTATCTGTAGAGTACTCCTTGGGTCATGAGGTAACCGCGATTCGTCCAATTAAGGAAATTCTCGTTCTTGGAACTTTGTTCAAAAGTCTCTATTATTGTCTTCAAATTTTGATCTTTGAGTTGTTCTTCCCTAATGTCACTAGCCGACCTGGTGGGGAGTCCACCATAACAGCACAGGACTCGCACTCTAATTCACCATGTGTGCACTGAGGTCGGGAGAGCATATCTGCAACTACATTTGCTTTTCCAGGCACGTATTCAAGCTTTAAGTTGAATGTTTGTATTTGTAGAGCCCATCGAGCTAGGCGCCCTGTAGGTGTTTTCAAACTCAAACAGCCACTTCAGCGGTTGATGATCCGAAACGACCCGAATTTCAGCTCCTTCGATATATCCTCTAAACTTCTCTGTTGCCCAGACGACGGCCAGCGCTTCTCTTTCAGTGGTTGAGTAATTTCTCTCAGCTGGATTAAGAAGGCGACTGGCATACTCTATCGGGTGTTCTTCCGAACCTTGACCTTGACTAAGGACAGCTCCCAAAGCGTAGGCTGATGCATCAGTTCTCAGAAGGAAGGGTTGGCTCTCGTCTAGTTGTTTGAGGACTGGTGGTGAAATTAGGCTTTTCTTCAAGGCATCAAAGCTGTTCTGCTCTTTCCGAACCCCAAGTCCAGGCAGTTCGTTTTCTTGTAAAATTGCTCAGTGGTTTTTGAGATTCCTGCAAAGTTAGCTATGAAACGTCTGTACCAGCTGCATGTCTGTAGAAATGATTGAACCTGCTTTACATTTTTCGGAGGAGGAATATCCATAATGGCTGACACCTTGGCAGGATCAACTTCAATTCCGGAACTTGTGATGTAATGTCCAAGGTATTTGACCTTCTGACAAACGAAGTGACACTTTTCACGATTTGCTTGTAACTTGAATTGTTGAAGTCTTTTGAATACTTGGCGCAAATCGTCGAGATGTTGTTCAAAAGTTGGGGACATGATAATTATGTCATCTAAATAAGCTAGTGTATTGACCTTTAGCCCATTTCTGAAAATGTCTATCAATCTTTGGAAAGTTGCTGGAGCGGTTTTCAATCCGAAATGCATTCGTGTGAAGCGATAAACTCCAAAGACACAAACAAAAGCAGTTTTATGCTTGTCCGGTGGATACATCTTGACCTGGTGGTAACCTGCTTTTAGATCAATTGTGGACATAAAGTTAGTCTCTGAGGCTTTCTGCAGCAGGTCATCCATCCTCGGTAATGGATAAGGATCAGATTTAGTGACTGCATTTAATTTTCTGTAGTCTAACGCATAATCGGAATTCTCCATTCGGCTTAGGAATTAGCACAACTGGTGCCGCATAAGGTGAGTCACACTCTTCTATAATTCCAGAGGCAAGTAGAGAGTCCAATTCCTTCTTGAGCACCTCCTGGCGCGCTGGTGACATGCGATACGGTGTAGTGGCCACCGGGGGTGCATTTCCGGTGTCAATACGATGCTCCATATATGGTGTAGGGCCTTCCCCTGAATTGAAGGTATCCTGGAATTCCATTATTAACTTGTTCAATTGGGTTCGCTGCTTAGGGGGCAAGCCTTCTCCTTCCTCTTCTCGAAGTTGATATTTGATTGGTGGCTCAACCTCTTCAATCTGGGATGTTGCTAAGTCTTCAGGCATTACGCCCGGTTCAGGAACATCCTGTTGTAAGACTTCTGGTTCTGGAACAGCTTCTACTGGCCGTAAGAGGTTAACCGGAATATCTTCCTGGAAGTGAATCTTCCGCTTTGGGTTCTCACAGAAGTGCCAATTTCTGTTCTTCATGTTGAGTACGATACCAGTCTTTTCCAGAAAGTCCGTCCCAAGTAGAGTTCGATTTCCTTTTGCACTTGGCAGAGCCAGAATATCCAATGGTACGGATTTATCTTCAATCCTAATGTTCACTGTGGCGGTGTACGCTTCTTCGGTGGATTTGCATCCATTTGCCAATGTCATTGCAATTTTTGTGGGTTGGAATTTCACACCATTGTGCAACAGACAGGAATATAAAATCTCTCCAGCGACCGATCTGGAAGCGCCAGTGTCTGCACAGACTCGAGCATTTACTCCTGATATGTTGGTGTCAATCAAAGCCAGAGGTGAGTTTGTTTTGTAGTAGGTGTGCATAGTCAAGAAGTTGACAGCAAACTTCTCATCTCTTCCTGGTGAACAGGTGGGACATTTAGTTTTAATCACGCCTATTCTACCACAGCCATAACAGCTGACAGTTGGCCTTTCACATTTCCAGTTTCATTTCTAGGGTTAGAGGGAAACGTTTTTATTTTCTGTGGACCAGGTTTAGAATTTCGGTTAAACTCGTTACCTTGACGACACTTCGGAAATTCATTCCTTCTAGGCTCTTGAGAAGTAGCCTTTTGCCTTACGCTTCTAACTTCGTCGTAAGAGTCCAACTTGTTCGCAAGTTCAATAGGATTTACCAGATCCGACCAATTGTCCAGGAAATGGTCTCTGACATCGGGTGGAACGCGACGCTTAATTTGATCACTGATCATCAGTCACACAGAGGTTTAAACTCTGTTATTCCAAGTCCCGATATCCATCCGTCAAAAAAGTTCTGCAAATCAAAGTAGAAATCACGCCACGTAGTGTCAGGGCTTCTGCGATGTTGCGTAAACAACTGGCGAAACTTCTCGGCACTCATCTTAAAACGCTTTAAAAGAATTCGCTTCACATAGTCGTATTCCTGAACATTTTCTTCACTTTCTTGAGCAATAAGTTTAGCGATGTCTTTTGGGAGAAGACCGACCAAGTACACAACCCACTTTGTGACTGGTATCTTTAAAAATGTTAACTGTCTTTCGAACAGGTTCAGGAACAGGCTGATGTCATCACTTTTTGCATCGAAGCTAGGAATTAACTTTTCGAATCCAAATTTTGGAAACCCTGTGTCGGTTGACAAAGCAGAACCCGATGAAGAATTCGGATTTTCCAAATGAGATTGCAATCTCAGTTTTTCTAGTTCGAATGATCGTTCTTGTTCAAGATTCAATCGTTCTTGTTCAAGCTTCAATCGTTCTTGTTCAAGCTTCAATCGTTCTTGTTCAAGCTTTTCTTCTTTTTCTTTAGCAATTCTCAATCGTTCTTGTTCAAGTTTTTCTTCTTTTCTTCTTTAGCAAGTTCTTTCATACGATGATTTCTTCAAGAAGTGTTTTCACATATTCAAGTTCTTCTTTATAAACTTCACTTTGCTGAATGTTGTTTTTTATTTCTATGACTTTGTTATTTACATCATACTCTATATTTAAGTCATCAGCTAACCTTTGCAAATCAGACTTTTTTGCTTTAGCAAAGAATGACATGGTATCAATGTAAATCTTCTAAGGTATCAAATATTAAGTCAGACTAATATATACTTGTATACTTTGTTAACAAAATTGCTAAGCAGGTTTGTCTACCTTTTATTTTAAAAGTTCAAAAATATTTTTCTCGTTGCAAGTATGAACACTTATTAGTAACAATTCACTATAACCTCATTAAAGTTAACAGGGATAAAAAAAATAATATTCTTCAGGTACTAAAGGTAGGTATACACATGGAATTTTATAAAAAGAATTCCTATCATCTTGGATTTATTTCGACCGAAATGTTCCCAAACCAAATTTGAATTGGATAATTCAATTTTCCTTTAGTTCCTGATTTCACAATTAGCAAGACAGCGCAAAAGGGTTTTACTTATCTTTCTTCTCGGCGACCTTCCATAACCAAACCGTTGAAAAAGTCGCCATCTTGCATCGTTTCACTACGTTGAAAATAAGACTGCTAACTTCTTTCTACAAGTTCACCAAATAACTATTTCAAATATCGTAGATCGGGCCACGAGTTGGAGCGCCAATTTATAGCAATGTTACTTGAATTCAGTGAACATAAATGAGAGAATACAGATGAACTTAACTTTTATTCTAATTCACAAAGCCAAAAAAAAACATAACTTTTCGAAAGGCAAAAAAGACAAACTGATTTTTTTAAAATAGAACTGCGCGAGACGTTAGTTGAGTCGTTGCGAGAGAAAATGTAATAATTACTCTCGTGAAATAATCCTGCACAAAATAATAATACAAAATAAGTTCGCTACACTATGAATTTAAGTTCGCTTATGTTTTTACTTTCAATTACCTAATCTAATGTATAAGGTAATGAAAGTAATGTGATGGGGTTGAAAATCGGAAATGGAGATTGTGTGTTTTCTATACACATTTTGGATGTTTGTTGATTCTGATAAGTGGTTTTTGAACATTAGTCTGTCTGTCTGAAACCACTCTACAGCTCAAACTAAAAGAACTACAGACAACAAATTTGGAACACAAGTTCTTAGTGCCTGCCAGATGTCATAATAAGGTTTTTGAGAAAATTGAAGCATGGGCAAATGAAAACTGCCCTGGAACTTTTAAATTTTAAAGTTATTGAAATTACCTTGTAGTAAATACTGTTATATGTATTAATTTATTGAGTGGTTTTAAGTGTAGGAACCTTGTAAGTTTAGTACATAAATTTTATTTTTCTGTTAAAAAAAACTGTTTTAGATGTCCTGTTCTGGTATTTGTACTTGTATTTCGGTTGGAATACAAACTTGAGCCTAAACTTGAATAATTTGTTTCCTTTTAGCCGTCCAGAAGGAGTCAATTTAATGAGTGGTTTTGAAAACTATCAACTTACTTTGTCTCCTATAGATAAAGAAAAAACAAATACTAAAGGTAATTTTTTAAAAAAAAACTAAGTTTTAAGTATTATATTTTAATATTAAACGCTTTTGTAGAAGGTATGAAAAAGAAACTTGTTTTATGGTTAAGTTATTGACCTAGATCTCTAAACTTTAATTGGTATGTTAATTATATACTAATGTCATTTGTGTATTTTTTTATGTCTTAAATCACTCTTAGATAAAGAAGTAAAAAAAAAATATTTGTATTTAAGTCAATTTTGTCTGTTTTTTTCTGTTAATAGAAGCAAAGACTTCAGAAGTTTTGCCAACAGAGGCTCTCCACACTATGCTCACAGAAATTACCAAAGAAAAGTCTTTAACTTTAAGGCCAACTGGAAAGTGCTTGTTAAATCCAATAAAAAATGGAGACATTAAGAAAGTGATGCAACTAATCGGTAAAAAAATCCAAATTACTACAAGCAAAATCTCTATTTCTATATCAGTTTCTCATTATTAATATAATGAATGAATCTTGTTTCTGATCTTTAAGAAATATGTTTGATTTTATCTTGTGTGTATTTTAATATAACAAATAACTACTAAGCTATAAACCATTAAACTTGTTACTTACAAGTTCAAAAAAGCTAGAAAAATGTATAATTGGTGCCTTATATTAAATGCGAATTATTGACATCCAGAAAAATGAAGGTGTTGGAAAATCAAAAAACTGCCTAACATTTTATTAAAATGGTATTTATGCTTTAGTTTTATATCCACAGTAAAGAATCCCATGTTGTATTGAACTGTTATTTAGAATTTGCTGCTAAATTATTTGAATTTTAGTTAAATATAATTTTTTTTACAGTTAATGGTATTGATCCTAATCATAAATTTGTGACACACAAGAATAATACTCCTTTGCATATAGCAGCTTTTTATGGATTTCAGGGAATTGTTCATCTTTTACTTCAGGTATATTTGAAAACTTATGTATGCTCTAAAATATACGTATATATTTTATAAATTAGCTTGTTCAAAAAAATTATAGGTTTAGGCTAGTCTTTCAACATTGAATAATTCTTTTAATGAGTATCAAACTGATGTGATTTTCACTTATGTATGCACTAAAATGTATGTATATCTTTTATAAATAAGAAGTTCAATATTTTTTGTTTAAAATTAGGGGACAGTGGGGGCTAATGCGACAATTTTTTATTAACCTCTGTGTTTCAGCAAGCATACAAGAATTTTAATTCCTATTTTTACAGGCTCATAAACTGAACATTCGTTTACTTAAAAAGTCATTCGACAGATGTTAAAACATTACTCATATTTTAGTTGTTGAGCATTTTAAACAAACATGTAAATGTTCCATTAGCCCCCATGGTAAATGCCTTAATTAAAAAAAACTAATGGAAAAGAATCAGAAAATGACCTGAAAATAAAATTTTAAAGCAAACACCATTTACATAATGAAATTTTATTATTTTTAAACAATTATTTCCCATTGAAAGTGAAATATCAAAGTTAAAACTCAAAATCGAAGATGTTCCCATAATTTTTGTTGAATCACTGGAAAGGATAGTTTTGCAACTAAATCCGCGAAAATTTTATCTCAAACTTATTCTCTTTTACAAGGTGCGTGAAAGACCATCTTTTTATCTTCAAATAGCTTACCCGGAGTTCATCGCTTTCTATTTCAGAAATCAATCCAACGTAATAAAGAATAGTTTGCTTTCTAGCAAATTTTAACAACAACAAATCAGTTATTTTCACCAAGCTCTGTTCAGATGTAATTAATGAAATTGTAGGTGGGAAAAATATGTCCTCAATAAAGCCACTTAAACTTTCTCCTATTATACGACGAAAGAAGTTAAAAAAGTTTCAAATTAAAGTTTTAAAAAGTGTTTGGCAACTTTACTGAATAAGATATTAAAGATTCATATAAGATTCTTGAAGAGCATACAAATCTAGGTTTATTCATGTCCTGTTTGATCCCACAGTTTATGTTCCATTAGACCTCAGTGTTATTATTTATAAATGATCCAACACAGAACCCTGTGTATCTCACCATAGTATTTGATATATAATATCTTAATCTATGATATGTCTGCTACCTAAAAATATAGTTTAATTCATGAAAAGTTTTTATTTAATACTTTAAAAGTGTAAAAAGAAAAACACTTTTAACTTTGGATTTTCCAAAACAACAATTCTTCTCTCCACTTCAACACATGTTTTTAATGGCTGATTTTTGGTTGTTAAAATGTGAAGTCTAACTGTTACAATGTTGTAGTAGAGAAATATTTGTAAAAAGGTATATTTTCTCCGCTTTTTGCCCCTTGTCCCATTAGCCCCCCTCTCCCCTAAGTTTAATTAAAAGTTTAGCAGATTATTTGTAATCTATGAATGCTGAAACCCTTTGTTGTAACCGTTCTAACTAAGTATCTTATGGTTCTTTTTAAATATCATACCAGAAAAAGAAAACAGGTAATTCAAGTTTATTTGATGTAGGACACCATCATTTAAATTTCACATTCATTCAAAACTTAAAAAAACGATTACACAATGTTTAGCAATTATTTCTGTTTTATAATGAAAAAATTTATTTGAATATAGTGTTCACAAGTTGTCTCAAATGCATGGACATTTTTTATTTGCACACAATTAGATTAGCAAGGTTTATAAAATATATTTTCTGTTATTTTTAGTATGGGGCTTCAATGGATGCTGTAAATGATGATCTAGAAACTCCCCTAATGTTGGCTGTTGAAAAGAATCATTTTCCTGTTGTTAAATGTTTAATATTATCTGGAGCACAAGTTGAAGTTAAAGTAAATATTCCTTAATCAGTATATGTATAAAACTTTGATTGTTTTTGTTTTTTAATATTCAACTGTTTGACAAAGAATCAAAACTTTCTGCACATATGTAGATATTCCCACGAAGAAGACAACTTCATTTTTTAGAAGGGTTTAAATTATAAATTAGAATCTGGAATTTCTCTCCCGTATTCTTTTTTATTTACATATAAAAAAAATACTATTTTAAAAGTTTTATGTTTAAATAAAATATTTTATAATTTCATTACGCTCACTCTGCCATATTAAGACAATAGGTCAAATGAAGAGCTCAAGTGCAAAACAAGTTAAATCACTTTTGGGGGGAAATTGAGTTGGTTAGCTTTTCATACAGGTATTGTAGGAAGGGATCCGCCAACATTTTGATTTGCACAAAAAAAGTTTTCACTTTTTGTCAAAAGTCACTTTTTTGTGCAAATCAAAATGTTGGTGGATCCCTTCCTACAATACCTGTAGGAAAAGCTAACCAACTCAGTTTTTTTCAAAAAGTGATTTAACTTGTTTTGCACTTGAGCTCTTCAAATAGTCTGCCAAAATAAAATTTTAAATTGAATCATATTAACAGTCAGCTTATTACAGTTTAATTATTGATTTTTAAAGTGTAGAGGAATAGAATACTATTCATGTGTGAAAAGTCTTAGATGGACGAAGCGACATTGCAATCAAATATGATCGTTTCAACTTACGGCTGTTACAAAATTTATGATCAAAATTTCTATAGGTTAGGATTACTAATGTTATAGACAAAAGATGGACGCTCATTGCTCTGTCAAGCAGCTCTAAAAGCGTCCAATCATGAATATCGCCAAGAGGAGAAAGGTTGCAACATATGTACTTATCGCTACGTTCGTTAGAACTATCCCATGTCGCCAACCTGAAAATCAGGTAATCTAGCCTGCAAAACCGCAATGGTGACTCACATCAATGTCCAAGTCACATGGGTTTGCTGTTGTGTATCATAATATAGAAATGGATTCTGCTTCCATTCGTTTATGCTCTTTAGATGCCTAATTTGTAGCATTTAAAATGCTAACCAATGAATTAAAAAAGTATCTGCCATATACGTGTTCATGTAAGAGTTTCATTAGATATGGTATATTTATAGCTAATGTATTCTTAGAACTATGCCTATACTTGATTGCCAGACCTAAATTAATAGTAATCTATAGCTCTTTGTTCAAGCATAGGTGACTTAATTTCAATTGACCTAAGCAAGGTATTGCTGGTGCAATAATCGAATTTTAGCTTTGCGCCACGTTTATGCATCTGATCTAGATCCACGATAATTTAGTGAAGCTATTATAAAAATGTAAACATGAATTAAAAAGATCTGTGATACTTACAGTAAGATTTTAGATAGGTATATTATAGTAATTTATTCCTAAAAGCCTATACTTTGATTAGAGTAAATTATTCTATAAGCTCTTTTAAGGTCAGGATTATTTCTTGATAAAAATATTCTGTAAAAATTGAATTAGCCTTCTGCGCCACATGCATTGATCAGATCCAGATAATATAACTATAAAAATAATGTTAGCTTTTTTATTAAACACTGCTATAGTTGCCAAAAATAGCAATCTTTTCACGAATAGCAATTCATCTTTGTTCCTTTCCCAACTTATTTTTCATACCACTAGATTGTCGGCCTCATATGTTCAAGTCGTTGGTAAATCTTACCCCAGCATGTGACCCATGAGGGGATCGCTTTAGGTTTGCCAATGTGCAGTCCATTCTATTATGTCTCTGGTTATAGATGATTATGATTAGTTTTAAGAACGCTCCCTACTACCGAATTCTTGCCTCTGTTAAACAGATTTTTAACACAGCCAAAATTCCCTTGTACTTGTATACTTGATCTTGTAATTAGTTTTAATTCTATTGACCTTCGTTTGTAAAAGATTTCAGATTTCTATCCTGTTAATTTATGGTTCAGCTACACTTTTACAATATAACCAATTGTGAATTTAACTGGAGAGTTTTTTTAATGGAAACAGATCTTAAAGAGTGCAGCCAATTTTTTTATGAATTTTCAAAGCTCTTGAGCTGTCTGTTAATATCAATAAATGTCTAATTTTTAGCCATATCTTTTATTCATAATATTTCACATTATTGACTAATGTGCGTTTTAAATTTAAGATTTTCTTTTTTGAACATTCTAGTGTTCATCTTTCTAATTAGTGGCTACAATATAAAATACTAAGCACTTTCAAAATAACTACTTAGCTGTTAAAAATATTTTTATTGGAATTTAGATTTTTCCTAACGAAAGCTCTACCATGATTTAATTAATGCTAAGTAATCATTTTTTTAGAATGAAAACGGATCCACTGCATTCCATATTGCTGCAAAAAATAATAATATTGGTATAGCAAAGCTGATATTTGATGCTGGTCGTTTTGGTGTGGATATCCAAGTATATATTGATTTATTTATATAAAAATTATATTAAAAATTAATTCATGTAACTGAGAAAAAAAAATTTAAATTTTTTTTTTATTGTTTAGGATGACGATGGCTGGACACCTTTAGTATGGGCTTGTGAGCATAAATATATGAGCCTAGTTCAATGGCTACTCACACTTAAGGCTGATCCAAATATACAGGATAAAGTAAGTTTTGAAAAATACTAATTTTAACTAGTAAATAACTATTTGAAATAGAATTATATGCATTTTTTTATCTTACTATCGGCTAATTCTATCTAAATGAAGATTTTGGTAGTGTTAGTGAACAAAATAATTTAATAAAAAAGGTTATATTATTTAGTTGCAGTAAGTGTGGATAAACTATCACGTTATTTTTTTTTCTTCATTATGTTAAAAGTTGCAGTGACAGTTACTTTTTAACGCACACGACTTGCATGATGCGCTACAGAAAGTGTAATTTTGCATGGAATTAGCCTATCTAAGTATCATAGCTTTAAAAAGTAACTTGTAGGTATTATAATTACAAACTTTCTAAATGTGATCTTACACGACCTAAAATATCATTGTCTGCTTTTATTCAAGTGCCAATCACTCTTGAAATTAAGAAATCTATCTTTAAAAACCTGCACTTTATTTTTCACTTTTTTTTAAATTTTATTTCAGAGAATTGGAATCACAACCACCATTTTTAATATGAAATAAAAGATTGTTTAAATGTCACTCGTACATGAATTTTTAAAGATTTCTAATGAACAGTATTCCTATGTGATTGCATTAACTATATACAGTTATTAATATAAGTAAAATTTTGAATTAGGAGAAAAACACTGCATTACATTGGGCAGCGTACTCTGGTGCGTGTGAAATACTTGAACTGTTACTGAAAAATGGTTGCAATATCACTTTTGTGAATGAAAGAGGAGATTCTGCTTTGTAAGTGTCATTTTTTATATATATATTTTAAACATTTTACTATTTTTTTAATGCTTTATGAAAAATATTGTGAATCAATAGACAGAACAAAACTTAGTGTGTTTAACAATATGCAAGTTTTAAAATGTAAGTACTTAAGATAGTTTTCACAGTATCCGTCTAGCTTTAATCATTATTTTTTACTGCATTTTAAAACTTAATTTTATTAGTTTATTTGTATTCTTTAAGTAGTTTCTAAGAATATAAATCTTAGGCTGGTTGCACACAACTATTTTTACTTTCAATTACCTAATATCAAATATATGGTAATAAAATTATGCGATGGGATTCAAAATCAAAAATGGATATTTTGTGTTTTCTACCTGGTTTTGGAGGATGCTGATTCTAAAAAAAGTTGTTTAAAAACATTGGTCTATCTGAAACCACTCTAGCTTGAACTAAAAGAGCCATGGACTTCACGTTTGGTACACAGGTTCCTATACCTGTCAGATGTCATAATAAAATTTTCGAGAAAATCGTGCATGTGCTGGTTGCTGCCATATTACTTTTTTGGTTATAAAGTTAGCAAAGTTACCTTATTTAGTACATAATTCCCTTTTAAATATGTTTATTAAGTGGTAATTGAAAGTTGTATAGTGTTACACACCACTAGTTTCGCATTTAACACAGTGGTTTTTGCGATATCAATAAGAGCTGTTTTTTTCTGGTGTTTTTTTAGAAAAAAGCTACATAAAATAAATATAATGTGGCAAACCAGTCTTATGGTTTGTTAAAAAAAAAATATTTATGAGTTAATTTTTTTTTCAGGCATATAGCAGCTCGGAAAGATCACTATGCATGTGTTAAGTAAGATTACATTCTATTATGACTTAAATTAGTTATTTTTATTTTTTTTAATTTGTGTTTTCTCTATACTAACGGTTATGATTTACCGCAAATTTTGTTTTGTGTCTTATTTTATTGTAGATTGCTTTTATCAAAAGGTGCTTCAATGGATTTATTGAATAAAGATGGTGAAACTCCTATTATGGTATGTGTTGGGTGTCTTATATTGTAATGCAAGCTTGTTTATGACAGATTTTACATAAGATTTAGCTATCTTAATATCATTATTCATTCACTAACAACAAGCAACTTTTGAATGTCCAATTGCTATTTTTATTTTATTTATTCTTCAAATGTAATGAATATGTTAATTTTTTTTTTGTGTAAGATTTTGATTTAAGTACAAAATCAAAATTTGTTTTACATTAAAGGAATGAAATGTGTTCTTGATTCATTTATGCTTTATATAAACAAATCATCTTAATTATTTTAAAAGTTATAAAATTAAATATTCGTCATTGAAATTGTTTACTTATTTGATTTTTTTTTACCAATTTTGTTACCAAATTTATTGGATTTATTCTTTAATGTCTAAACTTTAACCATTTTAATCGAAAATTAAATTAATTATAGGTTTTCATTTGTAATAGATATATATTATAAACAGTGTTATAATTATTGTGTGAGATTGTTTCTCTCAATGGAAAATGAAATATATCGAATAATTAAACTTAAAGGAAACGTTGCATTTATAAAATTTAAGTTATTATACAACCGCTTCCTGCAACAACTTCTACCTGATATTAAGGCCCTTCTGTTTTTATGACTAGTTTGGTTTGGGGTTTTGCCTGAGTGAACTATTTGCTATACTAAGTGTTAGTTTTTGTATATTATATTAGCATTCTTGCAAAGCGATACAAAAGAGGACTTGTTTGGAATATTTTTTTTTACTTTAAAATGGAGGGACCTTTAAAAAAATACTGTAAAAAATTCATTCTATTACACTAGTATAAATGATGTGCATACAAAAAAGTATATATAATTTATAATCAATTGTGAATAAAATTTTATATAATTTGATTTGTATTATCAGTAAGTTTTTGTCTGACAAAAAAAATTTGGTGAAATTAAACTTTTCTCAGAAATTCATAAAAGCCCAGGCATTTTTGGGTTTGGGGCATTTTAACTGGGCATTTTCATAGCTTGTTTAAATGCCTGAGCCTATTACATCACAGCCTTGACCTGCGAGTAAAAAAAAAATATTTAAGACGAAAGTCAGTACAATGGTTTTATATTTGGTCTGAATTATCCCATTTGAATGTAATGTGAAAAACAATAGTTTGATTTATTGTTCCTAAAATATTAAAATAATGTTTGTTTTTTGTAGTGCTGTGATGCAGGTTATAAATCGTTGAAAGCTTTTAAGAGACATTCATCTTCAAACGTGGAGAAGATTTCTTTGCAGCAGCAGGTCGTTTACAGGTAAATCAAATAATGTGCCATGTATAGCCAGCTTTAGCTTAATAAAAAAAAATCAAATACTTATATTTCTGTTAGTAAGTCCTAAATTTATATTCATTAGTAGAAAAAGGGCCAATGCAACATTAAACATTGCAGGGTTGCCAGTGGCGACTAAAAGGAGACTATTTGCTACTATTTTCGACCCCCGGCGACTATGGCGACTTTTTTAGACAAAATCAAGCCAAAAGCGACTATTTTCAGCATTTTGTCAACTATTTTCAAGGATGGGCGACTTTTTCAAATTTTTTCCGCGCGATCGTTGATATCCTTTATTTTGGTATTCCTCCCCTTAAAATCGCCAGAAGGCCACATTTTACAATCGCAGAATAGCCAAAATCTTTCGGTTGTAAAATCGCCGGAGTTTCGGGATATAGATCGCCGGAATATAGATATTTCGGGATAGTTGGATCGCGGGAGTTTCGGGATAGTTGGATCGCGGGAGTTTTGGGATAGTTGGATCGCGGGAGTTTGGGGATAGTTGGATCGCGGGAGTTTGGGGATAGTTGGATTGCGGGAGTTTCGGGATAGTTGGATCTTGGGAGTTTCGGGACAGTAGGATCGCGGGAGTTTCGGGAGTGTTGGATCGCGGGAGTTTCGGGATAGTTGGATCGACGGAGAATCGGGACAGTAGGATCGACGGAGGTTCGGGACAGTAGGATCGACGGAGGTTCGGGACAGTAGGATCGCCTGAGTTTCGGGACAGTAGGATCGCCTGAGTTTCGGGACAGTAGGATCGCTGGAGTTTCGGGACAGTAGGATCGCTGGAGTTTCGGGACGGTTGGATCGCGGGAGTTTCGGGACGGTTGGATCGCGGGAGTTTCGGGACGGTTGGATCGCGGGAGTTTCGGGACGGTTGGATCGCGGGAGTTTCGGGACGGTTGGATCGCGGGAGTTTTGGGACAAATGGATCACATCTGGTTTGAGACAGAAGGATCACCTCTGGTTTGGGATAGTAGAATCGTCAGAGACTTGCGCGTTTACGTGCGGATAAAGTAGTTTTCTGGTAATAAGAATCTATATTTTTAATCTGTTGGTTGAACCTTGGCACATCTCAGAAGTTTTGTGTGAACCATTATAAATGTTTAGTTATTCGAAAAAATATTAAATGTGAATTTGAAAGTTATGTAAAAGATATTTAAAAGCAAAGTTCACTAACTTTTATGTACATATAGACAACATCAAGCAAAACTTAAAATTATGTTCTTTTAACAAATTAAAATAATAAAATTTAATAAATTATATCTACCTGATATAATTTCATATTTATAAAAAAGTGAAAATATCTATATTTTTGTTAACTTGTATGTTTTGTGTTTGATGGAGAAAGTAAAAAAAAAATCAAACTAAAAATGCAAAAATGCTTTTTTTAATTATTAAATTATTTAAGGTAATTCCAAGATGAATTAAGACATAATATTTTAACAAACATTTCTATTTTTAAGGGAAACAACATTCTGAGTTGGTCAACGAAATCAAATTCAAATTAGGTGTTTGCTGTTAAGCAGGGTTCGAAATTTACAGTCGCCTAGTCGCAAAATGCGACCTAATCCTTCAATTTTGGGACAACAAAATAAATGTAGTCAAAGTTACGGAGACTAGGCTATCAGAACAGTTAATACCAACTTTTTTCATCGTGATTTTCAACAATCTCGCCAAAAATAATCAGCTTGAACTTGAAAAAAAGTTAACAGTCTTAAAATCTTACAACTGCAGCGATCTTAAAATTAAGAAACTCTGGTTACTGTAAAATTTGTAAATGGTGATTCCAAAATTTTTTTGAAACATAGTTATCGAAACTCTGATGCTTCTATAATCGCAAAACTAGTGATTCTATAATCTCGAAACTTAGGCGATCGTAAAAAATAAAATCTTCCAGTGGGATACAGTAGACATCCAAATATTTCAGATTAATTTTAATATAAAAACATTTTTTAGTAAAAAATATTTTTTTCCTCAATAAGGGTCTTAGATAATGTACATTTGCTCTAAGTCGCACATATTGCTCCTAAATTTTCTTATCAAATTCCTAGCACTGCTATTTATTCATTTAAGTTGATATAAATTTTAACATCAACCTTGCTTAAAATCTATCAACTATCATAATCAAAAACTTAAAAAAGTGAACCATTTTAACATTTTCCAATTCAATTCCTTGAATATGTGTTGATTTCATGCCGAAAAAGTGAAGCAATCAAAGTTAAATATTAAATTTTGCAAAAAGAATTTTAAATTATAAGTCTTAAGTTTCGATTTTGCATATAGTATTTAAATTTGATGCAACTATTTTTGCTACTATTTTGATAATAATGCGACTATTTTTGCAACTATTTTGGAAATTCCAGGCAACTAAAGCGACTATTTTTTCCCTAAATTTGACTGGCAACCCTGACATTGGCTCTTCCTAAATGCAAGAATAAATTTTATAGTCATATTTTTTTCTTGTGGAAAACGGGCTGGTTTTTAAAATAAATGTAGATAAATGCTGAAACACTATCCATTTTACATTCCATCAACCAAAAATAATTTTCTTTTATAAGTACACTTCAAATTTATGCCTTTTACTAATTGGTGAAGGAATTTTTAAAAATGCTGATTTTTTTCTTGCATTATGTTGTACTAGTTTTATTATTATTCTGTAGGGATATTTCAAGAGGTGTTGAAATCTATCCTATACAAGCCATAAATGAAGTTGACCAAGAAGAGTTTATAATGGAATTTCGATACATTACCCGAAATTGCTTTACTCCTGACGTAAGAGTTAATACAACAATCAACGACATGGAAGTATGTATTATTTCTTGTATAATAGTGTTCGCTTTTATATCAAAAGTCTTCCTGAAAGTTTATAACAGTAATATTTAGGATTTGCGAAAATTCACATTGCACAATTCTGTGTGAATAATCATTAATAATGAAGTACAGTAGAGTCCCGCTTATCCGAAAGGTTTGGGACCCTAGCACTTTCGGTTAATCGAGATTCCATTGGAATTTTCGGATAATCGGGAATCATCCACCTCACGCCTAGAAAAATGACCAGTAACTCATCGGAACAAAAACGAATCCGATAATGAAGATGAACCCGTGTCTAACAAGTGCAGCATTTCGCATACGGAAGTTACAAAAATCTTAGATCAGGCCCTTAGATGCATAGAAGCACAAGTTGAAGTCACTACTTCAGACGTTCTCTTGTTTAAAAGATGGAAGGTTAGGGCTGTTTTAAAATGAACCAAAATTGAGCAGTAAAAAAAATTACTGCATATTTTGAAAAATAAATCCAACTTTGTAAGTACGAATTTATTTTTCATTTATTTAGGCGTTTATGCGTAAATTTCAGATTTCAGCAAAAAAAAATACCAAGCCTTTTGGTTAAGCTGATTTTCGGAGTGCAATTCTTCTCAATGTTGCCTAAATTTTTCTATAGCCATGTACAATAAGGTGTTCTATAAAATTTATTATTCGATATCAAATTTCTGGCAATGCAGATAAGTTGCCTTATGTTATTGCTAGTATGTGTGCAAAATTTGGTTTTGATCAAAGTTAGTATCTTAGCCTCTGCAGCTTTTCTTGGTTAAGTTTAACATTTCTGGCTTTGGAGGCATAAACTCTAACCAACCAATCTAGCCTTTCGTTACACAAAATTCGTTAATTTATCAGGGTTTTTTCAGTGTTTGCCTTTTTTTTTAAAAATTGGAACTTTTAGTTCCCATAGTTCGGAAAGTTTATGCTATTGTTGGCATGCATGCAACATTTTGTGGATAATATCTTCAGTTGAAATGTGGTAGTTTTATTTAACATAGTTTTATGATTCACAGCATGCTATTATTCCTTGATTATTGTAAAAATCAATCTTTTTTTTGCAGAAATGCCTTTGCAAGGATAATTGCAATACTGGTTCTTGTAACTGTACAAAACTCACCAAATGTTCATATGATGTGGTAGATTTTTTATTATTATATCACAAGGCATAGTAGATAGACAATCTTTTTTTAAAAAAAACTTGTAAAGAAGTACTTAGGAGGTCGTTAAACAAATAACCAAACTTTATTTCAAGGTTTTAGTCTAAATTAAGTAAACTTAATGTATTAATATAATTTTAACCACCTACAAAAATGAATTTCTAATTATATAACATGGGAAAATAGATATTTATGTAAAACTATGCTTATGAAAAACCTTTTTTAATATAAATTATCTATAAAATCTATTAGCTCTTAAATTAATGTCCTATTCATGGGCTAATATTATCTATCTTGACAATTAATTTTTTAAACCCATATTTTTACTTATTTGATATCAATAAAGAACTTATAGACTATTGAAAAATTAACTGATTCTTTTTAATATTCAGGATGGACGGTTAGTAGCTGATTTCAATATAAATGATCCACCAACTATTTATGAATGCAACAAAATTTGCCACTGTCCGCTGTCATGTATTAATAGGGTTGTTCAAAAAGGATTTAGGTTTGTATTTTCTATTTGAAATCATGCTTTAGTTTTTTTCTTTATATTTTAAAGCATGTAAATGTCCCCTTTCCTTTCATAATGTTATAAATATGTTACAGGATACCTTTACAAATTTTCCGATCTGTTGATAAAGGCTGGGGAGTTAGAACATCTAGAAGCCTGCCCAAAGGAACGTTTATTTGCGAGTAAGTCATAATTGCCTTTTGAAACTGTAATATAAAGTTGTATGTTACACTTCTAGTTAGTATAAGTGTTATTTAAAGTATGTTATACAATTCGAGGTTTTCAAAGCAACAGAGTGCCAAAAAAATTCTATAAAACCTAAAGGCTTTATAGACTTTTTGTTATTGGATTTTTTTACTTTCAATTGCCTAATATGAAATATAAGGTAATGAAAGTATTTTGATGGGGTTAAAAATCCGAAATGGAGATTCTATGTTCTCTAAACGCTTTTGAAGGCAGTGATTCCAAAAAAGAGGTTTTTGAACATTGGTCCATCTGTCTGGAACCACTTTACAGCTCGAACTAAAGGAGCTCAAATTCGGTACACAAGTTCCCAGTACCTGTTTATTATTTGTTGGAGTCATAATAAGGGTTTTGAGAATCTCGCATAAACAAATGGTTACTGCTACAGAACTTTTTAGGTTTTAGAGTACTGAAATTACCTTATATGGTGTATAATTACCTTTAAATATATATTGATTTAATGAGTGGTAATTGAAATTCGTATAGTGTTACACACCCCTACTTTTTATTACAACTGACAATAAAAGGGCAGCACAATATAAATTGTGCTAGGTGTCAAAATCTGATTGCCTTACTTCAATAGTACAAGGCTGCATACAGGTGTGCTGTGTTAATTGGATGTTATCAATTTATACAAAACTGAGTGGGTGAATTGTGAAGTAGTCCCTCGGTGTTCAAGCGTATGGGTCCTGTTTCTGGCATGGATATCCATTGACCTTTGGGATAACGCTGTGAATCCAGGTTTGTTTGTTTTTAATCGCAAGTAGACTGTAAAGGTCCCAGCCAACCAGAATTTTAGCTGCATTTCTTAAAAACTGGGTCTTGTAATTATTTTTTTTACTGATTTTCAGAAGTTAATGAGATTCCACTGTATGCATGTTATTGATAGCAGTTTTTACTTTTTGTTCTTGTCTAACTCCAAATAATTTTGCAGTATTAAGTGTTTTTGGTCTTAAGTTTTGACTTTTTTTTTAAAGGTATATTGGAGAAGTAATTACAGGAGCTGAAGTTGCAAAACGTTCTGATGACAGTTACCTTTTTGATCTGGAAAGTAAAGTAAGTTTCATAATCATATGTTGTGATGTTTCTTGCAATGTAAAGGATTGTTAGGAATATAGCGCAAAAAAAATCTTTGTTTTAACTAATTAATTTAATATTTCTTTTAAATAAAATTTATAAAAACTGAAAATATTTATTTTGTAACCCTTTGAAATAGCATTACCAAAAAACTTAATTTTAATAAATAATAGTCGCTGGTTGCTGTAGCAAGTGAGTTTATTATTAAATTAACAAAGTTTCTCTCAGTGTTATTGAAATCTCATATTATTTACTAATGATTGTGTGTTCCTCATTTTCAGGGAGGCCGCTACTGTATAGACGGAAGATATTATGGGAATGTGGCTCGATTTATTAACCACAGTTGTGAACCAAATTTGGTATCAATTCGAGTGTTTGTTGAACACCAAGACACAAATTTTCCTCGAATTGCATTTTTTGCGACAAGGGATATTGCTGCATTAGAAGAATTGTGGTAAGATTTTCTAAAATATTTGTTTATGTTTCTTATTTTAAAAATGTTGAGAGATTTATTTAATTTCTATAATTTAATATTATAGAAAGTGCATTTTCATAAAATATATCATGTTAGCCATTACTTGCTAAAGTTGTATTAAACACTTAACAATTTCAAAAGTGCTGTACGCTTATTCATGTTTTTATTAACCTACCGTATATACTCGTGTATAACCCGACCCCCCATTTTTAAACCAAATATCCTTCCAAAATCGGTAACCCGTGTATAAGTCGAGGTAGGAAATAAGGCCAGCCTTCTGAAAAAAATAAGAAGAAACCGGTTCATAACGGGATCGTAATTTTTATTTATTTTGCAAGCTAAATTTCAACCCCAATGAAAATAAAACGGGTTTCATCTCCGAGTGTCCTTGACATTGCCGATCCTGAATGGAGAATCTTAGTTGAAACTAAGTTCAGTGAAACGTGAAGACTATGCTGCCAAGGTCACGGACCGATGTGTTCTTTACACCTTAAAGACTGGTTGACTGAACTGCCCTGTGCCAGAGCTACACGTGCAAAATACGCATCACGTCGAGAACTAACAATTAAACATCATTATGGTGGATACCGTGAATAGATACCAATCTTATTTCATCTTCAAGATGAAACCACTTTTGGGTCCTTATTTTTAATAGATAGTATCTAGACCTTAAGTTTGATTGAAATTTAGTTTTATTTTAAGGACATGGGATTTTTTTGGGGGGAAATTTGATGTCTCGTGTATAAGTCGACCCCGATTTTTACGACACTGAAATTGTCCAAAATTTCTCGGCTTATACACGAGTATATACGGTAGTTTATATTAGCTGCTACTTTTGTTTTGCTCTTTAACTTTAAGATTTTCAAAACTCTACTGATGGTCTTTCTTTTGAGATACAAACAAGAAATCTAACTTAAAACCCACCATAAAAATTGAGTTTCATTTTCCTTGATTGATTGAAAAAATAAATGAATATCTTTAGTGTTTTAATTAAAGTACAGTTCACACTCGCTTATATGGCGCTTTCATTTCCGAAAGCCTGTCAAATTCCCAAAACGCCAGATGAAAAGAGTGGTTGGTCTGCTTTAAGGTATGTGGAACTACGGCATACTTGTTCTATATTAGTGCCTTTTCTACCTTTCTTGAGGCTATTAGTAGAGGGCACTATTTGAGAGAGAAATTGATGAAGGCTGGATCTTTCCTGAAGGTTTGGTTTCTTTTAGACTTTTACAGCACTTTTTCAAATCACAAGTTGTTGTTGTTGTTTTTTTGTAAGACGTCAGCGTATAGATGTAGACGACAATTAGCGGCTGAATAAGAGAGTGTGGACTGTGCCTCTATGTTAAGAAATGAAACAAAGTTCTTGATGTTTTCTTGGTATTATGATTTTCTTAGATGCTTCTGAGACATGCTAAATTTGATATCCACACTGAATGTAATTTTACTCCAGAGTAATCATTAATTAATTTTAAATATTTCAGCTTTGATTATGGAACAGAGTTTTGGGTCGCAAAAAGCAACGTCATCCTATGTACATGCAACTCCAGTCTTTGTAAATACTCAAAAGACTCCATTGATGATACTCTAGAAGCTTATGCTCTGGAGAAAACTGCACAAATGAATGTTGAATTCATAAAATAACTTTAGATTGTTGAAATGATATTAAGTTGTCAAATAAGAGTACAAAATGTCATTGTATATAAAAGCGTTCATAGCATTTTAATTCTTGTTATTTCGATATGTATATAAGTGTGAACTGATGTTGAATCTTGTTGATTTGCGCTTACTTATGTGAGTGTCTGTTGATGTATGAGCAATATATTGCAGTCCTACAAAGCATTAATTCATGTTGGCAGGCATGAACTGCTTGACCTACTCTGGTCAAAGTATGATGGAATTCTCTCATGAGGTTGGACAGTGTTTTAATTTGAAATATTATATTTGGACTGTTAAATTATCGTCTATTTTGTTTTATAGCCAATAATTTTAAGGTCTAAACTGCTACTAAATTTAGGAAATGTGTCTTTCTTTACTAGTATAGGAATGGTATGTTAATTGCAGTTTGGGAGGGAATAAATGTATTTTTAATTCTTATTTATTTTTTATAGGTTATTAGCAAGTAATATAAATGTTAATCATAAGTTATAAAATGTTCTGAAATGAGTCTTGTGATTTCAAACGATTGAAATGTTTCACTAATTTATCTTGTAAAAATCTTTACTTGTACATAATTAAGTATATAAATGCTTATTAAGTATATAATGCTACTACAATATCATTACACATATTTTGTTAAATAAAATCTTTTTTTAAAAATATATTTATTTTTGGAGGCTCTTAAGTTATCTTTAATTAAAAAATTCACATAATAAAAATTAAATACATGTATAGATATGTTTTTAATAAATTCAAGTTTAATATACTTATAAATAAGCTAAATGTATTTTACCAATAAATACTGACAAAAAATCCTTTTAAAATTAATATTTATATTTCAATATTAAGTACTATACTTAAAATATCATAAAACTATTTTGCTGTCATACGTAGACAAGGAGAACAGTGCTAAGTCATCACTTGTGAAGTATGCTGTACAAATGATTCAAAATCATTATTCATTATAAATAATATTGTGATTGACATTTGTGTACATTTTCATATTTTATCCCTATTTGTGTAAATTAAAAAATATTCTTCTGGCTGGTACCAGAACTATATATTTCTCCTCGTATTGAATTGCTGTGTGGTTATTTTGTACAATAAACGGATCTGTATAGTTTGGTTTAAATTATTTAAACTATATTTCTGACATTTATCTTGCACATAGTTCATATTAATACTTAAATAGATAGTCGAATAGAATTAACTGAGCTTTGTAGTGAGCGTAAAAAAAAGTTTCTCAAATTGCAACAGTTGAAATTATTGAAAACAATTGCAAAAATTATAATGCATTTTCTTCGTTCGCGACATTCAAATTTCATGTCATTTCTTAAAACATTGCCAATTCGACACTAAATCAGGACTTCAGCATTCTACAAAACGATGCTTATTGACCAGTTACAATTTTGCTAAATCCTGTGTTTTCCTCTGATATGGTTGCCAAAACGTCTGGTGTTGGCGATATTTCAAACACTATTTAATTTTACAGTTGCAAACACAGTTTTTTTTCTTATTCTTTGATATGGATACAGCTTTTGTCACCTTTAAAATTTCTTTTTTTATAATAACGATTTTTCTGTTTCATTACGTTTTTCCTCTTAACAACTTCCTTATGATTATTTTGTATAATTTCAAAAATATAAATAACTGGAAATCTTAATTCTTGAATATCGTCTTGTTTAGTTAAAAGAAATAGCCGCCTATGTTAACTTGGCAAAAAATCACTTGAAACTCTTGAACTTTAAAAAAAAAAAAAAACAGTAACTGCGATTTTGCCACAAATTAGCAAAAATTACGAGGCGTCAAGGTGTGGTTGACCGATCCGTCCCTGAATTATGACAATAAAAGTTAATCGGTCTTGAAACAAATATTTATACATTGTTTGTTATGCATAGTCCTCCCATCACTTCTTAGCATCTGTGTGTTTTAGACTAGACCAAGCTATCACTCGTAAAACTAAAAGTGGTAAGGAAGATTTTGGTTTACGCCAGAGTTACTATATTTGGTGATTCATTGCTTTTGCAATTGCATATTCCTTTAAAGTTTAGAAACAGTTTCTCAAGTGAAGAGCAGTTCGAACTTGCATTCTTTCACTATTATTGCATTTTAATTTAGCGTTCCCCCTACTGATACTTAATTTGATAAATAATACATACTACAGATGCAAATATATTGACGATCAAGTCAAGATAGAAAAGAAATGCACGTGCAATTGATGATGACCATCAGCAATAACTATAATCCTCCTTTCACTAATAACCTATGTGTAGTGTTAGTGTGGCACATCATTTCCAACCAAACTAACTCAACTATCTCCCAGGCTTGCCAAACACCATGGGATTGGCAACCCTGCCTCCTTTATGTTCTCTACCTTTTTACAAAGTAGCCTCTTCCACAAAATATTTGGGATGTCGAACACTTTATTTAAAACTAAGTCCTAAACATGCTGTTTCAACAAATTTTAAAATAGTGTACACTACTTTACAATAATAAATGAACCTACAAGAATTTTTTGGGGTTTATATGAATTATTTTATGAACTTTAATTTGGGAGTCCTTAGAAACTCCTTGATTTTTATTTTGAAATAAGAGGGGAAACCCGGATGCAATAAAGCACCCAAAATATGACACAAAACCAAGCAATTTGTTTTATAAAACAATACCCAAGTACTAAAGTTCTCTTTCAAGCTTTAGTATAAGTTCTGTTAAAAGTACAAAGAGGTAAAAAAAAAAAAACTACCGGGCAAAACAAGTCTGTAGAAAAAAATTCAAATGTACATCATTGCTTAAAATGTTACTTATAATGCTTTTAATTTTTTATATGAAAGGAACTTATTTTAATAAGATATGTAGGTTCAGTTTGTAACATGGATGTCATATGAACTGTGAAAACACATTAGGTTGAAAAAATTTAGGTGTGATTTTTTTTTGTTAGTTATTGTAGTTGTAATAAATTTCAAAACTCTCCTAAATTCTTTTTAAAAAAATTTAAATTATGAAATGGCTATAAAGAAGTTTATTAGTGTTTTTTACTTTAGTTTTTTTTTTAATCTTTGTAGTCTATTCAAAAGAGAATTTTGTAGAAATTCTTTTGTAAGAAATTTGCATTTATTCCTAGTTCTCAAATAGTGTTAAACCATTTACTATAAAAATATATTTAGTCTTTTCCCCTTTTAAATGATAAGGATCAATGCTTTAGTTTTAAGTAAAAAATGTTTAACCGGTTCTATTTTTAGAATTTTTAATCATTCCTAATGTTAGAAAATCTAAAGGTAATTTTTTGTTAATTATGAAATACCTACTTTAATCCTTTGTTTCAAACACCTTGCATTATACTTATTATTGAAATAAAAGAAATTAGGCTAACAAACATTATGAATTTAAAACTCCTATCCCATGATATATTTTATGACAAACTATTCAATGTTACATCAACTCAACAAAGACCTTAATCTTCTGAATATTTAATAAATCATCCTTAAAACTTGTCACTCAACAAAATTTGAGTTCTTCATTTGAGCACTTATAAAAGAGTTTCATCGGGCAACATTGATTTTACAACTTATACGTTTTTATGTATCTAATAAATATGTTACTAACATTATTTGGGCACTAAATATTTATTTTGATACAAAAAGAAACATTTGAATTTTTTTTTAATTTTGTTTATTCTGAAAATCCTACTTATTCCTATCATTTCAATTTATTTCTGGATAATTCAAGTTCTAAAAAATCTGAAAAAAATCATGGAATATGTAATTGGTTTAAAAAGCAGCTCATTAATGAAAAATATTGTTTATTTATGGTAATATAAAATATATACTTTAATTATTAAAACTAAACATAATTTATGTTGTACAAATTCTTTTAGTAATACTCTAGGCATTTCCTTAAAAACATGATCTCTGGGTAACTTTCATCATAATTCGATCTTGGCACGTTTTTCAGGCACTTCACATTCAAAGCTCTCATCATTTTCATCTTTTAGAGACTCATTTATATTACCCCAAAAATCTTCTAGGTGCAGTTGTGCAGAATCCTCTTGGACGATTGTGTCTGCTGACTTAAAATTATCCTTACTAAGACCTGCCTTGTTTAAAATATCCAGCTTTCTTTGAACCAAAGGCCAAATCTCATCATCTGCCGTGCCTTTCGCCACCAAGTACTGTACTACCACCGAGTTTTCTTGGCCTATTCTGTGAGTCCTGTCTTCGGCTTGAGTGAGAATACCAGGGTTCCAGAAGAGCTCGGCAAACACCACTAGGCTTGCAGCTGTCAATGTTATGCCACAGTTAGCAGATGTTATGCTCAGCACTGCTACTTGGCACTTATCATTGAGTTGGAATTTATCGCATAGCTTTTTGCGCTGCTCGGAAGACACAGATCCATCGATTCGAATATGGTCAACCTTTTTTTCTTCGATAGCTCGGCAAATGCCATTTAGAACATTCTGGTGATGTGCAAAACACACAAACTTCTTTTCTCCTTCAAGAAGATCTACAACATATTGACACACTGCTTTTAACTTAACCTCACCAGTCTCATGAAAATATTCCAACAAGGCGCCTCGTCTTTCCATACCTTTCAGGTCTTCTGCTTGCATCTTATTATACATAGCTTTCAGAACTTTACTCTTTGTAGAAACCAAAGAAGGATCGAGCACAACCATCTGACGAAATTTATCTGGCAACTGCTTGATAACATCAGATTTTAGTCTTCGGATCATCAGTATTTCTTCCAGCAAAATCTGTAACTCCTCCATGTTGGAAGATCCACTGAAATCCCAGCCCCATGTATTTTGTTTTCCATTACAATATCTCACTCCATATTCTACATAACTCAGAAAACCACGATAACCCAAGGCTGATATTTGTGTGAACAGTTCAATTGGCCTAGAAAGAGCTGGAGTACCAGTGAGCATGACAATCCGATTCATTTGCTTCATGATGTCTTGAGCAGCTTTTGTACGAGCAGACTTGGGGTTCTTCAAAAAATGGCTTTCATCAAAAATAATCATTTTGAACTTCCTCTTTAAGATACTATCCTTCATTTTAGTGAGCAAATCATAACTCATCAACACCACTTTGTTATTTGGAATATGGTCTTTTCCAGAATTAATCACACTTACTTCCTGTCTATCCAGAGAAGGCAACCAGTTGTGGAAAGATTCTTCCCAAGAGTATCTCACTGAAGATGGTGTCACAACTAAAAGAGGCCAGTCATTGGAATAGTAATTGGCGACAGCAATGGCTTGAATTGTTTTACCCAAGCCCATGTCATCTGCTATCAAAACTCTGCCATTGTGTTTGACAGCAAATTGAACACCTTCCTTTTGAAAAGGCAGAAGGGTCTTCAGCATAAATGGATCTAACCTGGATAAGTCAACATCTTCAATTGTCCTGGTTGCAGGTGCAGACTTGAACACATTTAGAATCACTTTGGGCAGCGGTGCTAAAATAACCTCCGAATGCAAGGGTTTTACAAGCGAAATAAGTTTGTCATGGTCTTTAACTGGAAAATTCCATTTTTTAGTTTGCATGTCATAGAGCCTGTTTGGAATGCTCTTAAAAACTTCAATAAGCTCTTTGTGGAATTTCACATCAACAGTGAAACGTTGTCGGCTAATTAACACACACGTGCCTTTGATGATGTCATTTGACGAATTTGATTTTCCATTCTGTAAATAATTTCCTGTACCCACTGAGCTAACTGTTTTAGATGGAAAAGTTTTCGTTGGTCCGTAGAAAGCATTTGCAATTTGAGAATTTACTGGAACTGCTCTATTTTCAGGGGCTTTAGGGAATTGATTTGCATTTAAACTACTGCTCTGTTTAAAAGATGAATTAGTGTTGGAATTGCTTGCAGTAACTTTAGCTGCTTGAAAAGTTTTAACAGGTGCAGGGTTACTAAACTGTGTAGTTCCTGAATTATTAGTGTTTTTATTAGTTAAAGTTGAGGATGAAACAGCTGGTTTACTGGCAGCTGCTCTCTTTTCAAGTGCTTTACGCCGATTTTCTTCGATTCTCCTCCTTTGTTCTTCAGTAAGTGAGCTCATTTTAGGTTTTGATTATGCATGCAAATAATCCTTTAGAACCTATAGAGAGAAAATAAGATACAATTGTAAATAAATTTTACAGAAATAAACTACGATTTTTGTCTTAGAATTATTAAACTAACAATTATTTACACATGATAAAATTATTCCCAAAGTAATCATATGGTTTGAAACAAAAATGCTGTTAATAATTAAAGTGTAAGCCCAGCAACAGAAACATCTCTATAGTTTGGTCTAGAACTACTGGACAGATTTGCTGTTACACTTTCAAAACAACAATTCCAGGGGTATAATTTTAAAGCAGGACTCTACATTCGGTTTTACTTTCACCATGGTTTTACATGGCTATATGCCATGGCTTATTTTTGTTTAATTAATAATAAGGAAAGGTACAGCCCTCTAATTTATAGAGCGACTCAACAAACTTGCAATTATAATTGATTGCTTCAGTGCCAAAGCTGCCTCCTCAGAGCATATTTTCTTTGCCCCTATTCGGTTACATGCAAAATTAAGATACGTAAGGTGCACCAGCACAGAGTATGATACAGATCATGGTTTTACTAAATAAACAAAAAGGATATAAAATTTATTTTTAAAAAATAATAATTATGCAGTCGTGATATAGAGTCTTGTCTGTTTAATGGCATTTGTGAGAAATTAGTAGGGTTACTATTGTTTATAAAATTGTGATGAAGTTGAACTAGAAAATGTCATTGTTGCTTTTTCAAAATAACAGAAATCGTCAAATCAAAAGATAAGCAGCCTTCAAAATCACAACTGAATTCTACTATTCAGATAAGTTCCGTATTTGATTGCTTGTGTGCCAAACCTGGCTTCTCAAAGCAGATTTCGTTTTTGTTTTCTTAAATGGATTGTCATGAACCTTAAGTGAACTATATCACTCAAACAATAACAAAACTCTTGCAAGAATAGAAAACCACTTCTAACATTATTAAATAGATTTAGCACACAGTTTGGTATTCTTGCATGAGAAGCTTTTGAGAGGGAATAAATTCACTATGGTTTATAGCAATCTAATTTTGTTACATGGAAGTGTTTTTAAAGATACCCTGCATATTAAGGTAAAAAAAAAGATCCACAAAATTGAGACAAAATTTAAAAAAAATCTGGGAAAATTATTTTAAATAGGTATTGGAGATTCATTTTGCATAAATTATATTCAATAAGTTCCTCAAGGACTTATGTTATACCTGGTAAAATTATTACTGAAGTGATAGTTTATACACTAATTTTGGAAACACTAATTTTGTTTAATTGAATACTTAAGTTGGAAAAACTGACCTATTACTACAAATTAATTTACCTTTTTATAAAAAAAATAGCCAAAATTTAGTACCGAAACGCCTCTCTGACCAAAGTTTAAAATTTCAAAATATTCTTGTCTTGTTTATTATTGTTTGTAATGCTGCCAGCGGAATAAAACTTTTTGCTTGCAAATTATTTGGTTGTTAACTCTGCACTAGTGCTTTACAAAAAAAAAGTGTTGAAAGCAGGCGCAGTGTCTGGGCTAATGTTGTCAGTCCGGATTAAGTTAACAAGAATAGAAACACTGCCGTGGGCAGGTAAACTGCAGTAATCGCCACAAATGTGTTTCGGAGATATTTGATGAAAATTGAAACACGTTTTTGATTTCCCACAAACTCTAGTAAAACATTGAAATTCGAAGTTAGGTGATTCTGAACCTTGAATCAGAAATGTTTTATGGGTTGTAGGTTTCATTTTGATTTTTGCACGTACACATAGAAAAAAGACATGTACTGCAGTTTGCTTGTCATTTTCGCCCTGCCGTGGCACGACTTTCGGCAAGTAAACTGCAGTATCCGCCGAAAATATGTGTCGATGATGTTTCATCAAACGCGTTTTTTATTTTTTCCCAGAAACTCTAGTAAAAATTAATATTTGAAGCTAGGTAATTCTTTACTTTGATTTCGGTATAGAATATACAAATTTATAAAATACTAAAGGGTAATATTACCTGACTTTCAGAAGAATAAGAGACGAATCAGTAGAAGAGAAGAATCGGACAGTCTCACAGCAGGCAATCTCACAAATAGAACAAATTATTCATTCGAACAAATCCGTTCATTGTAAAATGAGGGAAAAAAATCGTCTGCTCATTTAGAACTTTTTAAACAGTTAACGAACCTATTTAATACCATAAAAAAAGAAATAATTTTTTTTTTAAAGTAAAGCTACGAAATTATTTTTTGGAAATGCTAAAATTAAAAATATTATTATTAAATTTATATTATTAATTATACAACAACTATAAATTAACGCACGATTCAATGGAGCAATTTATTTTGCTATAAAAAAGGGGGGGAATCGGCTGCGTGTTAGAACCTAAGGGTGTGTAACAAACACTACACGACTTTCAATCACCGCTCAAAAAATCAACGCACACTTATTTGTTTACCTTTTCTCGACAGCTGGATTTTGAGGGTTCCAGTAAATCACTCCAAGCCCTACTGGAAAAGAAAAACAAACATCCCGTAGTTCGCCTTTACACTAACCGGGGGGGAGGGTGGTGTCACTAAAGAAGACACCAGATAGCCTTTTTCTTTCTACAACCGAAACATGTTGAGATCCAACTTGGATAATCTAAATAATGATGGTGGGTAAGTACTTTAAAATCACAAACGATGCCGACAATTTTTTGTCTTATGGAGAATGAAAATACTTTGACCATGTGCCGTTTGGTCCAAATTAAAACTTTAAAAAGAGAACTGAAAGAAACGAACGCCAATCGAATCTATATAAAAGAACATATTGTTCTTTATCCCTAAAACTTTTTAGTACAGTTCGGAGAGCCACGATGAATTGTATCATGTAAAAATTTTGCCAATTTTAAGTCCAGAAAAAAAAATATGGAATTTTGCGCCATTTTATGGCAAATTTTGCGCTGATTTTTTTACGGGGAAAAATTACATGATATTCAACGAGACCCTCCCCCCCTTTCCCATCCCCCACGTGACATTTGGTGGACCCCCCCCCCCCTAAACAAGTCACGTAATTTATGCGCGCACCCCTAAGGTAATTTCAATAACTTAAAACCAAAAAAAAGTTCTATCGGAGATACCCATTATGCACTCACAATTTCCTCGAAAATCTTTTTATAACGTACCCTACTGGTACTAGGAGTTCTTGTACCAAATTTGTAGCACGTATCTCTTTTAGTTTTCCAGCAATACTTTTAAAACCAAAAAAAGTTCTATGGCAGCTACCTCTTGCGCATGCGCAATTTTATCGAAAACGTGATATTATGACTTTCGACAAATACTAGGAGTTCGTGTACCAAATTTGAAGCCTGTATCTTTTTTCGTTTTCCAGCAATTCCATTAAAACCAAAAATGTTCTATGGCAGTACCTCTTGCGCATGCGCAATTTTATCGAAAACGTTATCAGAACGTCCGACAAATACTAGGAGTTCGTGTACCAAATTTGAAGCTTGTATCTCTTTTCGTTTTCGAGCAATTCCTTTAAAACCAGAAAAGTTCTACGGCAGCTAACTCTTGCGCATGCGCAATTTTATCGAAAACTTTACTATGACATCCAACAGGTGCTAGGAGCTCGTGTACCAAATTTGAAGCATGTATCTTTTTTCAGTTTTTAGTAATACCTTTAAAATAGGCCAGGTAAAATTATACTGCAGTTTACCTGCCGAATCTTGAGTTTTTTTCATTTTACTGCAATTTGCCATTGCTGAAAAATGGTGAATTTGTAACGAAAATCGCTATAAAAGGTCGGCACATGAAAATATAAGTTAAATAGATGCCAAAAGGGCAAAAAAACGAAAAATGAAAATTTTGAAGTTACTGCAGTTTACCTGCCCACGGCAGAACGAGTCCACGAATCGGGTTATTTTTTTCGTGTAGTTTTTACATTTTTAAAGACTTCTCTAATTTTATATTATGATAGGTCTGGATTAAGTATTTGTGCCACTGCTTACATAAGTACCATGCAGCTCTATCGCTCTATGAGGCAGCTATACCCGTCCATAGTTGATGAGTTGACGATTGCAAGAATATTGGCATTAGAAACATATAGCGTCATTTTCACTGGTCCCTATAAACATAGCCGTATTACCAATTAGACAAAGTAGACAGTCACCTTCAAGCCCCGCCCATTTTTTAAGCCCTGCACCTTCCAAATAGTGTCTTAAAATCAATTTTATTTTATATGAATTGCATTTGTTTATAAAAAAAATGCAAAGTTACAACTTTTCAATAGTCCCGATCAACTACAAATTTATTTTCTTTTAATAGAATAAACCGAAAAAGAACATAACATTTTGCGTGTGTTCTGCACACATTTGATTTAAAAAAAATAGAGAACATTTTTCCATGCCGTAAAAAGAGGGTGTGTGAAACCGTGAGGAAGGAGCCCGGTCCAAATCCACTGCCAATAGGCCTCTACACTGTTTGATCCGGCTCTGCTTATAAAACAACACACATATATAGCCATCTACAATCTGCACTTTAAAATAAAACATCTTTATTACCTTGTTATATTTTGATAATTTTTTTGTGTTCTTACTTCATACATAATAATAAATAAAATGAAAATGAAGGAAATTTTCAAAAATTCATAAAAATTTCATAAATTTTAAAAGTTAGACCCAATAAATGTTTTTATAATTTCAACTTACCATATTTGAGGCAATATATAATATATAGATGGCGCATTGCAGCATGTGTTGATTGGTATCAAACTGATATAAAACAACCAATGATTAGTTTCCAAATTAGCTTCCCAGGTAGCACACCAACGTCGGCCAATATTTAAAAAAAATATTGGCCGACATTGGTGTCAATATTGGCCGACGTAAAAATGGACCCCCCAGTAAATATTGAACGACGTCGTTTTACGACATTGGCCAACATTTATCAACGTCGTACAATGTCGCATATCGACATTGGCCGACATAAAAATGACACCCTTGCCGATATTGTACTACATCGGTTCACGACATTGATCAACATCGCATATTGACATTGGAACATTGGGCGTTCTGGAACATCGTTGTAAATTATCCGTACAGTTTTTGAGAACGTGAATACTACATTCCATTGTAAGGACGTTATAAAATATGCAAATAACTTTTCTTTACGATAATTCTTTACCTCTCATAAAAGTAAAATAAAATAAATGCGAAATATGTCAATTACGAAGCATGTCTTTCGTCGTCACCCGGCTCGCCGCAAAACGTAAACAAATAATTTCTGCTCACCTGCTCGCTTTTAATTGGTTACTCGAAAGTGCCATTCTCGCTTTTCTGAAATGTCATTCGCTTAAAAAATTCTAAAATTCTGCTATTGTTTTTTGTCATAACTAATTAACGTGCACATGTAGAAAGCAGAACATCGAATTTTTTTACTCTCGATAATATTTTCTATTTTTTAATATCAATGAAAACTACGAACTTAAACGATAGCCGACCACATCTTATGGCCTAAAAACCCGTTTTTAAAAAACCTCACATCCCTAAAGCACTCGGAGAAGTTCTTTTTACGCGTTTTCTTAATAGGCTTAACACTCACGTACGTGAATCTAGTACCTAGTAAACATCGATCAATGTTGGCCAATATTGTTTTATCGACGTTGTATCCACAATGTCGCCAGATGTTCCCACATTATTCGAATATTTTCAAAAATTATTATTTTTTTAAATAATGACTGAAACTTGTCTGCATTATTATTAACATTATTGTTTCATTCTTCCAACATCAAAATAAAATTAATTTAAAGTCATACTAATTTTAAAAAATTCCTAATGCCTGCGAATGTTGACAGATGTCGCGATTACAACGTTCAACATTCCTCGACTTTCGCAATGTTGGCCGATGTCGGTAGAATGTCGGCCAACATTGTTGTGCTACCTGAGTTTGCCTTAATTTTATCGACCCATTTATGAAGGAATAAAAAGGATGAGTGTGAACTATGATGGCACTAGAACGTTTTCAATTTCCAATTTCAATGAAGGTCCATCTCTGAACTCGCAAATAGCATATGGGGCGTGTCATTGAAATCAGTTGAGCTGTAGAATTTAGTACTTAGAAATGTTGGTTACATATAGTCAGAAAGTTTATGTAACTTGAAAGATTTACGAATGTCACCCTTCCCCACAAACCAGCATGTGTGAGCATAAATGAACTGATTCCTTTATCTTGAAGGTTATCGAATTCCTTTATTCTGGTTGTTCAGGTCGTTTGTATTCGCTATATTACCGTGGTGTGGTGTGTCTCAATCTTGAATTTGTCATTACTCGACTACTGTCTAACGTCTCTATCTCTAACAGTAACATATCCGTGGGTCTTCCGCGAACCTGACATTTATTTCCATCTTGTTTTTACCGCCATTCACTATTATCGTTCATGTAAATGATCTCTGCCAAACTGGAAGTATAGGTGACCTCCCTCCCCACCGTGTCCTTATACTCCACAAATGAGGAGCTTTGGAATAACTTGCTATGTGACAATTTGAAAAAATTGGATTTTTTGTTGTTATTGAATGTATTATTCGCTCTTTTAAAGATAAAAAGTTTTCCTTTTATTATAAACTAGCTTTATAAACCCGGCGTTGCACGGGTGTACCCTTAATAACCCTAATTAGTAGTTTTTATGTAAACTTTTATTTTATACCAATTGATCCCTCCACTGTGGTCCACTCCATCAGGATATTATAATCTCCTCCCATTCTGATATGAGGGGTTGATTTTATCCAGGCCCTTCCAGGAGTTTGAGGGCTTTCCCATAGGCCCCTGTTCAAATTGCCAGAACAGCTACATGATATAATGGCCTGTTTCTATTTCACGATTAGCGCAAAACGAAACTGCCCAAATGTGGTTAAACATTCCACTTCATATTTCATACAACTCGATAGGGTTGGGGGACCCAGTCGGTAAAGACTTTCGTCTTGCATGCGGTAGGTCCCACAGGTTCAGGTCCGGGCATCGCCAAAATAACTGCCGACCTATAAAGGGCTCGTGCAGCCAAAAAATGTCCGAAGAATAATACCCCGTTGTAGAGGAAGGGCACTTTAAATATCCTCCAAATTCCCAACGCTGCGTACGATATGTCGCCATTAAAAGTTGCATTGGGTACGTACTCGCGTGTCGGCTCGTAACTTGACTGTGGTTCTAAATTACGACTCCCGTTTCCAATAGCACTCGTGTGTAGCTTTAATGAGACGATAATTCAAACTAACCCTAACCCATACAACTGGATGGGAATAGCTACAATACGTTAAATTTTCAACTTCCCCAAAAGCCGCCAATGCCAAAATTCAATAGGCCATTACGCCATCTTAACATCATAAAACAAAACAGATATTTCTCCTCTTGTATGGTTGGAAAAGTTTAAAAAAAGTACAAATTTCTTATTTATGCCGAATATATATTTCCGTTAACCTAAAGAATCATGGCCGGCAATTTTACGCCAAATCTGGTAACCCCGATGGCAACCTTTGGCGAAATTAGTAATTGCATTGACAATTTCTAAATATTAATATATTTAAATCTTAAACGTATATAATTTGTTCTGAAGTTTTCTTATACTAATATTTTATTAATTAGATGTTTAATGATTTTAAATAATTATTTACTTTTTTAAAATCAATTCTTCAGCAATTTAAAGTTCCACTTTTTTTTTATAAATCTGGTCTGCAATTTAATTAATTTTCCGTTGTTTTAAGTCGGCCATTTTGAAATTAGGTAGTATTTTTGGTCATTTCGAGATGGCAACCACCTCGGCAAGTGCCGGGGTTTATTATCATTTCGACTTCGCGACATTTTTGAAAATTCGACAAATCCGGCCACGATTTTTAATTCTTTAGGTTAACCTATATTCCTCCATATCTTCATTTCTTACCTTTTGTAAACATCAACTAAATTAAATTCGGAAATATAATTATAATCTAGTTGAGGAAATCTGATCCACCATAAAAAAAATCAAAAGATTTAAAATCAACAAATAAAATAAAATACTGATATTCAAATAACAATCCAGAAAATTAAACCCACGTGCTCTTTTTTTTCTTTTCTTAATTTTTGTTCACGCTGAACGCGCTGAAATTCCTTTAAATTGAATTAAAAGTATAAATTCTAATCTTACAATGTTATTCCTATGGGGAAATCAGCTCACTTTTTGCACTCCTACACCCGTTTGGGTTCGAATAAAAAGTATCCTATAGCCTATTCCTGGTTCTAAGCTACCTCCCCAACAATTTTCAGCCAAATCAGTTCAGCCGTTCTTGAGTTATAAATAGTGTAACTAACACGACTTTCTTTTATATATATAGACTTTAAAATAAGTGCATTTTTTTACCGTTTGCAAGTACTTATTAAAACGGATATAAGTTCTAAATAAAAACTTTAAAATTAAAGCTCATTTTCCCGTTTTCACCTTTTTGTCACATTTTGCACGTTTTTCCACTAAGCTCTGCAAATATCTAATAGTAGTGAACAATGGTCATCACATAGACTGGCCAGCTTGTAGTCCAGATCTGAATACCACAGAAATGTTTTAGGTACAATTGCTAGAGAAAATTATGCAAATAGCAAGCAGTTTAAATCTACAGTTGAGAAACAATATTGTAGAAAAAAAAAGTATTATAGAAAAATGAAGCGGAATCAGCACACTATAAATGCAAAATCTTGTTAAAAGCATGCCCAAACCAATCTATGTATTAATTTTTAAAGTAAAAATATAAAAAAAATTCCTATTAATGCGATAAAAATTGCTTGTTATATGTTCAGTATGCGAATCTTTTAGAAACAGGTGTTTCTGTAATTATATCATGTTTTTCTATTAAAAGTTAAAAAATTAATGTAATTTTTATGTACAGTTATTTTTGATTCTATTATCTAATTATACATTTACACAACGATATATTTTATTATTTACGATTATAAATATTTATTAAATGCTGAAACTGTATAATTTTGGGACGCACTGTATTACAATTTTTATCTGAAAAAAAAATTGTATTTTCGGTCTTCTCTAAGACTGAAAAACTATAACATTTTAAAAGAAAAACCATGTTTTTTTTAGTTAAAATTAGTTATTAGCAGACTTTATAACATGAAATGAATTGTACTTTCTTGATATTAACCAATTTCTATAATAATAAAAGAAAGAGTCTGTCTGTGTGTCTGTGGATCGTAAAAGACCTACTAATACTGCCCTCAGAAATTCGAAATTTTTAAGATAGATTTTCTTTAATACCAACGTGTGCACCTGAGGCTTAGTTTTTTCATATTTGTTCAATTTTTAGAGAAAATTATAATTTTCTGTAAAAAATACACCACTTTCGCTCAAATCCGATCATTTTTTCCTTCCGTGTTTCCATTCGACAGAAGAAATTAAAATGAACACAAAAATTAATTAAAATTGCCTTTATTTTCTTGCCAATACCTTCAGAAACTAAATTAATGATTTGAAAAATATTTGAACGTGCCAATGAGCTTAATGTTTAAAAAAAAAAAAAAAAAAAAAACAGAATCGAGGTTTTGAAGTGGAATAACATTTTTATACAATTATGGTTAATTTGGAATTTATCAGAAAATTGCGATGACAGTAAGTTCATATTGAGGAAGATTTTTGTGATATGAGGATGTGCATTTTACAGTGATGTATTTTTATTTTGGAATTTTAAAGCAATATAAGTAACGGGATTTTATTCTTTATAATGAACGGGAACAAAGGCAAAGCTTATTATCCTATAGCAAATTAAATGACACATATACTTGGATCGATTTGATATTCTTTTAGGCCGTGCGAAGAACGGGTATTTATTTGCTAGTTAGTTATAAAAAATACGATTTTAACAAGTTCAAACCGGATTTCAGTATGTGTACCTTTTTTTTTAGGGAACAAATATTTCAAAAGATTAAAAAAAATTCGCATTAAGAGTTTCTGAAAACTTATTTTAACTTAATAAGATCGTTTTATAGAAAAAAAAATAGCACTAATAGTGTCATCCACAGAAAAAGTGGGAAGATGCAACTTTTTCAGATGAGAAAAAAATTCTACTATTATGAAAGTGAAAAAAGGAGTATTAATCAGGGGAAAAATATTTAGTCTGTATATTTTCAAAGTAAAATGTCTTCAAAGCTTATATATTCCTTTTAAAAATCTGATATATCTGGTTTCATTAAAATCTGGAAAGCATTTTCAGCGCCACAAAGGTCAGTGACCAAAGTCCGACTATATATATTTTTGAATTTCTCTATTTCATTCCATTCCCATTTCATGGTCCTTTCTACTACATTGTTGTTGTGTGACACGGACTTTTAGGGAAACGAGGACCCCTGCGTTAAATTCGCGTTGCCGAGAGAAATGAATCACGTGATCTGCCCGCCCACTTTTATCGAGCGGCTACTTTTACCGCTCCTGACGCATCGGACGACTTACAACAAACGCGCGTGAATTCGCGGCAAGAGAACTCCTTCTTCATTTCTTCTCTTTTTCACATCTTCTCTGTTTCTTCTAACTCTAAACTCAATTTTCTCCTTCACTATTTTTGACCGATGATCTAGTGAATGTTTTCTGAAAATCGTCTGGTTCGGGAAGCGAACGTATGGCAATGGAACATTCGATATCTATTCCGGAAATTCAAAGTGACCCAACGTGGTGCAGCCGATGGTAAAGATTGATCAGTTGTTTTCTTAATGGTCTTTTTCTTCTTCTTCTCTCTTACCTAAAAAAGGGAGTATTGAGATTGCAGTGGCTACAGATACTTTGTTAAATTTTTATATGCTTGTAGGATATGAAACTTGCCCATAAAAATATCTGATAGTGTTAGCTATGATACCATATGTCAATTGAATTATTTGACATTGACAGTGACGACTATCTAACAAATATTTATATACTTGTTTTTAATGTTAAGAAAAATATTTGAGTGATGTATATTTATGTTTAGCATATTTTTATTAATAGTTTATACGAAAGAATAACACATCATCATCGAAAAGGAACATAAGTTTTTAACATGCGAAAAAGTTTATAACCAACATTTAGTTCCTTTACTACGGTCAAGGATCAAATGTCTAATTATTATTTAAAAAAAACCTGACGCTTATCTTTTATGTAGTTTAATTTCTATTTAAAGTGTTATACTTTAACTAAATAAATTTCATAAAAATAACGCAATCTTATTTATACCCAGATACTACTTACATCGCAGAAATTTCTTGAGGGGCATATGAATCTCCAATACCCTCCAAAAAACACTGGAAAAAATGTCTAAACAACCTCACAGAGTAAGACTGTATTTGATCAACGACATGCTACTGAAAAGAAACAACCACAAACATCACCACTAAACTTCAATCTCGGTGAAACCTTCTACAAGCATAATGAAAATGCAGCCCATGGAAAGCGCCTCGTCGCCCGACAGTGCCGGTGCCCCCAAAGGTGGCTCCAATATTGACCTCAGCAGCACTTTGCGAAGTGGTCTGTTTGCCTCAGGAGTGACCCAGACTAAAGGCCAGCGGTACCGGGAACTGTTCTGGGAGAACAAGCACACCACGGTCACAATGTGCTTTGTGTTCTGGTCTTTCGGAACTTGTGTGGCCTTCCTGGGTCCGACCCTCCTCGACCTAGGTTGCAAGACAGGGACAGTGTTCTCTACCATGTCCTGGGTATTTTTCAGTCAGTCGTTCTTCGTGCTGCTGGGATCGGCTTGTGCTGGGTTCATGTTAAAGAGGTAAGAGACCTTTAAGTGTATTAAATTTAATTTATTTAAATGAGTCTTTGTTTCATACAACAAGACCAAACTATTTTTTCTTCTAAAAATAGTTTCTCTTATATTTTTTTTACAATTCTGCACCCTGGTGAAAAATAGGAACGTTCTATTTAACAAACTCAGTTCAGATGAATTAGTGCAGACATAATCTATAATAATAAAAGAAAGAGTCTGTCTTTGTGTCTGTTTGTCATCGGATCGTAAAAGACCTACTTATACTGCCCTCAGAAATTCGAAATTTTTAAGATAGATTCCCTTTAATATTAACTGTGCACCTGAGGCTTAGTTTTTTCATATTTGTTCCATTTTTGAAGAAAATTCGAATTTTCTGAAAAAAATACACCACTACGCTCAAATCCGATAATTTTTTCTCTTTCCTGATCCATCGGCTGAAAAAATTAAATAAAACTTTTAACGAAAACATTTAAAATTCAAAATGTTTATTTTATTCTTTTGCCATTACTTTCAGAAACTAAATTCATTATTTGAAAAATAATTGACATGTTTCAAGTGACGTAATTCCGCCAGTCTTCATTCCCGGATTTATTGTGGGTTTATTTGATGTTTTTTTTTCATTGATTTTTCTGTTGACTGCATGTATGCATATTTAAGCAATAAATGTATAGTTAAGCTATTACTGAACTATGATGGTTAATAAAGGCCATCGCACTAGAGCTATTATTGTTTTTGTCTTTATTTTTTTGCCAAATACGTTGCCAAACTCGTCCAAATTATTAACTAAAATTCGCCAAATAGGCAATTTCTTTTATAAATAATTTATAAGCTGGTCGGTTGTTCGAAGGTCATTGTGTTAGAGCTGTATAATGGGTGTGGGTAGCTAGATCTATTTTCTCGCCAAATTATTTCCCAAAACGCGCCAAATGAGCTAAAAGGTTTTATGTATTTATGAGGGAATTGTGATGACATTTATGAGTGCAATTTATGGCGTATTTTTTTATTTTGGAATTTAAAGGCAATGAAACGGGATTTTATAATTTATAACGAGCGGAAACAATAATAAGTTTATGATCCTATAACGGGGTATATGGTACACATATTTGGAATCTATTTGATATTTTTTTTATTCCGTGCGAAGAACGGGTATAAATTTGCTAGTATGCAATAACGAAATCTTCCTAACGAACGCGTTAATAATTGGCCCCTTTTTTTCTTGTTAGGTGCAAAATTTTAGCATGGAAGTTTTGCTGAGTCAAAATGTTCATAATAATTTTTTTTAATCTTCAAAACTAAATTACTAAACAAAACGTGTGTCAGGCTATGGGTACAGTCCGATAAGATGTAATTTTGGGCTTGTTCTAAAACAAGTACTAATTGCTGTAGAAAATAAAGAAAATATTGTATAGACAAAAAGACTTAAAATGACATTACAAAGTTACAATTATTCAGGTTATTTATAAGTTAAAACACAGAAACACTATATAAAAGGAAGGTTCAATTCTACATACCGTCAAAGGGTAATCATATTTAAAATAACCATTCAGTTATATATAGTATATATAAAAAATTTCTATCTATACTTGAAAATTTAACTGCTAATTCCTTCTCAGAGCTCATAGATCAAAGCCATAAAAAAAATTCGTACATCTATAGAATAGTAAGTTAGTCAATGAGCATATGTCAATAGATTTCTGTATCGGGCACTGAAGCGCATGATTAGAAGTTGCGTCGGTCACGCGTGGTTTAAACAGGGATCTCCAAATTTTTTCACGCATGGCATAGGTCTATGTTAGTCTGTTGAAGTTTTTATATTAGGTAAGGATACTATGCTATTAATGCAATTCTTAAATGGGTCTATAATGGTTTAACATGAAATTCGATACATTTTCAGATAAAAATAATTTATAAAAATTGTATATTATGACATAAAACCGACAGCGAGGCAAACAAAAAAAGCTTAGCGAGTCTTAGTTTGGAGACTCCCTGATGTAAAAGAAAAAGGATGTGAAAGGATTAATTCCCCTATTATATCATGATGTTCTCCGGAAGTTTCTTTCGGAAATGGCATTTCGTTTCCGTTTAGAAGGGGGTTTTCGAAATGCGTGAAATTGGCCTTTTTCTTGTTATTGACGTCAAAGGGATATTAATTGAAGTTAATTATTGTTTGAAGATACAACAATAGATTAACTGTTACATGATTCTCGTTCATTTAAACTACATGTAGAAAAATGTATTCTATTTTACTGATTTTTTTAAGGGAATTAAAAACTGAATCACAGTACTACTCGAGGAATTGTTTAAAAAAATTAGTTTTAAGGGGCGTCGGATGGTTCTATCTCGGCCATGTTAATTTTACTAACTTAAGGAACATTTAATCTGATTTAAAGTTATATATAACTTTTTTTTAGCAGAGATATTTAAAATTCTTCAATTTAAATCAAAGAGCTATTAATGGGGAAGAAATAATAAGAAACGCAAAGAAAATTAAGGTATAGGTAAGGACTGATATACAGAGTTTCCGAAAAATGCTTATAAAAAGAAAACTACTAAACAGAAATCGATAATCTTGGTCTTAAATTTAAGCTATAGATATGCAGATTAAAAATAAAAGAAAAATAGAAAATCAACATTTTTGACACAAACACCCATCAGACTCCCCTTAAAGTTACTTATTGAAAAATTCGTGGCAGTCCACTCAGCCGAATGAGACTCAGCCGAACCGCAAAGAGTAGCCAACTTGGTGATAAAGTGGGTTGTGCTTGGCGAAGACATCATTATGACAGCCGCTCTCTTCAGTAAAATTCTCAGCCCTTAATGAAAAGCTGTCAGCTATCTTCGGAGGGGCCGTATATGTTGGGTGCTTATATGTATGCGGTTTGTTTTCTTAAGCACAATTGCTATTTTAGAGCGATAAACCAGTCAAATCGTTAGCCGTCTTGAAGTGCAGGATAACGAAAGAAAATCTATGTTGAAAACATTATCGCCATAATGGAATATGTTGCCATGAAATTTGGCGAGATTTTGCGGATTAGGGCGTTCGGTTGAGTTTCATTCGGCTGAGTGGACTGTAACCGAAAAATTGCTTCGAAAATATTTTTTGTTTTTTATGCAGTGATTATTTTAAAATGAATTAAACTCTATAATTTTACCCTTTATAAATTACAAATGAAATCAAGTTTCATTTATATTTTTGAGGCTTAGTTAAAAAAAAATTAAACGAAAATGTCAACAAATTTTATTGTAATGAAACCATTAAAATATTTGTTTAAAGAATTTTGTAACCCCATGAACCTTATTCATTAGTTTATTTAAAAAAGTGCTTTGTGTAATATATAGCCAGAAAAATATTTTCTAAACTAATTAGAAGCCTTACATGTAGATATCCGTTGAATGAAAAGATTAAAACAATGTCCTAAATTGTTTGGGAAAAGTTGCACTTGAATAAATATTGGTTTTGTTGCTGCAACTAGTTTATGTTTCAATTATTTTACAATTGCGATGGCGATGTTATAATTTTAAGAAAACAACAATAAAACCGTTATAAAATTATTTGATCAGATCTTATTGACTTTACAGACGACATTACAAAGTTTTTATATATGGAAAGAAAAAGCGGTTAAAAAATCTCTATAATATTTGTTGAATTCATAATTTATTAATGTATTTTTTTAAAAAAATACATAGATGACAAGGTACAGACAGGGTTTCCGCGCATATGAAAAGTCATGAATTTGAGCAAAAAACGACCGAAAGTCATGAAAATCGATGTATATTTATGGGTTTTTAAAGATTTTATAAGGGCTTTTCAGAACGCCGGAGTTTCTTCGCGACTATATCGATGGATCGCCGGAGTTTCGCGACTATCGGAACGCCGGAGTTTCGTGACTTTTTGGATCGCCGGAATTTCGTGTCTTGAACGCTGGAGTTTCGCGACTTTCGAATCGCCGGAGTTTCGCGACTTTCGGAATGCCGGAGTTTTTTTTCAATTTTCAGATCGCCGGAGATTTTAGATATTCTGATAGCCAAAGTTTGAGTGATTTTTGGATCGCAGCAATTTTATCATGGTAGAAAAAAATCGGTGATTATAAATTCGATGACAATTCCGGTGGTAGAGAGGATTTAAGAGATATTATAGCCTAAATTTTAACCTATTTTTAAAAAATAAATTTATCCCAATAGTTTTGCCGGCAGGCTTTTTTGTTTTACCTGGTGTTTTATAACTTTTTTTAAAAAATGCAAGCGTAACCCGTTATTAGAAGGAGGAATGCAATTTAAGGCACACATATTAGATAACAAAGAAAGCCCTGGAATAAGTAATCAAATAAAATTTAATACATAAAAGCATTACTTCTGCAATAGGTTCACATTAACGAACAAAGATTTTTTTCACTTTATTAATACAATACATTTTGAAATCATTTTATGGTGCAATAATTTATTTTTAAAATAAATTTGCGCACTTGCACATTAAATTAAGCCAATATGAAAATTGTCCACACAAACACAATAAATCGTTTACTATGTTTGTGTTGTAAACTTTCGAGTTGTCTTAATTTCATTGATATGAGATTTTTTTTTATTTGATATGAGATTTATGGAGTCCTGAAAAACTGTTAACTTAGTCATGGAAAGTCATGAATTTGGGACTGTCCATTTTGGCAGAAACCCTGTACAGATAAACTAATAAAATTTTGAGTTGATAAATCGATTTAAAATTTCTCCGACTTGAAAAAAATATAATTTTATTATCTAGAGATCTTCAAATCCCACTTTTGAAAAACTCAATTGGTTACGAAATACATTAATTCAGATTTCAAAAATGGTAGTCTTAATTTATTTTTATATCGATTTTTGTTTCGACACAATCTTTTAGGGGGCGTCCATAAATTACGTGATGCGATTTCGAGGATTTTTTTAACCCCCCCTCCCCATGGTGATATTTGGCACAAACCCCCACTCCCTCATAATCTCATGTGACATTATACAAAATTCGTATTTTTATTTGAAAGTTTTGATTTGGACGTTTGATACCAGGAAAACTTCAAAAACACATAGTAATTAACGTCCAAACCCAAACTTCGATAAACCAAAACAGCAGCTGCATCATCTGATGATGCGGTGGGAAGGTACTTAGAAATTATGGACGCCCCCTTATATGATATTTAAATCGATGCAACATTTTTTTACTAATGCAAGTTATTCAACCATTTTGTAGGTTTTCGCGGGAAATGATGCTCCTCGTCGGCACTTTCATGATGACAGTCTCTATGGCATCTATCCCCATGTGCAATGCCCTATGGGCGCTGGCCATAGTGTTGGCTGTCATGGGTTTTTTCATGGGCACGATAGACACAGTGGCGAACGTGTCCATGATTTGTATTTACGGAAAGGATGTGTCGCCATTCTTGCAGGTAGGTCACTTACCTTTGTTTATAGCTAGAGTCACTGAATATTGTCTCTGCTTTAGTAGAGAGAGTTGTGACAACTTTGGCGAAAAGCATTCGCCGATGCTACTAAAACTAGCTGTCGTAACCCTGTGTGTAAAAGTTGAAATGGAGTGACTATATTTATAACTAGTGAGACTAATTTTTTCAAAGTTAATACAGTGTAACGTAATCATCAACCCCTTAAAAAAAAAGTTAAAAAACTATTTTGTGTAATGAATTGCTAAATGTTAATAATCTACTTACATATAGGGTTTTATAATAAAGTTAAAAATTACATGCTGCATGATCTTCCAAATATAGGGAACTGTCACATTATTTTTTTGTTGATTTGGCAAGAAAAATTAAACGAATACAAATTAATAACGCGGGAAAACGATTGATTAATCCAAATGCCACAAATTGAATGGCATAAAAATGTCTTTCCATAATATTTTCGCTCAAAAAAATTGAAGTTAACAATTTTATAATCTATGAAACTTGTCAAACACCATATTGTATTATGTGATATTTTCATGTACGTCTTTCAGTTTATTACCACTTAATTCTTGTAATTTACTATTAAAATGAGATTCTAAGTCAGTTTATGAAGGTTTTTTTAAACAAAAAATATATATTATATTAATCTTCTGCGTTAATGAGTTTACTATTATGTTTGTAATCTGCACGACATGCAATTGAATTTTTTAAAGTGAATTATATTGTTTAATAAAATCGATGAATTTAGAAAAAAAAGTAATTGTTTCCTGATGACGGGAGGGAAGTATAAAGAAACATTTCCTGAAAGGACAATTAGAAAAACCCGATTTTCTATAATTTATACCGTTCAGCTTGAATAAATAATCAGCAAAATACATATCTATAAAACATAGATTTTAAGTCGAAAAAATTGTGAATTCGTAAAATTAAGTTCAACAAAACTAAGTTTCAGCTCTGATTATTAAATATTGAAGTTTGTGCGAATCCTGATTCCTGAAAGAGCTTTTCTCTGCGGTTTTAAATCTCAGCCTTCAGCGAAATCGGACTCTCTACTATCTGCATGCAGACTAATCTCTTTATCTTTCACTTCAGAAAAACAGGTCTGAATAAAACGCTTACTTTCTAATCCAACTAAAGGAACTTCTAAATTTTTCAAAAATATATAAAAGATATCTAAGCAAAAATTAAATTTTAAAAATTAGGCTTTTATGAAAATAAATGCCAAAACTGAAGACTAGAGCGAACTAATATATTTGTGTTCAAAAAGTGATTGCTTAAGCTTATTTTGAAACTATAGTATAAAAAAAACCATGTAATATAAAAAATAGACTGACTATAATTTAATCGACTAACTATTGAGATCTGTCGTATTTTTTTTTATGACTTTCAGACGAATTCTATGAAAGAGCAATTTTGTTTGTCATGATTTATTTTTTCATGAAAAGTTAAACGGACCGATAAATCAGCATTGACGTCATTTATGGCTGCTGATAAGTCAGTATTGACAATCAAACATGAGAGAGATGCGATCAGCAATTTTATAACTTAAATAAAAGATTTGGATAGCTTTATAACAAATCTTATAGTCGAATAAAAAGCTATTTTATTTTCTGACTGTAAAGTTCGATTGATCTAGGATCCCTTATTTTATGCCTAAATCGGAAATCTTAATCGCACATTTGGCTTTCATACATCGACAAAAACATAGGTCAGCTCAAATTACGAACGGTAGTTAACTTATCAATGACGATTAGCAAAAAAAATTGCCGGTAAGGAAGGTGTTAATGGTATTCACAAATGTGTCTTCAGTGGGTTAATAGCATATACAATAAGTGATACCTATTGTATGCGATTCCAAAAGGTAATACTTCTTGTATGCCTATCGTATTTTAAATTGTATAAAACAGAATGCTTTAAAAAAAACAAACTAAATATCTTTTGCTTAAATACTTCTGAGATTATTTTAAAACTGAACAGAAAGTTGAGTATGTAATAAGACAACAAATTACATTTTCTTTTTAATTACGCATCTCTCTTAATTCTTATACCAGGCCATCCACTTCTTTTACGGGGTCGGGGCGTTCCTCAGTCCCATGATAGCGCAGCCATTTCTTCTGAACGAAGACTGCAGCCAGTTCATCTCCAACACGAGTGAGCCCCTTTTTCCCAACGAGACGCAGCCGGCAGCTACGCTAGAAGAAGCGCGTAGCATGACACACATCGACTACGCATTCTTCATTATGGCACTTACTATGGTACGTTGAGTGTTAAGTTTTGTGTCGCACTAGAGCTATGTAGCATGCGAAGCTGTAGAAAGGCAGCAATGGATGCTAAAGTGCTTTGGCGATAGATGTTTGTTTATTGGGCAATTCCATATGTGACGGAATGACATTTTGAATTGTAGAATTAAAGTAAAACAATTACCACGAAGCTATTTTCAAAGGAAAATTGGTTTTTCAGTTTATATATTACTGTTAATAATTAAAAGAAAATAAAAAAAAGTCGAATTTTTTTTAAAGTATTTTAATATTTCATGTTTGACTATAACTTCTTTTTGTGTGACAGAATGACATTTTTGCAACCACCACTGCATCCTGGTACTTAAAAATGAAATGATGGCTGAATTTGCAGAGCCAACAAATCTTTTTTGTCCACTAGGCATCTATCTTCTTTTTCGGGAAATGTGAATACATGTGTTTTATTGTCCTACTTTCTTAAACCATAACTTGAAAACTTGGAATATATTTTTAAACTTAATTTGTAAAAATTACAATTTTTTTATTTTATCGAAGTTGACATTTTTATGGAATTGCCCTATTGTTAATCGGAGGCATGTGGCCTGGATCTGTTATTTTATTTAAGTATCAACACCAGAGCACGAACACCTTGAAATGTTATCTGTGCTTTTTTTAAGTTCCTAAAACTATGAAATCCCACCAATTAAAATGTATCATCTTAAATAAAATATTGTTGAAAAATCTACTTCCGAAAAGAACGGTATAAGAATTAAAACTCAAGACAAAATTTAATGCCATATAGACAGCTAAACATAAAACAAGAAGTTCTAAAAGACCTAAAATAGCTTATACTTTCCTTAAATACTTACTTAAATCCTTATAGAAAACAAGTCAGTTTTCAACAATAACTGTCACCTAGAACCACTTAGACACAAGATTTATACACGTTCGAAAAAAAATCAAAGCCCAACATCCAATAGTAATTTAAACTTTTAAAAGCCAAAATCAATAATTTTCATTAATTTTCTTTGGCAAATTAAATTAACATTATTTATAGTGTGCTTAATTTATTTGCAGTTCGGAGAATAATTAAATATTTATTAATAAAAATCTGATCTAAACTGCACTAAAAAATTGGAAATGTAAATTAAAACTAACCTCATTTTTATGTAAAAAAAATGTGTTGCCGCTTTGTATACAAACGCTGAACCATAGAGTGCTGAACAATCAAAGCATCACGTTTACTACATTTTCTGACGTCAATCCAAACTGATTTACAACAAAAATAAATTATCCTTCATTTATTAATGTTAAATAAAGATTTCATGATATTGTTGTTATGGAAAAATAGATTTAAATGTGGCTAAAAAATAATTTCAATTTGAATTCACTGAGAAATTCGACAACAGATAGTAAACATATGTCCGTCCGATGTACAAAAAGCATGAAAGTTGGTACTCTGAGGTCTACCTTTCTAACAAAAGAATTTTTAAGATCCGACGGATGGAACCGATTTTGGAAGGGAGGTACGGAGAGAGAGACACACATCGTCAGCATTTCAATACTTACTTTTTAATGTTTTTATTCTTTCAAAAAAAAAAGTAGGATAAAAATAGTTATAACTTAAGTTTTGAACACGCTTAAATATTCACTCATTTTTTAGGTGCCAGTAGTCATACTCGCCTTTTCTTTGGTTGGCAGAAAACACTGTCTGAGACTCTTGGGTGGGGCTCCGCCAGACAGAGAAGACGAAGAGAACAAAGAATATGAAAGTATGGCAGGTAAGGTTATGAATAGTAACAGCAATCGGGCGACGTTAATATTGGGTTTGGGTTGAATTACGTCGCAATAACTATGAGAGGGCTATTGACGCGTATTTTAAAACCACAGTCAAGTGACGAGGCCGATACCTGAGTTGGCATACAATGCAACCCTAAGCGACATTTTAAAGGCCCCAGTCTCATATCCATGGCATCATTTATTGGCGGATTTTTAATATTTTTTTTTCTCTCGTTTGAGATTGGGGCCAAAGCCTTTTAATACTTAGGTTCGACTTTTCACTTAACGTTCACTTAGGTTGTAAAGTTTGCACTTATCCTCGAGGGGAAGGAAAAAAAAAACCAGGAGTTAGGAAATAGAGATCAAGTGCAAATTTGATTGCAATAAAACCAGGTTAAGGTTATCTAAATAAACAAAATATAATACAAACGAAGACCTAGTACCAGGGTTGTTAAAAACCCGGGTTTTTTCATAAAAAACCCAACCCACTTGGGGTTTTGGGGGGTTTCTGGTTTTTTTCAGGGTTTTATGGATTTTTTCAGTATTTTGGATGTGTTTTTCAGGATTTAGTGGTTTATTTAGGGAAGTTTTAATTATTTATCTATACATTACAATTTTTAAAACTAACAGATAATCTTGAGAGAGATAATCAGAAATGATGTAATTTAAATTAGAATTAAACAAGAAGTTCATAAAGAACTAAAATAGCCTACTTTCCTGTTACTTAAATACTTACTGAAGTTCTAATCGGGAAAAAAACTAGGTTCCTAAAGTAAATATCATCAACAGCCGTTTCTACACTAGATTTATACACATTAGAAAAAAAAATCGAAACACAGCACCCAGCTATAATTTAAACTTCTAAAAGCCAAAATCAACTATTTTCCTTAATATTCATTCGCAAATTAATTAAATATTATTTATCATCTGCTCGTGATTTATTTGTAGTTCGAAGAATAAATATTTATTAATAACAAAAGTAATGAAACTACTCCGAACTGCATTAAAAAACAAGAAATGTAAATTAAAACTAAGCATAATTGCATGCAAAAGTATGCCTTGCCGCTTTCTTGGTAGATAATTAATGAATAATCAAAGAATCAAATTGTTCTACATTTATGACGTCATTCCAAACTGATTCATGAAATTATTATTTTGCTTCAAATATGTTTAAATAAAGTTTCTCATGCCATTGTTGATTTGGCAACAGTGATTTAAATGACTCAAAATTGAATTTCAATGCTAATTCAATGGGAAATTCGCCGACATATAGTAGATTTATGTCCGTCCGACGTACAGACAGACAAACAAAAAGTATGAAAGTTGGGTATCTGAGGTCATAGCTTTCTACAAAAAAAGAATTTTTAAGATCCGATGATTAGAACCGATTTTGGAAGGGGGGTACAGACAGACAGACAAACGGACAGACAGGCGGACAGACAGACGGACAGGCATACGAACAGACAGACATACGAACAGACAGACAGATGGACAGACAGACAGATGGACATCAACCGCATTTTAATACCTACAGTGATTTAAATGACTCAAAATTGAATTTCAATGCTAATTCAATGGGAAATTCCAGACAATAGTGATTTATTCGTCCGGACGTACAACAGACGACAAAAAAGTAATGAAGTGGGTTATCTGAGGTCTAGCTTTCTAAAAACCAAATGAATTTTTGAGATCGATGATTAGACGATTTTGGAAGAGGTGTGTTGGACGGCAGATAGTCGGACAGACGGACATCGACCGCATGTCAATACCTACTTTTCATTTTTTAATTCTTCGAATATAAAAAAGAAAATAGGCTAAAAATAATTGCATATAGTTGTTAGATAAATGTATATTTAAATTTATAAATGTATTGTCTAGAACCAAGTATTGTTTTTATAGGTGTAAAATTATATAATACGGAATATTGTAATGATAGAAATTTAAATTAGAATTTCAAAAAATGTATTAGTTATATTTAATTGTTAAATATAACTAGTATAAATTTAAATTTGTAAATGCATTTTAAATATTGAAGGTACAAAAATGTAAAAATATATTAAGAATACTAATATATTAATAAAAAATTATATGAAATGTATATTTCTTGGATGTATAAAAAGTTTTTACTTTTTTTTAAATTGACAGTGAAGGCAATTTTAAGTTCAATTGCCCACTTGGGTTTTTTCAAGTGGTTTTTTTTTAAAACCCACCCGGGTTTTTTCGGGTCGGGTAAAATCATAACAACCCTGCATAGTACTGAACAATTTATGTAGGACAAATTAGTTATACGAAAAAAAATATTTAAAAATATTCAAAGTTAACGCTTTTATTCAGTAAGGATAAAGCTTTAATACACATCACACATGGGTCTAATGGGTAAAACTTATTAAAAATCCACTTTTATGCATTGTTAAAAAAGGGCAAATTAGACCAGGGCCTTCTGTTTTATAATTAAATTTGGTTTAATTTGATTCCGAATCGATACGAATATCCATACCAAAATGACACTTGATTGGTTGGTTAAAATTACGTCAGACTGGGCTATTGGCGAAAGTAGGGCTGGAACCCAGACTTATTTGTTAAAAGCATTTTCAGAGAATTACCAAATATTTTTTTCTTATTTCAGACCCAGAAATTCGTTATGCCTCGGAGGATCAATTAACAAAAGGCACGGCCCCATTGGTTATAGTAACTGTTCTGTCAGCCACTCTTATGTTTCTCTACGATGGACTGCAGGTAAAATGTCCATTTCTCTTTTGAAATTATTTTCGATTTAGTAGTCGGTTCCTATTATTTATATTTCAAAACCTTAACAGCAACTGCATGGATAAAGCAAATCTGTTTAATTTGTGAATGAAAATATTAAGATAATTTAATTTTTTTTTATAATGAGAAGGTAATTTGATAACTATGAAAATTAATAACTTTTATTTGCTACCTGAATCCACTATTAAAATATTTAGTATAGTATTTATGGAGTTGAGTTGAATATTGTCGCACTAGAGCTACACGCTACACACTCGAGGAATTTTGCCAGTATCTATGAAACAAGTGTATCACTACTGCAATCAACGATCTAGCAATATACTTTTTAGGAGACTAAGAAAAAAATGCAGAGAGAGAGATAATGGGAAAGTTCTATATTTGTGACTTCTTAAAATATTTTTTATTTTAGGCTTCATATGGTGGTTATATTTATTCATATGCTGTAAAAGGTCCGGTTAAATTTCGCAAATCTGATGCTGCTTACCTCAACGCACTTTTCTGGGTATGTGTTTTTTACAAACATTCAAAATTTTATACTAGTAATTTTAAAATTATGAATAGTTTGTTTAGGCAGTCCTTACTTCTGCCAAAGACATTTTTTTTCCACAAGAACCTTTTCCTGTAATATACATTAATAAGAAATCTTATATCTGAATATTAGTTTTGGTCAGGTCTAGAAGCCCCTTGACAGCCAATACCAAGTTCTAAATAAAGTACTTCTTCCAGTAATGCATTTATAACTAAACTGCTATCAGTAATAACTTTACTTTCTTGCAGGGAATGTTTGCACTAGGACGATTATTATCCATAGCACTAGCAACTAGGTTATCCCCGTCTTTCATGCTTTTCTGCAACATTGTAAGTTCCTGCCTGTAGCTATTTAAATTAAATTAATTGAACTAAAACAAAATATTTTTATACCTGATAAATATTCTTTTTACCAACAGATTGGATGCACCACTGGCCTCCTTCTTATGTTGGCGTTGAGGTATAACCACTTAATGCTCATTGTCGGCACATGCTTGTTGGGCATTTTCATGAGCAGTGTATTTCCAACCGCACTATCTCTTACAGAGCAATACATACACGTCACACGTACGTAATAAGTTTTTGTGAATAGTAGGAAGTGTCATTTTTTTACATTGTTTAATAATATTTATAATCTTATCTTCATTTGAAATTTTTATTCTAAAATTTTAAATAAGTTTGGAGGAACAATTGGCAAGCATAGTTGTTATTATCAGTCTAGAATTACAAACTTATTAACATTGAAAGATTGATTACTCTAACCATCAATCGAAATTATTTTTAGTATACAAATGTTTAAATTAGTGACTATTTTGGAAAACATAGCTAATCCTCATTTTAAAAGATTACTAAAACAAATCATAAAATATTTTCTAACTTTTTATAGCTTCAACAACCAGTTTTCTTGTGTTTGGAGCTGCTGTTGGAGAAATGACCATACCTGTAATTGTTGGACATGTAAGCCACAAATTAACATTAATTTATATGTAAAAATACATAAGCTATATAAAATAGTATCCATTCTAAGTATGAGCTCTGCAATTTTTAAGGGCGATATATTTGGAATTTGTATCAATTAAATATTTTAACATTAATAAAAATAAAATTTCTATTTTATTTTTAGGAGTTTGAACTTACAGGTCCAACAAGTTTCTTAGTTGTAGGACTAATTCTGTGCTTCATTTCCATCATTGTATACATGACACTATGGCTGGCTGGACTCACTATTCTAAAACCTGATGGTAAGAAAACAAAGCAACAATATAAACGTTTAGAACAGCAATACTGACCTTAGCAGGTTGAATGCAGTACTATCTACAATCAAGTCATACACTCTATAGCTAAAACCTATATAAGAAAGTATGCTTAAGATTATTTCTGGACAAAAATGGCCCATTCATTGTTGTAGGTACTGCATTTACCTGCTAGCAATGCTTTCAGGATTTTTTTCAAAAATAAGGCTTCCATGGAATAAAACAGAGCTACACACTACAAACTTCATTACCACTCAATAAATGAAACATTAAAGGTTTATTTACACTTAAATTTGCAAACTTCAAAATAAAAGTTCTATGGCGCTATCATTTGCGGATAAACGCTTTCTTAAAACCTTAGATACTGGGACTCTTATACCAAATTGAAGCTGTAGCTTTTGTTTTCAGTACCTTTAAAACCTAAAAGAATATGGCAGCTACGCCATTGTTACATGCGCAATTTGACGCACTAGTACCGAATACATAAATTTTAAATTCCGAAGCTCCTTAAGAGCTACTGCTGTAGAACGTTTCAGACAGACAGTTTGACAATGACAATGTTCAAATACTCTTTTGATGCACCTCCATACATGAAAAAAACCCTTTCAGACAACTACGTTTTTCATACTATTTCCTTGGTATTGAGTAAAATAAAGCCTAATTTATTACTCTTACTAACAGTTTATTTATTAGAAAATCGCCTTTGTTATTTTATGACACATTAATACTGCATCTATGTATAGATCCTTTGTAATTATTTTATATTAAATTCAATAAATTACATTGTAAAATTACTTTGATTTTAAAATACTTTTTAAAATTGGAAAATATTTCATGTCAACGAATCCCCCATATATATGTTAAAAGATCAATAGAAATTTACCCTACAAAAAATGTCTAAACAATTTTTTTCCTTAGAAACCTGAATTATGGTCTTTTTTGCCAAATATGCAAAGACTGTACGAATGAAGCAAAACGCAAGTCTGTCATCAATGTACAGTATTATCTCAATGGAGCACTACACCTATAGAGCCCAGATGATCCAGACGGAAAAGTAAATTCTAAGAGGAGTGGAAACTTATATTGAAGAGATCTACAATTTCCTGTTTAAATAATAATATTTAATGTACACCTCACTTTCCTGCCCCAGACAATGTTGACCAAATTACAATTGTTTAAATTACTTTTGAAATGTCTAAAGATAGGAATTATAACTTTTGCTGTTTAAGAGGAATATGAATATATTATAACAATCAAAAAAGAAAATTCACCGTTACTTTTTAAATTGTTGAAATGTTTAGTACTGTGTTATTATACTTATTTTACAGTTATTAGTGAAAACTACAAACGGTTAGGCTTACCTGTAAGACAGCAACAACTAGAACTCTGCACCACCGCATAATAATAATTGGTATAAGGAGAGTATTTTCGAAATTAAATGCAAGACTATTTACTTTCTAATTTGTTTTTATTTTCAAATGCTCGATCTTTCTGCTAATCCTGTCTTTTGTACAATTTACAACTAATATTTAAAATTTTTAACCAATAATTAAACAAACTCAGACAATTCATTTAAACTTTATTTTTTAATACGTATATTTTACATATACATTTGTCTAGCGTCAATGTGTGACTATCAAATGAGAAATTACTACTGACAAATTTCTAGATTTACTTTTTAAATGTGCATTAATAAAACTCAACATTTAGCAATTTTACAAATTAATCAAATACAATAATTAAATGATAATTACATGATCAAAGCTTGCAGTTTAATCACTAAAATAACATTCGTTGATTTACATTCGTTTCAGTTTACTGGATAAACATAAAGAAATTTAATTATAAAGTTAAAACAATAAAAATCATTCTTGTAATAAATGATTTATACCTGTAAATCGCTACTATAAATTCTATAATTTAAAAAGCATAAAACTCAACTGTTTTTTAAATGATACAATAGTTCTTAGAAACAAAAATAATTTAATAGGTATACCAATTCTTCAGGTAAATAATTAATTGCAAAATGAAAAAACCTTATTACCCTAGAAGAATACACTCATATTTAATTGAAAATATTTTTTTAATTAAAAAACAATGTTGTTTTGAAATGAATTTAACATTAACAGTTAATTTAAAGTAAAAATATATAAATAAAATTTACGACAAACCACAAATGTAAGAACAATAAAATTAAACTACCAATTTCTTTTTAGAATTTACGCAGTTCCATAGTTGAGAAGGACATAAAAAACATTTTTAATAATTTCCACTTTACTAACTTTATAAGAAAATTCAATTGATGAAATATTATTTAATTCTGGTGATAAGCATTCATTCTATACATAGACGTAACTATTGACAACAATAGCACATCTTCGCTTAAAATTTGAATGTAACTAAATATTTTAAGCAAGAACAATTTATCCCTTCAATTTTCAATGATTAAACAACATTGATAACATAAAGCATTAGGAAGAGTGACATTCGCAAAACAAGAGTGCAATGGTATTGGACTGGCTTTCACACGTTGGGTCTACTGACGTCACGCGGGGAGGGAAGGCCAGAGGCAGCGTTTTCAAGGGGCGGGGCTAAGCGCAAACTTTGAAAATTAATTAAAAATAAACTAATGGTCGGATTGAGGTAAAATTTATGTCGATGTCTTAGAATCGCATGAAGTTTCATTTACAAATGGTATTTCGCTAATTCCCGACACATGCAAGTTCCCCATTCATTGTTGTAGGTACTGCAGTTTACCTAGCCATAGCAAAATGCATTTCAGAGATTTTTTTTCAAAAAAAGGAAAGGCTTCACAAGTTTGGAATAAAAACTAGAGGCGTACAACACTACACAACTCTCAATTACCACTCAATAAATGAATACATTTAAAGGTAATTATATACACCTTAAAATAATTGCAACAACTTCAAAACCTAAAAAGTTCTATGGCAGCTATCATTTGCGGATAAACGCTTTTCTTAAAAACCTTACAGATACTGGGAACTCTTATACCAAATTTGAAGTCTGTAGCTTTTTTTGTTTTTTCAGTACCTTTAAAACCCTAAAAGAACTATGGCAGCTACCCATTGTACATGCGCAATTTGACGCCACCAAGTACCAGGAATACAAATAAAAATTTAAATTCCGAAGCTCTTTTAAGAGCTACTGCTGTAGAACGGTTTCAGACAGACAGTTTGACAGATGGACCAATGTTCAAATCCCACTTCTTTTAGAATCAGCATCCTCCAAAATACATAGGAAACACAAAATCTCCATTTCAGATTTTCAGGATTTTTAAAAATACTTTTTAAAAATTCTGAAAAATATTATCATGTCAACGAATCCCCCTATATTATATGTTAAAAAGATCCAAAAGAAATATTACCCATACAAAAACATGTCTAAACAATTTTCTTTCCCTTAGAAACCCCTGGAATTATGGTCTTTTTTGCCAAATATATGCCAAAGACTGTACAGAAAATGGAAGGCGAAAACGCAAGTCTTGTCAATCAAAATGTACAGTATTATTCTCGAATGGAAAGCACTACACCTATACAGAGCCCAGATGATCCAGACGGAAAAGTAAAATTTCTGAAGAAGGAGTGCGAAACTTCATATTGAAGAGACTCTACATTTTCCCTGTTTAAATAATAATATTTTTAATGTACACCTCACTTTCCTGCCCCAGACAATGTTGAGCCAAAATTACAATTGTTAAATTACTTTTGAAATGTCTAAAAGATAGATGAATTATAAACTTTTGCCTGTTTAAAAGGAATATGAATATATTATAACAATCAAAAAAAGAAAATTTCACCGTTAATTTAATTTGTGTTGAAATGTTTAGTACTGTGTTATTATACATTATTGATTAAAAAAGTTAATTATGTGAAAATCTGATGTTTACTGAAACTGTGTGTGATCTGGCTTACTCTGATAAGACCCACACAACAAAAAATCTACACTCATCCACAAAAATATAATTGTGTATAATGGAGAGTAGTTTTTCGAAATTACAATTGCAATGACTAGTTTTGGAATGGACATGATAAATCTATTTGTTTTTCATTTTCATAGCTAGCTAACATCTTTTGCTGCTACATCCAGGTGTTTTTTACATATTTAACACACTTTAATATTTTGAATTTGTATCATGGTCTTTTGACACCCAAAAAATCTAAACAAACTCAATGAACAATAATATCGTCATGTTAATTTTAAGTATTATTATGTTAAAAGTTGATCTTTATAATCTATAAATATACATTTATGTAGCTAGCAATGGTAACAGATTGTTGTAGTAAATAGTAATAAAAATTAAGAGAAATTTACTACTTGAACAAACATGTTTAGAATTTATTAGTTCAAATATGGCATGCAGTTAATAAAACACAACATTTAAGCAATTGTTACAAAAATTAATCAAAAACAATAATTATAGTATAATTACCAACATGATCCACAAGGCCTTCTTGCAGTTGTAATCACATAAAAAATCACGGAAACCATTCGTTGACTGTTGTCTTCTTGGGTACATTTTCAGTATGATACTGAGAAAACCATAAAAGAAATTTAGTTTTAAAGCTGTTCTGATAAACAATAAAAAAATTCCAATTCATTGTATAAAGGTGTAATTGTATACCTGTAAAATCAGCTACTAGTACAAGTTCAATACACTCAATTTAAAGGAAGCAGCATACAAACTCAACTGTTGTTTTAAATGCTAATATTCAAGCTGGTTCTTAAGACTTAACTAAAATGTTAATTTTATATAAAAAAGGTTATAAAAAAAAACAATTCTCTCTCAGTGTAAAATGCACATTAATTTGTCATAAAATGAATTAGAAACCTTGGATTAATACCATCAAGAAGAGATAGCACTGCAATAAAGATTAAAAAAAAATTAAATATATCTATTTTTAATTTTAACAATATATTGCAAATGTTGCATTTTGAAATGGAACTTTTCATTTAAGCCAGCATTAATTTTAAAGTAAAGAAATAGATATTAAATAAAATTCATAGATCTTAAACCACAAATGTTTAAGAATCAATTTAAAAATTAAACTACCAGTTTCTTTTTAAGAGAATTTAACTAACAGTTTATCCATAGTTTGAGATATGAATCATAAAATAAAACTATTTTATCAATAATATTACACAACAATTTACTCAAGTTTTTATTTAAAGAAAAATTACAAATTTGATGAATATATTACTCTTAAGATTCTAAAGCAGACACATATAAGCATTCATTCATAATAAATAGCACTGTAAATATTGACATAAATAGACATCAGTCTTCATGCTGTTGAAAATTTGAAACTGTAAAGCCTCAAATGGCCAATTTTAAAAGACAAGAAACAAATTGTATTTCTCTCTTCAATTTTTCAATATATTAAAACAACATTTGATTTATAAAAACATAAATTGCACAATTCATTTGAATGTGGAATGCAGATTGAATAGGGCATAACGAAACATACAAAGAAAGTTGAAATGGTATTGGACTGAGAATTTAAAACTTTAGCCACGAAATTATTGCTTTGATTTTTTTTTTGCCTGACCACTTATTATAAGAGAAACAAATAAGGCTTTGTGGAAGTTTAAGAGCTATAAATAATAAGGCTTGATTAAGTAATAGAGGCTTATTAAAAAATTTCAAATTTATGGGTGTCATAAAAAACCCAACTCAAGTAAACTTTCGATTTAGACCATTTTTTCCCTACACCCCATTAACTTGAATATTGACTTTCAGAAAAAAAAAATAGGCTAAGTGTTAAGTCAGACGTTAAACTGGGTCATACATATTTCTTGTTAAATAAAATAAAGTTAATAGCTAAAAATATTTTTTTTAAATCAGTTATGCCCAATTTTTCTAAGATGTTTAAGCTGTGCAAAGTACAACAGACACAAAAAGGTGATACTTAAAATACAATTAAGTTTAGAGTATTATATACAATAATAATCTGGAAATTTTTTAAAACAACTCAATTTTGTTATTACAATAAAACTAATTTTGAATATTTCTTGAAAAGCCTTATAAATAATAAAAAAGTTAAACAAAGTCTTACTAAAATAATTTTGCCTTAAAAATTAAATAAGCTTAAAAATAGAAAATTATACAATCAATAAATCATTCATCAAATAAGAATTTAAAAAAATATCATGCAAATACCAAAGAACCTGTCGTGTAAAATTTTTGTTTAGTTGCTTTATTTCTAAAAATTATTTAAGACATAAAGTAAGGTAATAATGAATAGGAAAGTTAGATAGATGTAAGTAACTTACAAGAAGGTTTCTGGCATTAAAAGTGCTTTTGCATTTGAAAAAATAAATTACTTAAACTTAGATGTACTTGAAAATATATATTAACAATCTTACTGTGTTTTCCAATAACAAATAATGAGCATTGGAAAGTTCAGTGTCAAGAATGCTGAAGCATTAAAAAAATAATAATAACTACTTCAATTTTGTTTTGACAAACTATATCTGAACAGGTTTGTCAATGTTGAAGGAGATTCTTTAATCATGATTTTTACTAAATATGAAAAAAAAATTGTGCAAGCTGCAACTAAATCTAGATTGCTGAAGGTTGAGAGCACGATTTTAACGGAACTCGACTCCTGGTATCAGAACCCCACGACTTGGACTTAGCTCTGAAGTGCCTTAACTCAAATCCATGATCTTTGTGCTTCATCGGCTTATATCCTTGCGGCTCACATAACTCTTTGTGATTTTCGTAAAAAGCCTTGTAGCCACCTTCCAAAATGTAAACTTCAGGGTGATTCAGATGTGGGTAATTTCCTTGGTTCAATTCTCGATCTTTGTTCCGTAGAAATCGGCATAAACTTGGCGCTCTTTCTGAAGAGAATTCACAGTGGAAAATGATTATGCTTTTCTTATTTGATTCCCCATCTTCATTTAAGAAATCCATAATATCTTCTTTCGTATATAAGTTTTCCGCTCCTTTGATGTGACCACCATCATACTCGTATGGGTACCTGTAATAAGAAATATAACATTGGAATAAAAAAGGACTTACCAATTAAAACCAAGATAACACTAACCCTTAGGAGCATTTGTAGTTTTTTTTGTTTAGGATAAGCTAGCTATTTTACTATCATAAATTTGAGACTGCTTTTTTATATTATTGTCACTGCTTTTTTTTAATAAATGACATCATTAAAAGTTTCTTAAAATACTTGGATAATTTGGATGATATAATTGGTATAATCTTTTTTTAAATTTTATCAACTATTTGAGTAAGTCCAGGAGGCAAAACACCACATTAGTTACTCTTAAAAGATCAACAACATATAAAGATTATTTTTTCAAATTTAAAACAATTATATTTGTATACCTTTAAAACAAAAGGACATAATAATCTGAAACACTTGGATATGATGGCAATTGAAGAGAAAAATATGTACAATACAATCATTTTGACTTTTGAGTATATTCAGTTTAAAATTAATTATTCTCTTACATTCAATTGGAGAATGATTGTACATACATTTTTGAAACATGTATGCAACAAATCCAATTTTGAAATTTTAGAACAGAGAAATGCTTAGAATAAATTAGAATATTTAGAAAATATTATGTATTTCAAAAGACTCCACCATTATATTTGCAGTTAAAAAAGAACCGTACATCAACACATGTCAAAAAAGCAAAGTCTAAAATATTGTTAAACTTGCACAAATATAAAACTAGTGTTTGTGTTTTTGGAGAGGGCCCTAAAAGGGACCCAAATTTACTTTAAACTAACCCTCAAGCTCTAGCACGCTGTATTGGTTTTTTTTCCGCACTACTGCAATGTATAACAGATTTAATTTTACAATTACCATCTAGTGTTTTAGTAGGACTATTATCTTACATCTTAGTTTATAACAACACTTCATAAATACAAATACAAGTAGGCACAGACACAGGAAAAAAAAACCCATACTACTTCAAAAGATTTTTGGAATGAAAATCTAATTTCAACTTTAAAATAAATGCTGAATATGAATAGTGGCTATACTAGTAACAAACATTAGCAAATGTTTTATACGCTATGATCAGTTTAACTGGAACAGCTATGATATAACGGGCAGTCTCGATTTGGCAAATTATGTTTGCCAAGCAACAAAAATGTCCAAATATGGTAAACCTTTTACTTTATATTTCATAGAACTTGATAGGTATAACAACATTAGGTTACATATTGTGACTGGTCAATATATCATAGCTGTATTGTGCAACTCTATATCTAGCAAATGAAATTATTACCTGCAATCAATCAGCTTAAAATTGTCTACTTCATTCTTGTAATCTCCATTCAAAAGACGAACCAATGTAGCACAAGTTATGCTTTTCAAATCCTGATGCCTTCCTCGAACAAGAGGCAAGGCACAAGACCTGCTACCATCTCCAATTAACTCTGGCTGCGAGTCAGTCTTCATGAGAACTTGAGTTATTGTTGCAGCTGTTTCAGAATAGGATCGCTGGATCCTGTATTCACAAATTGGGGAAGGCAGTTTCAGGCTAGGGGAGCTTTTACGTCTTTTGTTCTGGCAAGAGAAGTAATCACTTGGCGGTTCTGGTCGTTTGAAAGTACATTTCTTGCTCAAATCGACTTCTGTATTCTTGTCATCGGATGAACTAATGGAATGCAAGCTTCCAGAAGATGTTGGAATTGGAGACTCCGAATCAGAATCAATATCCATGGATAGGCAACGTCGGATGGGAAGTTTTCCTCTCCTTGTTCCGTTAGCTGGTCTTTTGGGCTTTTCTCTATCGGACAGAGGCTTCGTAAGGAGATTAGACATGCTCTCCGGGACAGCCAATAGCTCTTGCGAGTCCTTTCCACCATCCAAATGGAAGATGTTGTCCATGCTGTCATCATCAAAGACGCTGCTCCTTACTTTGGTGAAGTAACTGGAAGCTGGCGAGCACCCGGCAAACAGGCTTTTCGAGGCAGAGGAAAGATATCCGCTGTCCTGTGAAAAGCACTCAAACTCGTCTTTTTCGGTAGAAATCGGCTGGGACAAACTCTTGCATTTCGGTGTGGCATTTTCCTTGTCTTCATCATCAAGGTCAGAGGGCCAGGCTAAGTTGTGGGTGTACTTTTGCAGCGTCGCCACTCTGGACTTGGAGCTGCATGGCAAGACGTTGTGGAAAGTTGGGGAATCTGTGGATGAAATGTCGTCGAGGTTGAGGCTGATCTTGTCGCCACCAGGGACTGGATTGGACCATGAAATCCGTCGATTGGGAGTCCCGGCCACCGAAGTTGAGAGTCCGCTCAAGTTGAGGGCCAAGTTGGTCATGGGCGATAAGTTTGTGATGTCGAACGGTGGTGGTTCATCCGGTTTCTCAGAGCTGATGTTGATTTTGAAAGACGATTCCATTTCGGTAATGCGGTTGACTAAGACAAATAAGTGGGTTATAATAATGTAAGCAGATTGTTAACTGATCGTAAGAAGGTCATATTTTGAATTTTTAAACATATTAAACTGACTAGCATATGTATTGCAATGGTGAACTGTTACAAAATATTGAGTTTTTAATTAATAAATATAGTCTTATGCAGCGATAAATTCAGTTTTAAAGTTGTAGCTAACACCCAGCAAGCCGAGCGAGAAGTTTAAAACAACCAAGTAGGTGAATCGTGGATGAACTGGTCCGTGGACGGTTAGGCTGATCGTCGTCCACCAAGGACGGGTTCGTATCCAACTGATAATGTCGATTGGGAGCCCGCCACCGAAGTTGAGAGTCCGCTCAAGTTGAGGGCCAAGTTGGTCATGGGCGATAAGTTGTGATGTCGAACGGAGTGGTTCATCGTTTCTCAGAGCTGATGTTGATTTTGAAGACGATTCCATTTCGGTAATGGGTTGACTAATACAAATAAGTAGGTTATAATAATTAAGCAATTTTAACTGATGTAAGAAGGTCTATTTTGATTTTTAAAATATTAAATGACTAGCAATGTATTGCAATGTGAACTGTTACAAAATAGAGTTTTTATTATAAATATAGTCTTTCAGCGATAATTCATTTTAAAGTGTACTAACACCCGCAAGCCAGCGAGAAGTTTACAAACAACCACACGAAGAGGATTCGGTCCGGAATGAACGGGTCCTAGGGAACGGGTCCTCAAAAGGAACTGAATCGGTACCGGTCCATGTTTCAAAAGGAACGGGTCATCGTTCCAATGCATAATTTATAAATTTTTGCGAACTTTTTTGTTCTTCTAATTTCAAAAAATGTAGAATTTACAAATATTATGAAACTTAGAATTTTACCTGAAATTGGAGTGAAGAAGTCTATCTTGCCGCTTTACATATGAATACTCCCTGGGTTTTGAGAGTCTGCCCGATTGTTAAATAATAATTTTTGACTGGCCACAGAACATTGAGTCATGATCTTTTTTTTCCAGTCTCGTTCCTGTATATAGCAATACCCTTTCGGTCCGGAACGATTCCAAAATCCGAAACCGTCGGTCCGACTGCTAAATTTATGTCTTACTTTTGACTTGCTTGTTTCCCGGTTTCTGTTCCATTGTTTCCCGGCTCGTTCCAAAATCCGTCAATGTCGGTCAGATTGTCATATACTGATATCTTTTCGGTCCGGAAAAGTCAGCGAATGTCGGTCCGACTATTAAATAGGGAGCCGAGTCGGCGCTTGCCTAACAAGCGGAAGGTCCCAGGATCGGATCCGGGCTTTGCCAAAATAACTGCCAACCTATAAAAGGTCTGTAAAGCCCAACAGTTTGACGAATAACACCCAATATATGTTCCAAATTTCCGGTGAGTCCCAAAGTACGATGTCGCACTTAAAAGTTGCATTGGCATGCCCACTCAGGCGTCGGCTCGTCACTTTTGACTGTGGGTCTAAATTATAATTCCCTCGTGTAGCTCCAGTGCGATGATAATTTAAACCAACCTTACTGTATTTTAAATATGATAGTAAAATAGAGATAGGGCCCGTTCTCATGCAGAGCAAATGCCGGCTATCGGGAAAGAAAATACCTCTGTAGGGAAAATTGCGGTAACGAAAATGTACCAACTGCCTGGGTAGTAAAGATTTCATTACCCCCCCCCCCCCCATGATGCATTTCGGCTTCGGTGATCACTCACAACAAAAGCAAAAATGGCGAGCAAGTGGACCATATGCTGAAGTCGTTTTTATTAGCTTCGTATGACCATAAATATCTTTCTGGGAAGGCCAATTGTAAAGTGGAGTTTATTACTTTGGAAATCAAATGAATCCAGTTTTGTATTCGCAACAACCTCCTACTTTCTTCATCATCAATAAAATCGATAGATGTCTGTCCACGAATTTTTAACAAAAGAATGGTTTTTAGTAATTCTTGCAACGACATCGCTAACAAAGAAACGTTAAAAAGAACACAAGGACAAGATCTCGAAGCTCGAGCACCAAATCAAAACAAGCAAACAGGATGTGACGTACCCATACGTCATTTCCGGAATGCCGGCTAATACATGTGAACGGGTTATAAAGTTTCACGAGATTGCCGGCTAAATGCCGCCAATTTCCCAGCACATGTGATCATGTGAACGCGCCTATAGTAGTACCCTTTCGGTCCGGAACGGTTCATTCTAAAATCCAGGAATGCGGTCCGACGGCAATTCTTTAGTTTTTTAAACCCCTATTTTAAATAAACTCTTTGTCGTTTTTCAAATCTTTTCAGCAAATAATAAAAATAGTCTCGAGCATACCGCCTGTTCTTTCCGATCAATTAACATTCCCTTTAAAATTCTAATTTTTTTTCCAAGACATAGAAATTCTTTTGATTTAAAGGCACGCTAAATATTTATTCAGCGTTGTTTTATAAAGGTCATGAAAGGTTGGCTTAAAGTTATTTAAAAACCTTCAAACTACAGAGGCGACGGGGCATAAAATTTAGTCGTCAGTCCTCACGTTTATTGTTCGACTTAATTGTTCTTTATAACTCACACACGAAAGCAATGTCTTTTACGTACAGAGTGTTTGTGAATTTTTTCATAACTAAAACAAAGAAGCTTCAAAACATAATTCTAAATAACACGTAAGCAAAGAATTACAGTTTTAACGTTTAAAGACTTCTCTTATAAGCATAACATTGAACCTCGGAAGCATACGAGACGAGTTGCCCCAAATACTTTTTTCCTTCGGCCAGAGAGAAAGAGCGGATGCGAGCACATGTACTATCCCCCTAAATAAAGGATTTCCAAGAAATTCCCGCACTTTTCGATCCCCCAACCCCCACACAATAACCAAAGCAGCAAAAGAACACTCACATTCCACTCTCAAAGGGGAATTCTCGACACCCCCTCCCCCCATATCAAATTACAAACCGGTCAGGGTTTCGTTCGTGTGTCGTCAAAACCACTATAAAAAAAGGGGGAGGAATTTGGGGGAGGGAGGGTGTCGTTCCGGAATGAACGGGTTGAAAGGAACGGGTCCACAAAAGGACCTGGAACGACTGGAACGGGTCTTCAAAAGAAACTAGATCGCCCATCACTTATTGTCAATATTTTTGTTGCCAGATATCTCGGATTTCTCACAAGACCTTGACATTCGCGCATTTTTTTTGAAAAATTTAAAGAAATATAAAATGAAAATTAATTAAATTTATTGAAAGTAAAAATAACGGGTTCTGTATTAAATTTTGTTAATATAACTCGCTTGTTTTACTGGACGTTTTTATTCGTACTTTCATTCCTGGAGTTCATCGATGATTTCAGTGATTGGTGGTATGAAACAATAAGCTCCGCCTACTATATCGATAAACCAATCGAGATCGCGATACAATTTTCAATCCTGTACAACTGTTGCCACTCAAGACATGATTTTAGCCCATTTTAGAAAATCTGCCCTGTAGGCTGTCAGTGAAACTACTTTTTTATATACTTCATTAAATTATTTCTGGTAAATAAGTTTTTTTTTCGGATTGGTTTGTTCTAATTTCTTCACTTTCAAATAGAATCAACCAGAATCAACACAAAATTTTCACTTTCGCATTTTTTTAAAAAGTGAACTTAATAAAATACTGAAAGGTGAATCTCAAGTTACAAATTATTGGTTTTGTATACAAGCAATTTTTGTGTTCAGTGGGGTGAGTAAAAATTACATTTCTTTCTGTTCAAATATAACCATAAAAAAAGATAACCTGTATAGATTTCTCCTAAATATTATCAGAAATGACCTCAATATAAAATAATTATATCTATTATATCGTAAAATGTTCCATAATTTGGCATTCAATAATATTTAAGTGTTCACAATTATTAAATTTTTACTTAAGTAAGAATAAGTAGGCGTTTCTTAATCAAATATTGGAGGAAAGGCATCATATTTTAGATTTTAGTTTATCAAAATTTGAATAATTAAAAAAATTGCAAATATATCACACTTTCTAAAATTAACTCTAACAACATTTATTGCGAATGAAAATACATAGTTGATTGTGTAAGTACTACTATTTCAATACTTACATAGCTATTTTTGTTCTTATAGAAATTTTAGATAATGTATTCAGCACACAAATAAAGTCAAATATATAACTATTCACTATTACAATGAGTGAGAAAGAAGTCTTCTGTGCATCCTTGGACAACACATCCATCAAAAATGATAAAGAAAGCATTGGTATCTCCAATCCAAATCAAACTAATGACATTCCAAAACAGAACACAGACTCTCAAGGTAGTAAACATGTTGAAAAAGCTTCTACTTCAGATGAAAATATAGCATTAGATAGCAACTCTTTTGACAAACCTAAACTGAACTCTTCTAGTAGTAAACATTTATCCTCTGGAGAAAGCGAAGAAAAATTAGATGACAATCAAGAATATTCTGAAATAGACTATGATGAAGACGTCATGACTGGCTCCTATGGAGAAATATCCCTGGATCGGGAATTGCTCAATTGTGATAAAAACACTGACTCCTTAAGCAGCAGAGAAGACTTAAACTGCTTTCCAGATGAAAAGGGCGATGTTTTAGTTGATGAAATAAATGACCAAAAGAGACCAAATAGTTTGGTTTTGACAGCTAGTGCCACTACATCGAAAGATGGCGGTCCGTATCAAGTTCACCAAAGCATGCAGACTTCTATGGTAAAGACAGATAGTGCAGATCCTTCTCCCTCTGTGAGTTCTGAAGAGTTTGCTGTGCATTCTTCAAGGTTTGTGAAGTCCTTATTAATAAAAAATAGGATCTTTAAACTGCTTCTTTTTAAGTTTATGCTAAATTAAAGTCCTAATTATTGTTTTCAATGTCTAGCTATAAAAGATTGATTATTTAACGCAGAATATGCAAACTACTAAATGAAATGAGCGGACAATGATAATTTGATTATTAAGGTATAAACTATAAAATAACTTTTGAACACAAGTCACTTAACTAAAAAAATACTATTGTGTTTTGATAGTGCGATTTACTGAAATTATTTTCCTTTTATAACTGAAATTGTAGTTTCTACTATTTTCTAATATGTTTCACAATTTACTACCAAAATCGATCAACACTATTAAAATAGTTATATTAAATACAGGGCTGGGCCGTTACTTGTTTAAATGTAACTCGTTACAATTACAATTACTTTTCGTAAAAAGTAACTAATTACCTGAAAAATTACTAATTGCCAAAAGTAACAAATTACAATTACAATTACTTTAAAGATTACTTTTTACGACAAAATTTCATATTTACAAATATTTTGAAAAATAAAGTATAAATGAATAAATGATTTTTTTTCTAAAATCGACTTTATTAAACAGTTAGCAGAAAATCTACTTATTGGGGTACAACAAAAGCTGCATCTACACAGCTACGATTGGGTCAGAGACATAAACCACCAGAACTAACCTTTCAACAGCCGTACTGGCTGATAAGGGGGTATTATATTTTATGAACATGCTTTTAATTGTTAGTAGGGTACAGAATACAGTCATCTTATACTCGTTACTTTGGAAAGATGTAGAAATCGGCTTCGACGGAAGGATGTCTAGTTTTTAGATTCTCAAAAATCATCATCACTGCTAGATGAGTGTACTCTCCGCAAAAATTCCCCGAGATTGTGCTGTCGACGGCGCTCTCTATCAATGGAGGTATAAAATTTCTCCATGGTAGATAATCCCTAGGAGTGGTGCTACTTTTGTGGAAGAATGACAGTGGGCACAATGAGGGCGTGACCCTTTGAGAATGGTGTGCTTCTCCCCTTTCTTGTCACACTTGACTTGGGGGTAAATTGTTGGTTTCTAGGAAATTCGCAGAGGCATACTCATATTCGAGTATTCTTGTTTGGTTCTTCAGGTGCAACGACAGATAATAAATTATTCTCTCTATGACAAAACAGAAAAGCCATTGAACTCAACTCAATTATTCAAAGTGTGGAGGGATTATGTTCAATGGGAGTACGGAATATAGCCATTGCAAAAATCTTAAGCTTGTTTACTAATTTTAGCTATATGTATTGGTAATAAATTACCTGCACCCGAAATGACACAAAAGTGTTTTGGAAAAAAAGCTTTGATTATTTGATAGAAAATTTTTTGGGCTTAAGTTTATTTAGCATAAAACTGTACTTGTTTAAAGAAATATTAGAAAAATTAGGTATATTTTAAAAAAAATTGTCAGTAAAAAAAAATCAATGCGTCCAAATAAAATATCAACCATGTCATTGTTGCACATCAAATAAAGGTCTTTGAAAGTCCCTTTAAAAAAATAATTATTAACTTATTTATTTTACTGATATCTATTCTATTTTATTTCTGCACCCCCCTATTTTTCAAATATATATCCTGAATAAAAATTTCTTCTCTTGTCTCAATTATATTATCATTTTTTAAAGTTATGAAAATGAAACATAAACTGCAAATTAAAAAATATACCATTTTAGAAAGTGAATTTATGAACAAATTTAACGATTTACATACATTGCATATTTTAGCTTAAGAATCATTAAATTATACCACTTATATTATAAATTAGAAAAATATGCATTATTGAGAAATTGCAAATCAAAACAATTCATTTTTGAATAGTATTTAAGAAATAAATGTATATATTCATAAACACTTAACATCAATTAAAATTGGTTCCACTTCATCCCATTTTGAAACCAAATTGTTGATCTCCAACTGACTTAAAAAGCGCTTTCGCTTAGGCATTTCAAAAAGAAAATTATCAATTAAATATTATAGTAATTTAAAAAAGTATAATATAAAATATTAAGTATTTAGTTTAAGCATTCATAAGTAATAATGTTGAGTAGATAAAATATTGAAGGTTATAAAAACATTAGTTTTCACACAAGAATAAGTTTTAAACTTAGCCAGAGTTCTGGGTCAGAGCGAATGCCTTTGATATGAACATAACAACTTCATATGACTGTCCTTAACCAGTGGCAGGAAAAACGACTTTCTTAACAAAGAACCCATTCAACCCTTCACCGTTCTACTGGTAGCCTGCAATTATCTGTTTTCCCGATGACAGGTAAGCCAGACCCCACATGTGGGGAGAATGGCATTGCCCTGGGACAAGGGAACACATATGTCCGCCCGTTTCTAAAAGTACCGCACTGCAATCAGTAGGGAACGTTTCATTTTTGTGTTAACAATATTTCTCCTCTTAGCAAAGAGCATGTGAAAGTTTTTTATTTCGTTTTTTAAAGCATTTTTTTGTTTTGGACATTTATTAGAGTGTTAATGATAAAATTAATGAAAGTAACGCGTTACTGTAACAAAGATTACTTTTTCGTAAATTATGTAACGAATTACCTATAAGATTACTGTAAAAAGTAATTATTACAAGTAATTATTACAAGTAACGCATTACCGCCCAGCCCTGATTAAATATGACTATAGTTTATATTAAAAAGTAGTTATTTGAAAAACTTGTGTTTATAGTGTTTTGGTTAAATCTTTTATAATAAATATCTTCATTTTATATGAAAATAGTAATTTATATATGTATGTTTAAAGCAGGCATAGGACTGGGAGTGACACAAGTGGACTATCAGAACTACAAGGTACACTTACTGTCGATGGTGATGTAGTCACTTTTGTTGCAGAAGACTTGGCTGAGAAAATTAAGATGAGCAGTCCTGTTTCTCGATGGGCAGGTAGATTGATATAATGGTTGAATTTAGCTTTATGTTTTGAAGTATATACATTTGTGAAAATACATTATTCTAGAATTTAAATATTTTTTGTTATAACATACTGTCGGGTGGAATAATTTTGTCCTTTCAAAATAATAACTTGTCATTAAATGCACTCTTTAAACACGTGCTTGCCCTTTTCAATTAGTGGAAACTGCCTTGATCTGTGAGTAAAAATATATTCATTTCAAGAAGAAAGTCTGTACTAGGGCATTATGTTTGGGCTAAAGATACCCTACAGGGCCAAAGTTATCCATTATATGTTACACAAAGTTTAGTGTTCTCTCCCAAACAGTTTTTATTTTGTAAATATGTGTAACTTTTAAAGTGTTTTATTATGTAATAAAGAAAAACATTCTTTTTTTATTGGCTAACATTGTATACTAGGTACAAGTAGTACTATTTTAATGTAAGTAATTAAAGACCAACAATTAACTTTAGGTCTGGCATGGTTGGTCCACTGTTTTTGTCCATTTTACAATAAATATTCAAATTATTCTTTTTTGTACATATTCGTGAATTAGTTTTTTTTTAATGACAACATACTCTGGTAAAAAGTTATACCTATTTTTGTGTGCATTTGCTATCACATTTTGCAATTATTAGCCTACTTTTCTTTTTTTAATTCGAAAGAATTAAAAAAATGAAAAAGTAGGTATTGACATGCGGTCGATGTCCGTCTGTCTGTCTGTCCGTCCGTACCCCCTTCCAAAATCGGTTCTAATCATCGGATCTTAAAAATTCTTTTTTGTTAGAAAGCTATAACCTCAGATACTCAACTTTCATACTTTTTGTCCGTCTGTCTGTACGTCCGGACGGACATAAATCTACTATCTGTCGGCGAATTTCCCATTGAATTAGCATTGAAATTCAATTTTGAGTCATTTAAATCACTGTAGGTATTGAAATGCAGTTGATGTCCAACTGTCTGTCTGTCCCTCTGTCTGTCTGTTCGTATGTCTGTCCGCCTGTCTGTCCGTTTGTCTGTCTGTCTGTACCCCCCTTCCAAAATCGGTTCTAATCATCGGATCTTAAAAATTCTTTTTTTGTTAGAAAGCTATGACCTCAGATACCCAACTTTCATACTTTTTGTCCGTCTGTCTGTACGTCCGGACGGACATAAATCTACTATCTGTCGGCGAATTTCCCATTGAATTAGCATTGAAATTCAATTTTGAGTCATTTAAATCACTGTAGGTATTGAAATGCGGTTGATGTCCATCTGTCTGTCTGTTCGTATGTCTGTCTGTTCGTATGTCGGTCTGTTCGTATGTCTGTCCGTCTGTCTGTCCGTTTGTCTGTCTGTCTGTACCCCCCTTCCAAAATCGGTTCTAATCATCGGATCTTAAAAATTCTTTTTTTGTTAGAAAGCTATGACCTCAGATACCCAACTTTCATACTTTTTGTCCGTCTGTCTGTACGTCCGGACGGACATAAATCTACTATCTGTCGGCGAATTTCCCATTGAATTAGCATTGAAATTCAATTTTGAGTCATTTAAATCACTGTAGGTATTGAAATGCGGTTGATGTCCATCTGTCTGTCTGTCCATCTGTCTGTCTGTTCGTATGTCTGTCCGTCTGTCTGTACCCCCCTTCCAAAATCGGTTCTAATCATCGGATCTTAAAAATTCTTTTTTTGTTAGAAAGCTATGACCTCAGATACCCAACTTTCATACTTTTTGTCCGTCTGTCCGTACGGACGGACATAAATCTACTATCTGTCGGCGAATTTCCCATTGAATTAGCATTGAAATTCAATTTTGAGTCATTTAAATCACTGTTGCCAAATCAACAATGGCATGATAAACTTTATTTAAACATATTTGAAGCAAAATAATAATTTCATGAATCAGTTTGGAATGACGTCATAAAATGTAGAACAATTTGATTCTTTGATTATTCATTAATTATCTACCCAAGAAAGCGGCAAGGCATACTTTTGCATGCAATTATGCTTAGTTTTAATTTACATTTCTTGTTTTTTAATGCAGCTCGGAGTAGTTTCATTACTTTTGTTATTAATAAATATTTATTCTTCGAACTACAAATAAATCACGAACAGATGATAAATAATATTTAATTAATTTGCGAACGAATATTAAGGAAAATAGTTGATTTTGGCTTTTAGAAGTTTAAATTATAGCTGGGTGCTGTGTTTCGATTTTTTTTTCTAATGTGTATAAATCTAGTGTAGAAACGGCTGTTGATGATATTTACTTTAGGAACCTAGTTTTTTTCCCGATTAGAACTTCAGTAAGTATTTAAGTAACAGGAAAGTAGGCTATTTTAGTTTTTTATGAACTTCTTGTTTTACTGTGTAATTAGTATATATTACAACTTTCTTTTTTATGCCTAAACACTTTTTATCTTGTAGATGCTTCTTCATTTGGTGGTTCCCAATCTTCTACACCCAGCCTTTACAAGCAGGCTTTGCAGCCCATACACATCATTGACCCTACAGTTATAACAGATCTGGAAGCTCATGCTAAGAAAGTGGCCACTTGTGTCGATACAATGCTGGAAAATTTAAGTGGAACTCTGCAGAGCGTAAATATATATGTTCTTTAATGTTTTATTTGTTTGAGGTGTTGTTTCTATTAACAGCTTTCAATATAAAAAAGTTTACTGTTGCTTACAATTTGTAATTTGTTCAATGAAAACATACTACAAAAGTTTTCTTTGCATTTTTTTGTGTAAAATCATGTATGTACCATTTTTTTAGTTGCACTTTATATTCTTGCAATTAGCATTATATATAAATGAATTAAAACAATTTGAATTAACTTTAAGTGAATCGCAAACAACTTGAGTGCTTTTTATTTATACGACTTTATCTAAATTGTTATCCTTTTCTAACAAATATTCATTTTTAGCATTTTAATCTCTTATTATATGAGTTCTAATAAGTTTAGTCATAACTTAAATATATATTCTTTTTAAAGGTTTTTCTTAAACATGATAAATTAAGTACTGCTTTAACTGTCTTAGCAATGGGAAGTTCTAGGAATCACAAATTCCATTATAATTAAAACATTCACAGTCCATCTTAACATCAAAGGAATTGTATTATGATTGCCTTCCTTAGTATGTTGTTTCTTAGTAACTTTTTGATTTCAGTTTATTTTTAAATGCTTGTCATTTTCCTTTAAAAAAAATTAAATTCTAACAAGTTTGGAAATTTTTAATCTGGTTTGTGCTAACTGCAACTACTAATCTGCAAGTAAAATTTATGAGTACAGTATTTTTGTATTCAACTTCACTGTTAAGTTTTATTAATACTATCTTTTTAGGAAAATGTAATGATAGTTGTTATAGTATACTTAGTTTTATCTATAATCTTGCAGCTATATTCACTTATAAAAATCTTGTACTGGGATTTTTGCTACTTGAGAATTACTTAAAAAAAAGTTGTACTGAAAAAACAGCTGATTGAAATTGTACTATTAGCTCTCAATTAGTGTTAAATTTTTCAACAAACCAAATAGTTTAAATAAACTTAAATCAAAAAGCTAACTTTTTATTTCCTTAAAAAAAGTTAGCTAAGTTAAAAACAATATTTAGACTGTTAACTTGGTAGGATAAAATTGGTTCGCTACAAGTATTTGTAATTCATAATTCATTACCATTTTTAATGGCTTAATTCATTTGATTTTAAATAGCATAATTGATAGTATCTTTTTATGTATTTAAATAGCATATTTAGTCATTTGCATTTTTAGAGAAACTGTTTGGGTACATGTGACTAAAATAAAAACCTTTGTTCATTCTTAAAAAAGTATGCATTGGAAAAGGTCTTATAAAAAAAAATCTTAATTTGGTTAATTATCAAAATATTAGTTAACTCATATATTTAGGTGCCTTTTTAAAATAACTTATGGTTTGTAAATGTTCTTGAATTTTGTAAGAAATAATATTTATAAAATTATATATATTTAGATATCATCACTGACAGTGGATTGCATGGAAACCTATGAAAATTCAGTTTGCAAAACATGTGATGCTGTTGATCTGAATATAAAGGTAAATTCTATAGAGTTCATATATCTTTATAAACAGGGTTCTCACTAGTCCTCAAATAAATAAATTACAAAACTGTTTGAGGCCCTTTTAAAAAAATCTTTATAGTGCACTAGCTAGCGTTGCTTAGGTTGTTTTCTTAAAATTACCATTTTGATTACATTATGTTGTTTATCTTAAAACAAGATTTTTATGTTTTTAACTTTATTGCAAAACATATTTCCTCCAACCATTGCTTCAAATTGATGAAATTTTTCACCTGTACACAGAAAGTAAATGAAGGTTTTAGACCTTGGTCAAAAGTCATTTCTTGTAATAATTTATTTGATTTTGTCTGTATTCGAAATTTAAGTACAGCTATTTTTATCAGCTGAACTTGCTTTTTTAACTTCAATGGTGCTAATGGAGCATGTAATTTTTTTGAAACATCTAAAGAGTGGTTCCTGACCTAACATGCATGTTTCTAGTTTCCAATTTACAGAATTTAAATATCTCGGTAAAATGTTTATTTATCGTGCTTTGGTCAAAAGACATTTTTAGGCAAAATTTTAATTAAAATCTTTAAAAAATCATAAATAAAAATTTTATCTTTTAATTTTGTGTCCATTTTACAACTTAAAAGGATATCATGAAAGCCATTAAAAGTTTATTTTATCCATTTAAAAATAATTAAGTCATTTAAAGTATATACGGCTGCCTAAATAGTATACGAGGACTGTTTTTTTTTCAACCTTCGATGGGCTGTAACAAAAAGACGGGTCAAAATACAAAATATTTTTTAACAAAAATAATGTACAATACTGCTTATTTCACCACATAATCATGTTGACGATTAAAGCATTTGTCATATCTGTAAACAAGCTTTGAAATACCCTCTTCATAAAATGTAGCCGCCAAGTGAGAATTGAGAGCTGTTTTTCATTTCTCGCAGGCAGAAGGGAACAGTGCAACAGAAATTCATCGAAGAATTAATAGAGTGTATGGAGACACCTTTATGAGTGATGGCCTTGTTTGTGAATGCTGTTGAAAATGTAAAGGTAGTTGAACTGATGTTCATGAAGAAGGGGACCAAAGAAGCAAGTCTGTTGCTACAGACGGCATTGTTTAGCTAGTTGACTAAGTGTTTAGGGAAACTCGAAGGTTTACAATAAGTGAATTATTGATTAGCATAATGGCTTGGATTGTATCGCTTTCAAATTGACGTTGAGCTCAAATAAACCGCCACAACTCCCTTCAACTCATTCATACAGCTACATTTTATGAAGGCAGCTACATTTTATGAAGAGGGTATTTCAAAGCTTGTTTACAGATATGACAAATGCTTTAATCGTCAAGGTGATTATGTGGAGAAATAAGCAGTATTGTACATTACGTTTGGTAAAACAATCTTTTTTTGTATTTTGACCCGTCTTTTTGTTACAGCCCAACGGAGGTTGAAAAAAAACAGCCCTCGTAGATCTTATTTGCATACTTGATTCAGGAAAATGCCCTAATTTTATTTGTCTTTAGATAATAAACAAGTGATTTTTTTTCAGTCATTATGTTGGTCTAATTTTGTTTGAGTTAGTGTAACATGGTAAAACTATTTCATGTGTAGAAAAATCTCTCTCACTCCAAAAAATTAATTAATGTTAAATTAGCCCCCTCCACTCTTTTTTAATATAATAAAAAAGCCATAAAGACATCTTCAATTTACCCTTTAACTTTAACCCTATATGAAGTTAAACATTATTTAACCTTCGTGTTCCCATTTTATATCTGTAGGCTGTTTACCAACTTATGGCAAAATGTGAAGAATTGAATAACTCAATGGGTCCACTCTACTGTTTGTCAAGTGACATGTATCCTTTCTTGATATCAAGTTATTAATCGAGCTTGTAATTTAAGGTTTGAATCTTTTTGGTTTGTGAAGATATTTAATAAGATGTTTTCCTGTTTATAAAATGTATAGTGTATTTTTTATACATTATTCTTGGTTTGATATATATTTTAATGAGCAACTTTGTTATGAATCCTTAATTGTTTTCTAGAAAATACATCAAAATGATGTTGGAACAACTTGAACATATTGTTGAGCACAGATCTTGATACTTTTGTGTTGTGTTTAACTTGTTTGTAAAGTATGTTGTTAACTAATATTTAAGTGTTAAATTATTTTTATTAAAAATGTTTTTTTTTAATTGGCTGCAAATTGTTTTTAATGAGCTTATTAATAACTACTTTTTATCTACTTACCTTTTTTTTGTAACACATCATATAAAGTTGTTCAAAAGTTCATCTAGTCCATTCTTTTAATGTTAAGAAAATAGTATCTTATTTTAAAAATAAATATACCATTGATGCATTGCTTTGTTTCAGTGAAGAACTTAATAAATAAAATAATTTAAAACTGTATAATTTGCTTATTTTCTGTAAAAATTAATCTTATTTGCTTTCACAGACACCAAATTTGGGAAGAAAAAATTCTATACTTATTTTTTTTATGCGGCATTAAATTTGTTTTGTAATCATAAAATGTTTAAAAAACTAAGGAAAACAGTAACAGTGTAAATGGTTTTAGCATGAACCAACTCCTACCAGATGCAACCATTCTCAATGCTTATAATGAAAACAAGGAAAGTAGGGAGTTAGTGACTTCTATTATTAAACATTTAGCGATATAAATATTTTATCGCATTACATTGTAAAACTGGATTTTATACTGATTATAATTACTTAAATTAAATGAATAGTTTTCAAAACCTATAAAAAATATACATGGTTTGATTTGTCTTGTACCTTGGATTCCTTATTACATTTATACTGCACAGTAATTGGAATTAAGATATTTGCTAAAAGTTCTTGTTAAAAAAAATTGCAGATGCAGTTGATGATTTTGATGCAGAAAGTATATTTTTTTTGTCTGTTTATTTGAATTATTAAATTAAATCTTGTGAGATTTAGAAGTATGGTTTCATAACTAATTATATTTATACTTATCTCCTTAAAAAAATGATTTAATTTTTGTTTTATTAGTGTATAAGAAATGAGTTAAAACACTTCAACAAATTTTAAATGCTACTTAGTACAATATAGTTGATTCATATACTACTTTTTGAGTAAGGTATATTTAAGGGATCCCAAAATTTTCTGTAAATAAAATAGTCCTATATTAAATTATAACAAAACTGATGGCCTCGTAAAATATTTGAATTCAACTTTTTACAAGATTTAAAGTTTCAACAACTAAAATAAAAAACCGTACAAATTTTTTGTTAGTTTATTTGAATACATGTTTATTTACTACATTTCAAAAATTGGAAAATTCATAAAGAAAAACACTATTAGCAGGGATATTCAAACACAAATATTGATAATGCTATTTATAAGCTTAATACAAGGTTACAAGAATCAGTATGCATGATATTTTTACTTTGTATTTAAACATCTATTTAAACTGTTATATTTAACAAACAATATAGCTAAAAACCAGGTGGTCACACAAAAAACCTGAATACCATAGATATAATGAAAATTATTCTTAAGAACACTCGCAGGGACACTATGAATCTTTTTTTAAAAAACATGAATCAATATGTTGAGAAAAAAAACACCATTATTTAAAAGTAGTAACTCCAAGAACGGTTTTAACTTATCAGAGACCCAAACCTTTGTGTGAGAAAAATATTAATACTCTTATTATTTGTCGTTGAATAGCTTGAAACCAATATGGTCAAATACAAGCAAAGTTGGTTTGTAAAACTTGTGCAAAGACTAGCCCTTAAACCCAATCGTAATATTAAGAAAAATATATTAGTTTTTATTATAAAAACTTATGCCCAAAAGCAAACAAATATTTAATGTTTAACTCCGATTTGTGCTTCAAATTTGTATATTATAATCTTTAAAATGCCATTGATTGTTCTACGCCTTTTTATTGTTTTATGTACCTACAAGAGTAAATTAAACTTTTGATCGAAATAAAAGCTTTAATTTGTTTGAGGTTTATTTGTGTTGATTCTACTTCTAATTAACAACCAAATAAGTTCTGGAAAAAGAATTATATTATATTTTACATTTTATTAATTCTACTTAACTGCAAAATAACCTTGGCAAGAAGTATTTAATTCAGTTACAATATATTTATGATCCTACATTTATTTTCATTATCAAGACCCCATTTAGATATTAAACGTAAATTAATACCTTCAAACTAGTACCAACAAAAATACATAAGGAAAATTATGCATATAATGTGTACCCAAATTTCTTGATTTCCCAACTGCCAATGCTTAATAAAATATTTCAAAGCCACTCACATTAAAATCTTAGTATTTTAAAAACAACTTATGTATGTGTGGGGTACCTGATTAAAGAAGTGTAGTCACCAGAATGCAAAAGCAAAAATTCTGGGAACTTTATTTCCAATTATACTAATATCAGTTTTAACCTCTATCTCCATTGAAAAAAAAAAGCCCATGACATCATAATGTTGAATATTACACCATAAGCATTCAAGCTGAACCCATAGTATAAGTAACTTACTAATACCGAACTACTTTGAATCTACTGATGCAAAACTGAAAAGTGTAGCTACTAATCCTAAACTGTAGGATGATAAATCCCTATTGTTTTCAACTATTGAATCAGGTACTTTTTCCACCAACATAAATAATTCATGTTTGAAGAATTGCCGTTTGCCAGAATAAAAGTAATCAGATTCATTTTATCAATACATTTTGGAACACAAATACGTATACGAACAATACAAAAACAAGAAAGCACTTAAATGATATAATTGTAGTTTTAAATTCCCATTTTAGGGTTACAACACAATGTAGCTGCTAAGGTATAGCTTCCAAAGTTAAAGTAACTTTAAAATCCAGACTTATTTTACTCACATTTTTAAACTTATATGGTTTTAATATAGGCTAAAAACAATCAAGGTATATAAAAGTAAAACTAATGTTATATACGCAGAAAAAAATTTAAATGCAATGCCAACATCCACTTCATTTCTACCAGATAGAGCAATTATCTATAAAAATCCTAATGTGAAAATTATCCGGAAGGCAGTCTCACAATTGTTTATGAGAATATATGTTCATAACTGAGCCAAGATCAAAACTGTAGTCAGTATTATATGATTAAAATATAACAGATTTCTATCATCAGTTACCAAGAAACCAAGTTATCGATAAAACAAAATTATAATGTTAAATAATACGGTTATGAACAGAAAAACAAGTACTGGAAAAAAATATAATTACAAACTTTCAGAAAACTAACAATTATTCATGAAAAAGCAACATCAAGTCGGTTGCTGCTGTTATTATGGTAAAACAGGTAAAATATAGGATATATATTGGAGTGCCAAAAAGTAATAATAAACACGAGTCAGTAAATTGTAAGCTTTTGGAAACACTAAATGATTATTTTTTCTCCTCAAGAATCACACTATAGGATCATCACAAGATCATTACTTTTTTTAATCAGTTTAATTTAAGCCTTATTTATAACACTTGATAAAATAAAGCATTATAAATATGGTTAGATTTCAACATATGGAGTTAATCACAAACATACATTTGCAGATTTCCTTTTTCAACATTTCAAAAATATCCCACTACATAATTTTTATATTAAATGAATATTTTTTTTATATCAAATAATGTACAGAATGAAAAATACTAAAGCAAGCAAAATGACAATAAAAAAAACCTGACAAACTAATACAAGTTTACCATTTCAGATGTTGAATGCTGACCATATCATGTATTTTATCATACAATTGGTTCATGAAAGCAATACAAATTTCTCGTCAAAAGCACAAACCATACTCTTCAAATGTTCAATTGACCATTAATTGAAAATCTGTAAAATACCAGCACATCATAAGAAGCAATCTAAACTTTGCACTTCAAACCAGAGCAAAATTTTCAACCCGAAAGTTCTTTTTTGCATTAACAATGACTTTTGTAGTTTATATATCAATTGATAGTAAATGGAACTATTGTAAAATTGGGAAAATATTAGTTTGTAATAATTAACCGCTTAATAATTTACAGATTTCTTTCATTAACATTGCTCTTTCCTTACTTTAGCTATCTAAAAGAGTATAACTGTTTTTAATACAGCTTTGATATATAAATTTGCTAAAAATTTAAATATAGCTACAATTGAACATACCATAGCATGTAACAAAATATTACAAGGTCTTAGTACAGAAGTATTCTGCAAGTATAAAGTAATATGGTAACCATTAAACACTTTCAGTAACAAGCAATCAGATTATGAAGCTATTAATCAGCATCTTTATATTCACATACAAAATTTGTTGCAAATAAGGTTTTGTTTTTCTTCTCACAGGCAGGAATAGTTTATAAATCGGTAAGATACAATTTTAACTTTCAAAGAACCTCGTGCTTATAGTTAAGTTGAGTAATTGCCGTACTAGAGGAGGACTATTGGCGCCTCTTGCTTATAGAAAAAATGGTTGTAATATCAAAGTACTAACTTTACCTTACAATAAATAGAAAATAATGAAAACAAAATAGTTTTGAAATCATTTCACAGAAAGCTATAATTGATAAAGAATGGGAATATTTAAATCTACATGAACAAAAAGACAAATTGAAAAGTCAGTTTTAACATAAAAAAAACTTCACCCTGTTATCTTATTCATATATCATAATATTAATATAATGTCAAACTTGCACAAGCAAAAGAATATTATACAAAGCGTAAAATTTAACAATAAAACAAGCAGTACATTATTAGATTGAAAACATAAGCAAATAATTAAAGTAACCAAACAATTAGTTACAAGTAAACAAAGCTTAACATTACAGATGTAAAATTAACAATAAAGTTCTTCAGTGCCTTGAATATTTTGCCGAACATCATCAATTACAAGTTCTGTTAGGCAAGGACTCTTTCAACATAAAAGTAATATTTTTAATTGACACATTTTAATGAGAAAATTGTTGTAAAACTCAGTCTAAACCTACACCAGCAAAAGAAAGAGTTTAGATCACGACAGAGTGGACTACTTCTCTAAAAGACCTCTTAAACCAAGTTTAGTTTTAAACCTTAATAGAATCCCTGCCCCCCACCCCCCATTTAAGACCAAAATTAATTTAAAATGCACATGTTTAGCTTGCATGTCTCTAGCTGTCTATTTCTGCCCCCGAAATCTGCATACGTTAAGAGTTCACGGCTTGAAACCTCATGAAAATTTAAATTATCACTACTTTATCCTCACGCTTTGGCAGTAAAACTATTTCATGGGCATGGGCATTTCTATTATGCCTACAAGTTAACAAGAAAATTATGAATAATGTCTTTGCAGCTGAAGATGTCTCTTTAAACAAAGAATATGAAAAAAATTACAATGTGAATATATCCAGTGTCGTAAATGACTAAATTAACCAAACTACCCAATAAATGAGTTGTCGCAGAACTAAATATATAAACCCATCATACACAATGAAGTAATATTTAGCCTGCATTCTTCTGCAAACCGATATATGCATGATTAAAATTTAAAGAGATAAAAAATATTTCTTACCTAAACACACGATGTTTATAGTTTTAGATAGTAAAAGAAATTGAAGTGAAATAACAGCTTATACAAATAAATGTAAAATGCTGTCTATGTAAATAGGGAACCCTAAACAATTATTTAAAAGCAAGAGAAAGACAAGCATGTCTAAAAAAATAAGACAAACTCAATGTAGTACCAGTGAAACATGGAAAGATGAACCAATGCTAGTTTATATAGATGAATGGCTATAATATTTAGATAAAGGTTGAAATACAACAGAATTGGTAATTAGATTAGACTGCACAAAATACATAGCTATACCAAGGAAACATGACAAAAATCAAAATATCAATGCCATATGATTACCCATTCCACCAAGCAAACCTAATCATAACCGAGGAGTCTTTCCTATTGTAACCACCATAACTTATCATGGAAAGATAAACTACTGTAACAGGAGACCAGATGGATCCTATAGTGGACAAAATCTGAAACTTATTAGAAAGCTAGCTATGAATGAACCAAATCAAGACCAAACTAATTGAAAATAGAACAGGACTACAATTTATATCCAGTACCATACCTGAAAAAATTTAATATGCAATTTTTAAAGGATCTCTAATAAACTGGTGTTTGGTAAAGCAAAGAGTTTTACTGCTGACATATTTCTTGTACATATAATAAATTCCAATTGACATGAACCAGAAATGAATTAAAATTATAAACACAATTGCAAAAAAAAGTAATGAGAGCTAAAGGACAAATAGCAAAAAGCTTTAGTCAACAAGAAGCATTTCTTCGAAAAATTACAATAAGGATTTTAGAATATGTTTGAAAAGTCATGTCAGTGAATATCTAACCAAAGTACGTTTTCAATAAACGATTGTTCTTGATGTCCAAATGTAGAAGTTCATAAAATGATTAAACATACCATTATGTAGAGCTTCCTTGCACAAAATAGCCTACACAGTGTTTCGAAGAGAAATACAGTGCGTACATTTTTCAAGATAAAAGTTTTGTCATCCAAGAACCATTCAAGTAATGGCAAATCAAACCGTAAAATATAGGTTAATGTCAATCTTGTGCTGACAGATGAAAGTCTTACTCAAGTATCAATATTAGTAGAACCTTCTTCCTCGCCCACGAGGGAAATAACTCGATCCTCCTCTCGATGGTCGGAAGGAGTTGACATTGGTGCTATATTTCCCACCAGGTGGTTGATACAGCTCTCGGCCAGACTTTGATTCTCTTCTGGGTTGCTTCGCGTCAGTATGGCTATTTCCATCAGTAGAAGGTCGCTTCAGGGGCCCATCGTTGGACGAAGAAAGCTTCCAGGAAAGGGTAACAGCTGTCTTGAAAGCCGGTGGGGTACGGAACAAGTCCTTGATGAGAGCATTGATGTTGTTCATGGTACGAAGGGCCATGGCCTTCATCTTTGTCTCTTCCACCTTGGCGTCTCTGGTTTTGTCTCCAACGAGAGATTCTCGGAAGGTCTTGATGCCACTTTGGACTCCCCTGGCTAAGAACTGCAGACGCGTCTTCAGGTCCTTGAATCTCTGGGAGTTGTCTCCTGCTGTGAGGAACTCGGGGAAATGCTTCAAGAGATGGGTGAAGGTGAAGAGGAGGCATTCGATGTGGGTGAACTGGAGGTTGGGTTCTTCCGCAGAACCATTTTCTGACTCATCGGGTGGCAAGGGGAGGTACTCCAGGAGGATTTTGTGGATGAGTTCAACACATTCTTTGTTGTGTTCGTCTTCGGACACAAAAACAGATATCTCGGCAAACAGCTTGATGACATCGAGACTCAGTTCAGCTCCTCCTTCAAGGGCTTCTATATCTTTCAATCTTGGCAGCACTGATTTGCTTATGAAATTGGCAAAAGCGTTCGAGCTTATGTATTGGGAGAAGTATGGTAGGGCTAGACGGACACACTGAAGAAAACCGGCGACATTATCTACAGTTGGTTGAAACTCGTCTTCTAATTCGGCCTGCTCGGCGATGAGGTTGACAAAGGTTTGCTGAACTGGTACGGTCTTGGCTATCTTTAGATTTGAAAGTAAAGGCATAAGATTTAGGAAATCTTCTCCTGAAACTTCTACAAAGGCCTCTTTACACTTTTCTAGTACAAATTCTTCAACTTCTTTTGTTATTAGCTCACCAGGGAGGTGTTTGAATTTTGTACAAAGAAACTGAATGGCTCGCTTACGGATTGTTTCTTCATCAGTAGATTGAATCTGCACGAATATTCCAGCAAGAGTGGACTTAATATCCAATTTGAAAATCGTCATCAGAGCCGTGTGAATAGTTGCAACTTCGGCAGTGTCTTCACTTTGCAGCATCTGCGTTAAAATGTCAGTAACTTTAGTGATGAATTCCTTAGATTCTTTGCAAAAAGTAGGTAGATGTTTAACAGCATGTTTTCGGATGGCTACATCTCCGTCTTCTATGAGATCTAGCTGAGCATCAAGGGCAGTTTCCGTGAGTTTAGGGAAATCTTTAAGAAATCGAGGTATAAACTGACAAGCCAACATCTTTTCGCTGGTTTCACCTTTCACAGATTGTATAATTTCTAAGTAAAGGTCTTCATGTTCGGAAGGTTTATTTTTTGGATCGGCCAAAACTTCATAGTTTTGATATAATTTATCTACTTTATCCATCTTTGTTTAGAATTTGAAGGGAGATGAACGAATAACAGTTCGAAGTATGCTTGTCGATAAACAAACGGCTAGAATCTTGTTTTGAAGCTTCTAACACAAAATACTAATTATATTAAGGTTAAAGTGTATGCAAGTGTTCTGAAATCAATGTAAATATGCTTTTAAATATGAAAAATTACCGTTAAAACGTGTTCCTTTCAATCACAAACGCGTGATGGCAAATCGGCAAACGGGAGTGGAGTGTTATTTACACAAAGTTACAGTTAACGAAATATTTTGAATTTTGTTATTATTTAATATTCAATGTCCAGCTTTCACGTGACGTATTTGGCCACAACACTGAGCTGAATGGAATGGATAATTTTCCCCATACCATGCGCTGATGCAGGGTTTTGGGATGACTTGAGTCTCAGAGTTGCCAGATTAGCGCTGTTTATCGCTTCAAATTTCTATTTAAGTTGTAAAGCGTTGCTATATTTTTTCTTCTTAAAATTAAAAAAAGTATAATTTTCCGAAACATTAGGGAATACGGTACCCAAAACATTATTTTTAGAAATAATAACATAAACTTGTAAATTTTAGTGGTTTTATATAATGTTCACTCTAAATAATCATTTTCTAGCAATAAAAACAAATATTTGCAAGTAGTTTTTCATTTAAAAAAAAGTCAAAATTTTAAACTTTTTAAAAACGCTACTCCTCTTTCAATTTTGAGAATAACTCCTCCAAACTTTTATGGTTTGTCTTTAGAACTATTTTTTCAAGAACTGTGCATGGATTTTAAAATGTGAGCTACAGTTAAAAAGTAGCATGCATTTATACTGAAAATCACAAAAAATTCAAATTATTGAATTCAACATTTTTGTAAAAAACAACAATACGTAGTAGACCTTATTCCATGCACAATTTTGTGCCCCATTTATATAAGAACACAGGCTAAACATTTCAAAATTCTAACTTAATTAGCAAAAAAGCCTTAGGGATTCATTAAACACACGAATTGAAAAACGCGAAACAGAAAAAACAGGTTGAAAGAAGACGAAATACGTGTTTAAACTTATAGGAATGACTCCAGAAAATATTAAATAACTTTTTTTCTACAAAAGATATCATTATGAAACTTTCATTAAATGTTCAGAAAGATATTGCGAATAATAAGTAGTAAAAACTGAAAAATCGATATTTTGACCAATTTTTGGGTACCGTATAACCCTTTTAAGCATAACAAATGAATAAATCTATATAGTGGCGTTCATTAATCACGTGATGCGATTTTGACATTAGGCTTGTTTCAACACTTTCTCAAAGAAAGCAAAACAACCAATGAAATCGCAGTTCGGAGCGCGTGACGTTATAAAAAACCAATGACCTTGTTTCAACACTTTGTCAACAAAAACAAAACAACCAATGAAATCGCAGTTCGAAGAGCGGGACATCATAAGAATAATTCCCATTTGTTTTACCTTACCTCTGTTGAGATTTCGTGATATTTGGCTTCTCCCGCCCCGTAATTTCATGTGAGATTTTTCAAAATTAATTTTTTTTACTTGATTTCTTTTTCGGTGAATAGGGTTCAGGAAAAAAGGTTCAGGTTTGAAATAGGGTTTGGAAATCCATGATAAAATATTATAATGCAAGATTTTGCCAAATCTCCAGAAACATATTTTACTATATTTTACGCTGGTATTTTACGCTGAATTGTTTGTGGGGAAATTAGGTGATACTTAACGAGACCCCCCCCCCCCCCCCCTTAACGCATCATGCAATTTATGGACGCCTCATATTGTGCTGAACTTTTAACATATATACAAATCGTTTCTTCAACTTTCATCAACTTTCCTGATTTAGTGGTTGATCTTGTGGGATCTAATGGTTGTTTGTCAATTATATTTTGTCTATTGTTACTTTATAACTTTTGTCAGAAAGGAAATATTTTTAATCATTGAAATTTTTTTTATTTTAGAGTTTTTTTTTACGTGCAACTCGTTCTTATTCCTAATATTTATAAAAAAAACTTAATTGGTTTTATTGATATTAAATTTCAACTATGCCAAGCATTACCAAAACGTCAAAGTTGTTGGAGAACTTTGCTTTATGCGGAGAAATTAACCAAAATTGTGGGACATCAATTTAACGTGATTCACAAACAGAGACGCTTTAGTTCTAACGAAAGAAAAGTTTATACACAACACACGTTTCAGTAAGGTAAGAAAAGGTGGGTTGTAAAGATTGGTTAAAGTGCATTGTTCAAAACAAATGTATTTCCAGAAGGTCCAAAAATGAAATCAATTTGGAACTGTTGCCACTCACAACGTGAAACAAACCCATGAAAACTATATTTAATTAATTTAAATTACAATTAGTTATACATAATAAATTTAACCTGGTTATAATTAATTGGGGGGGGGGATAAGATTTTTCAAAATTATTACGATTAATCATACTCAATAAAGTTTAAATCGTTATTATTAAATATACATGTGATATATCGTACAAACCTTTACAAAGTCATAATATTAACCACACAAACCTCTATAATATTCTAATATTCAGTTCTTTCTTTATAACTCACAGTTAATGTCTTTCCGATCAATCGAACAGTTCCCACGTTTCAATAGGCGTCAATACATTCTTTCTCACAGAAATTGCAGACGCAGCAGATTTTGTTTTGACTTCTGATCCACTCTTCTCATGACCATTAAAAATAGTCACTTTTCAATTAGACCTCGATATGTAAAGTTGTGTGCTTTTTGGCGTGCTGAGCTACGGCTCCGACCTCTGTCCTTTACAAACCCTAAAATATGCTTTCTTTACAATAAACCACTCTTTGGACGTCCAATATCCTTTCATTTCTTGATTAACTAAATAATAATTATACTCTCATGTGTAGTAGATGTTATTCTATTTTCTATTACATACATAATAAATTTTAAATGAATTTCTTTAAAATTAAAGAATTTCTCACAATATTTAAAAAATTAATTCCCTTTTATCAAATTAAGTTACCACAAAGATACAAATTAATGTATATAGAACTAACCAAATTATCATATTGTTCTTAACCAAAAGAAATGTGGACTAATTATTTTCCAATTTTTATAATAAAATTTAATGGGGTTGTTTCACGTCGTGGATGGCTACATCTCAACGATTTGTTGTCTGGAATTACTTTTGTTTTTGAATTTGAAAATGAGTTTTCTAAGAATATTTTACTTGTTAAATTTTTTAATGCCAGCTTCTTGCTGTGGTGTTGATTGTTAAAAATATTTGTTAAAGAAGGCTTGCATAGAAAAAAAAAAGAGTTTATTTTCATTTAAGACCATAATTTTTAGTGTGAAAACGAAGCAACCAATAAAATTGCAGTACGTTGAAAAACGAAAACAAGAGTTTTATATCTTCTGAAACATTCCCATTAAGTAGAAATACTATGTTATTTGTTGCAATACATTTAAAGTTATCATAAAATATTAAATTATATCATTAATATTAGTTTTGGTGCATTCAAATACCATTTTTATTGCGGGATAGGAGAATGAAAAGTTCATTTAAAATTGTGGTAAAACGTAAGATACTAAAAGTATAAATAAATCAAATTAAAAAACAATGTTCGAGAAGATCAAATTAGACACCAATAGGTCAGAGAAGACACTGTTAGGTTATTCTATGTTATAGTAATATTCTTTTTGAAATATTAAAATTTCAAAAATTATTTTCCTTACGACATTAAAATTCAATTTTCACTGAAAACCTATTTTAATAGGTCTGAAAATATTTTCCTGATGCGTTTGATCAATGATTGTCATACTCTCTCTCCTATTCCCACTTAGGAAAAAAATAATATCGCAATCAATCTTTTAAAAGATATTTAAAACAAAATTTAATTATTGCATATTTAAACTTAAGTTTTTGTATAAAAACCTTAGTTTAAAATGATTTTTTCAAGTTGTGACACTCACATTAACCTCCCGAACGGCCTGGAAATGGGCAAAAATGTATGGTTGTTTTCAATGCAGAAATTTTAAATTCAATTTATTTTAATGAAAATAAATTTGTTTGAAATTTCCTAATTAGTTTTACTTTTGAAGAGATGATCTTAAAATCATTCTCAAATAAAAACAGTACATTATGCATAAAAATTTATTATTTTTAAAATTTTGAAATTAAAGGTTACCGTAAGAAAGACTGATGCTTAAAATACGGAAAAAGCCGGATGACGATCGAAGGGTTAATATAAAGATAAAATAATATATCATATATTGATATCTCCATATTCAACTAAAAGTGATGAAAGTAATAATATATATATTTTTAAGGATTTATATTAAATGAGGATAAAATCTGCTTCGAAGGATAAGCAGATTTTCCTACAATTGTTATGTAGAATCAACACTTTTATAGTACAAATAAAACTTACAGAAAAGGAAAATTAAAAAGGAAATTAAGCTATAAATTAGCATTTAAATCATTCAATTGAATCATATAATATTTTTTTAAATGAAACAATTTAAGGAAGCTGAAGAAGACTCTTCCCCCATTAAAAAAAATCATTAATCTGATAATTTTTCTGGAAACAATTTTGTCAAACCAAAGGAAATTTTGTGAAGTTCTAAAAATATAGAAAACTAGCAAATAGATACCCGTTCTTCGCACGGACTAAAAGAATATAAAATCGATCCAAGTATATGTGTCATTTAATTTGCTATAGGAAATAAGCTTTGCCTTTGTTTCCGTTCATTATAAAGAATAAAATCCCGTTACTTATATTGCTTTAAATTCCAAAATAAAAATTCATCACTATAAAATGCACATCCTCATATCACAAAAATCTTCCTCAATATGAACTTACTGTCATCGCAATTTTCCGGATAAATTCAAAATTAACCATAATTGTATAACAACGTTATTTCACGTCAAAACCTCCATTCTGGGGTTTAAAAAAACATTTAGCTCATTGGCACGTTCAATTATTTTTCCAATCATTAATTTAGTTTCTGAAGGTAATGGCAAGAAAATAAAAGCAATTTCAATTTTAATTAAATTTTGTGTTCAATTTAATTTCTTCTGTCGAATAGCAATACGAAAAGGAAAATATGATCGGATTTGAGCGAAAGTGGTGTATTTTTTTCAGAAAATTAGAATTTTCTCTAAAAATAGAACAAATATGAAAAAACTAAGCCTCAGGTGCACACGTTGGTATTAAAGGGAATCTATCTTAAAAATTTCGAATTTCTGAGGGCAGTATAAGTAGGTCTTTTACGATCCACAGACATTCAGACAGACAGACTCTTTATTTTATTATTATAGATAGCCAAGGGTTTCTAATTAGACTACAATTATTACTAATTTTTACCACCAAAGTATCTCAAATGGTTATTACTATTTTTAGTTTGAAAGGAGAGATGTGAGTCAAAATAATAATAACGCATTTTATGCTAATCATAATTCTTTCATAAACAACTTAAAATCTATTAGTGTTAAAAAGCTCACTTATTTAACTATAAATGACAAAATCGGATTTTTAAAAGAAACGCAATTAAACATTCAAATTTTAAAACAGAAAAAAATAAAACTCCAACAAGTATGTTTCTTACTGTTATGTATAATGTTTTCTGCTTCATTTCTGAAGTTAAAAATTAAGGTAAATCAGAAAAAAGGCGTAAAGAAGCCACAGTTCTAAAAAAAAAAGACTGATGCATAGACATCAGTCTTTTTTAGATTATATCTTATCGTATTTTCCTTCAAACAATCAATTTTCCTTTCACAGCTTGACTATAAGTCAATGAAATAACAGGCTTTTATACTTGTTACTGCAGTAAATATTCCGCTATCGAAGCTATCATTACTGGCAGTAAACTACCTGTTTCTCTCAGTTATCACACTACTTCGTCTGACTATCGTCAAAATAAAGTTCTACTGATAGTAGGAAGGATTTTTATTTTTAGTTTTTACACAACTTAAAACATACACATTAGTAATGTAATTTGATTTAGTTTAAATAAACTTAAAAAAAATAATTGAACCCAAGTAGAAAGTTTATTAAATTATAACACTAGAAATAAAACGTAATATATGGTTAACGGATATGCAATTTACATCTTTTGTTACTAGCAAAGTTTTTTTTTTAAATATTTCTGAGTGATGGTATGTTATTTGTTTTGGAATGTTTTGTTTGTTTATTAAACATCCACCAAAGATATTTTTAACACTAGATTCGAAAGTACCAAGAGAAACATATTTATTAAAACTCATATAGAAACAGATAAAGGTACTTCTATAAATATCATTTAAAAGAATACAATCGATTTTACAATTGATTATTATTCTTATTCTTGTAAGAATTTATAAAAAATTCCAAGGCTAATGAGATATGGCCTTTTCCTACTTTGTTAACTTAAAAAAAATCTTGTTCGTTGGTAAATCTTCTGTTTTGCATAAAATATTCGAACAGTATAAATTATTTCAAAAGAAAGAAACTTACTTTTCCCTTGTTAAAAATGGCTAAAAGTGTTTTTTTAGGCCTTAAGAAACCGAAATTAGTGTTTAAATTTGCGAAAAATTATTGGGATAAATTATATGATATTTCACATTTCACCAACGGATATCACAAAAAAAATCTTTACTCTAAAACTTTAATATTTTACCATAAAATATCATAAGTACTCATTTGTATTAAATATTTTTATAAAATGTTCAATAAAGTATTTCAAAAAGCTACTTGCACACTGTTGATAAAAGAACTAATTTTAAAATGTAATCAGTCTGATGTTTCTTTAAGCAACGATATAAATTGGCAGGAAAAAAAAGGGATTACTTTTTTGAATTAACGGAAAGCCTCTCTTAGACATTTAAGATAATCTTGCTTTTCTTTAAATATCAAAACACCGATTTCGGAATGAATATTTATCGCTGAAATGTAATGAGATTGAGTTGATTTATTTCTGCTTCAAATAATCAGATAAAAATTGGGTTTTTGTAACCATTTAAATGGATAGTACTTAAATATTTTTTTTAACGACATCAGATTAGCTAATAATATTTTAATAATATTTAAATAAGCATATAAATTGAATCTATAAATGTCATTCATAGAAAAAGCAATTTTTTGAAATTGAAGGGTTTGTTATAAAGGAAATGTTATATGTAGCTTTAATAATAGTTATAAAAAGTTTCTTAAATAGTAATCTGAAGTTATGCCTGCCACAATCACCATTTGTAGAATCTGAAGTAATAAGGATTCAAATAATAAATAATTTTATGCAGATATAATTGTTTAATTAAGTTTAGTCATAAAATTAAAGTATAAATGTTATAATTAAACCTCATAAAAATTATAAACGAGTTCTAAACGAGAAATCCAATAGTAAACATACACCCATAATAATAAGAAAAAGAAGATGACAGTGGGTAGGAAATACGTACTACGCCTACGAATGCCCCAATCAGACTCAACTCAAGATCCATGTGAATTGAAACTATATAGGAATGGGATTCGTATTTCAAAAAGTGTAAAAGCAAAACTTATAATCTATAATTTTTTTTAATTATTTTCTATTCTATGATTTTAATGGCCAACGCTGAGTTAAAAGAGAGTTCAGTTATTTTAAAATCGCATAAATATAATTTTGAATTTTTTTTAAATGTCTATTAAAAATCCTTTATTGAATTAAATCTTTGATTCATAAGGAACCAATTTAAAATGTTTATATAAAAACCTAAATAATTTGAAACATTAAAACCTCTTGATAGTGGACTGTTCAATGACTTAACCAAAATGATTTTTTTTTTTGCAAAATTTCTTTCTAAAAAAGGCTAACTGTGATTCAGATCCGAAATTAAAAAAGTTGAGTATCCACTATTCGGTTTAAATTCTATTGAAAACAAAATATTTATTTTTTAACCAACAAGTGCAAAACAGATTTTGAAATACAAAAACATTAAAATAAAGTTTTTACTCCGCTCCAGGTGTATCCTAATGTTAAATAAAAGATGCGACCATTAAAAGGAAGTCAATAAGATATTAATTTTTAAAATAAAAATATTAAAGTTTTACATTAGTTAGTAAAAAATTCAAGATTTTTTAAAAATATCATAAAAAGGAAAAGAAAAACTTTTCAAACTTAACTTAAACATGATTTAATTATTGAAACAAGATGTTTGATTTCAACAAGACAAAACCATTTTTTTTTAAAGTTTTATACCTTACTCATTCAATCCTTTTAGGGGGGAAGGGCGCGCTGGACCGGGGGTCTCCACAGCAAAGTGTATCAGTGTTAATCCTATGAAGAAAAAATATTTTATCTGCCACATTTCTCCGGCTGTATTGAATATTTTCGCAAGCGGATTTTTTGTGTGTGATAAATGTAGCTGACTTACGGGTTCTGACCTTCCCACTTTTTGAAATTGGTTTGAATATTTTTTTTAATTTTCAATAAATAATATTACACAAAATATTCGAAGCAATTTCAAAAAGTGGGAAGATAGAGACCTGTAAGTTATCAACATTTATTATTAAAAAAAACCGTTTGTAAAAATATTCAATACAGCCGGAGAAATGTGGCAGAGAAAATAGTTTTTTCCCCATTGGATTAACACTGATGCACTTTAGTTTGGAGACCCGCGATCCAGTGCGCCCATTCCCCCTTAAGGATTTTTATTCCAATTAAGTGAAGAGACCTCTAAAAGGTTTTATTTGGTAACATCCGACTCTCTCTCTCTTGTTTCCTATTCAGCGTGTAAAATAATTTTTTTATTAGTCAATTTCTTAAATGCACTTTGCGAAATACTTTTTTAAATTGAAAAATCCTGGTGAAAACCGGAAAGTAATTTTTCTAAAAAAAAACTAATAAAAAAATCGTTAAACACCCTACAACTTGTTTGCACTTCGATAGGTTCTTTGAAGCCCCTTTTTATGTATTTGTACACAAATTGAGTGTCTTGTGAACTAGTGGAATAAATCTATTTCTTCTGTTAAATTAGTCCTCTATGCATTGTAGAAGATATTCCAATGCAAGCACATGGAGTAGGACGAATGATAAGAGAATGGTTTGGAGACGTGAAATAAAAATCTTGTCTCATGAGTCTTGCAATGTTATAAACGAATAGTATTGGAACTCAAAAAGAAAAGTAGGTTTGTAACACAATCTGCCACTTAGCCCGCTTCCCCACTCACACAACATTTGTGTTTAACAGGATAAGAAGAACCAAACTCAGTATTAATTCTATATTAAACATTTACGCTCTAAAATCGTCTAGTTTCATTTATTTTCTTTCAAAAATTCAACAATTATTTCTTAACTTTTGTTAAATTTATTTATATTTTGACGAATTAATATGTAATAGTACTCTTCCTTAAATAAAATCAAAACATTTCATATCAACATACAACATCATTAAACGATTGATCACTTTTAAAACCTAACTACACGGGAAATTTGTTTCTTATCTGAAATTCTGTATCCATATCATTATTGTTTACTTACAGTCACTATATGTCAATGGCTTTGTAATAATTAGATACATGTAGACAATACGCAGAGTTTTTAAGTGCCAAATACCATACTCTAATGTGCTTTGGATTGTAGAGCTCTACCCAACACTGTAATAATTTGGTGTAATGTTACTACGTAAAACTAGTGTTACTAAAGCTTTAGAGAGTAATGTCACACCGCAAAAGAAGAGGAATTTTTAAGCTTACTCCTATCCTGAGGTGTAACATTTTATTAGATTTTTAAAAAGTTTACAAGAACCCGTTTAACAAAATGATATTTTCTGTGGTTAATTTTGTTACGTAGGTACTTGTGAACCCACTAGTGAACAGCTTTTCTAATTTATTTATACGAAAATAAATTGTAGGCTATTCTTTTCCTAAAACTAGCTTCAACCAGTTTTATGCATTGACGTTACACTAAAATCTTACAGTTGGCCAAAGCATAACTCTTTTAAAAGAATTGAAAATTTCAAATTGCGTTTAATTCATTCCGACATTTATTTTATTAATTCAATGTTTTAATGTTAAGGCTTACATAACTGTATGGAAAATATTTTAATCTTAATATTTCTTACATTAAAAATACTGAATAGTTCGCCATTTTGGTTTCAGCAACATTATCTTACAATAGTTTTATTTTCATTTTGAAAACCGAGGTTAAAAAGAAAATCGCCATCGTAGTGTTATTAATAAAGCAAAATAGTACTACAATTGTTCTTTTGTCACTTTAGTAGTGTAGACAACAACCCAACCTTTGGCATATTTAAAAGTTAAAACAGATTCTATCAGTGAAAGAAAACTATAAATTATGTTATATATACAGTTAAATGTTTTCTGCATATTTCATAGTAATATATGGCAGCTAATTACAATTCGTTAATTTCACGAAAGATAAATTACTTTCTGTACCAAAGAACCTTTGTAACCTTCCAGCTCTTTTGTGAAAAGGCTTTTATGTGGCATATGAATAGTCTTTCTGGATGCTGTAAATATTTTATGTTTCATAGAAAGGATGGCAAATAAGATTAATTATTTTCATCTATTTCAGAAACCTTTCTAAGTTATTTTATGTATCAAAAGATTTGAAAACGCATGGATTGAATTATACGGTAAAGTACGGAATTAAATAAGTAAAAATTCTATAAAGTTTTATTGAACAATATTTTTTTTTCATAATGTCAGCATCATGAATTAATAAAAGAATTTTTTCAATGAAAATGAAATTCTGTACGAAATAATGGCGTATTTTGCTCTCGACTCTATTTTTAATTCAATATATTCATTTATTTATTTCTGTTTTTTCTATTCTAACTCGTAATTCTTAAAAATTATTTCGTAAAATTACATTTAGTTATGTTTTACAAGCCTCTTCATCACATGATATTCTTGTTTAAAAAAATCCTCTTTATGTCAGATAACGACATGATTCTGAAGTTGCTAAGATGATTAATGGTTTTTATAGAAGCTTCAACATGTTTTGGGATTAGATTTCTACAAAAAGAGCAAGTCTGAAATTTCCGACGAATATTAGATAATAATGTGTGACAAATGACAAATGGAAATCATGATGAAATATTTTTGCAACTTTAAAACTCATATTAAAATACATCTCAAGAGCTTTGGAAATCCATTAAAATTCATCTCTTGAAGTCGAATAGGTATCAATTTTTAAAATGGTAATGGATTGACATCGAAAGGAAATCAGTCGAACTTGTTTGCTTCTGTGGACTTAACCCACTTGTTATTGACACTTCACTTTATCTTACTTTTCAGAAGCTCGATCGTGAATTACTCTCCATGGTACTGTCGTCAGAAGTATTTGAGCAATAGGATTTGATTAATTATCAATTCTAGACTTGCTATATTCTACTACTTAATAACAGAATACTTATTTTTGATCTAGGAGATTTTGGATTCCTAGTATATAATAAGACCAACTTAGATATACGCCAATTCTGTTAAAAATTGGGCGCTTGATTTCACCAAAAATATTATTCATAGCTGTTACAACGGCTGTGTGGTGAGATATTGCACCATAATGTTCGGTATTCTGTTGAACCATTTCTCAGCTTTGTGTTCCCAAAACATGAAAAATGGTTCACCCGAATACCGAAAATCTGGTGAAACATTTCACTACACAGCCGTTGCAGCTGCTAGGAACCGCTATTATGGTGAAACTACGCTCAAAATTTTTAACAGTGACCATTTCCTTAAAAGACAACTATTAATTACTAAATTAAAATGTTTGAAAATCCCCTTTTAGAAAAAAATGTTAATTGATTTATAGTCAAAAGGACATGACTCATTCGAACACCTCAGATTCTAGTAAGTATTTAAGCATCTAGTAGGTAGCTAAAGTATTGTGATTAATTTATGGAATTTTCTGGGCAGCGATGATCCTCCAATCTTTAAATTTTTTTATCTGTTCTCTTATTTGTTAAAAAAAATTGTAACGTTACTCTTATGTATCGCAAATGTTCCTGGATTTTTCAAGTTTACATCGCTTTTTTGGATTCTCATATTTTTTCTAGAAACTTAAGTAAAATCGTTTAACAATTACCCTTTTTGGGTTATTCAATATAACGCATAGCCGTCAACAAGTTACCATAGCATCGATGCGTAGCACGCAGTTATGAATAGGTATAACGAATGGATTATAAATTTAGTGCCCTTTCCTACGCTTGTAAGACCCATGTTATACTGTGTGGCAAACGGGGAGTTCTTTTGTCTTTTGAGTAAAGAATGGATATTTTTTGACATTTCCAGGAAAGTTACTGCCGTTATGTAGAATCGTTCTAAATTTATAGGGAAAGTTACTGATATACAGCTCAATTGCTTAAAATTTTCCATTTAAGTTCCTACATTTTTTACAGTATATGTTTGCAAAAGGCATTGCAAAATGTTGAAAGGTCTATTTCAACATAATCATGATGAAAGTGAAATAAACAAGAAGTTCATAAAGAACTAAAATAGCCTACTTTCCTGTTACTTAAATACTTACTGAAGTTCTAATCGGGAAAAAAATAGGTTCCTAAAGTAAATATCATCAACAGCCGTTTCTACACTAGATTTATACACATTAGAAAAAAATCGAAACACAGCACCCAGCTATAATTTAAACTTCTAAAAGCCAAAATCAACTATTTTCCTTAATATTCGTTCGCAAATTAATTAAATATTATTTATCATCTGCTCGTGATTTATTTGTAGTTCGAAGAATAAATATTTATTAATAACAAAAGTAATGAAACTACTCCGAACTGCATTAAAAAACAAGAAATGTAAATTAAAACTAAGCATAATTGCATGCAAAAGTATGCCTTGCCGCTTTCTTGGTAGATAATTAATGAATAATCAAAGAATCAAATTGTTCTACATTTTATGACGTCATTCCAAACTGATTCATGAAATTATTATTTTGCTTCAAATATGTTTAAATAAAGTTTCTCATGCCATTGTTGATTTTGCAACAGTGATTTAAATGACTCAAAATTGAATTTCAATGCTAATTCAATGGGAAATTCGCCGACAGATAGTAGATTTATGTCCGTCCGGACGTACAGACAGACGGACAAAAAGTATGAAAGTTGGGTATCTGAGGTCATAGCTTTCTAACAAAAAAAGAATTTTTAAGATCCGATGATTAGAACCGATTTTGGAAGGGAGGTACAGACAGACAGACAAACGGACAGACAGACGGACAGATATACGAACAGACAGACAGATGGACAGACAGACAGATGGACATCAACCGCATTTCAATACCTACAGTGATTTAAATGACTCAAAATTGAATTTCAATGCTAATTCAATGGGAAATTCGCCGACAGATAGTAGATTTATGTCCGTCCGGACGTACAGACAGACGGACAAAAAGTATGAAAGTTGGGTATCTGAGGTCATAGCTTTCTAACAAAAAAAGAATTTTTAAGATCCGATGATTAGAACCGATTTTGGAAGGGGGGTACAGACAGACAGACAAACGGACAGACAGGCGGACAGACAGACGGACAGATATACGAACAGACAGACAGATGGACAGACAGACAGATGGACATCAACCGCATTTCAATACCTACAGTGATTTAAATGACTCAAAATTGAATTTCAATGCTAATTCAATGGGAAATTCGCCGACAGATAGTAGATTTATGTCCGTCTGGACGTACAGACAGACGGACAAAAAGTATGAAAGTTGGGTATCTGAGGTCATAGCTTTCTAACAAAAAAAGAATTTTTAAGATCCGATGATTAGAACCGATTTTGGAAGGGGGGTACAGACAGACAGACAAACGGACAGACAGGCGGACAGACAGACGGACAGACAGACGGACAGACAGACGAACAGACAGACATACGAACAGACAGACAGATGGACATCAACCGCATTTCAATACCTACCGTGATTTAAATGACTCAAAATTGAATTTCAATGCTAATTCAATGGGAAATTCGCCGACAGATAGTAGATTTATGTCCGTCCGGACGTACAGACAGACGGACAAAAAGTATGAAAGTTGGGTATCTGAGGTCATAGCTTTCTAACAAAAAAAGAATTTTTAAGATCCGATGATTAGAACCGATTTTGGAAGGGGGGTACAGACAGACAGACAAACGGACAGACAGGCGGACAGACAGACGGACAGACATACGAACAGACAGACATACGAACAGACAGACAGATGGACAGACAGACAGTTGGACATCAACCGCATTTCAATACCTACAGTGATTTAAATGACTCAAAATTGAATTTCAATGCTAATTCAATGGGAAATTCGCCGACAGATAGTAGATTTATGTCCGTCCGGACGTACAGACAGACGGACAAAAAGTATGAAAGTTGGGTATCTGAGGTTATAGCTTTCTAACAAAAAAAGAATTTTTAAGATCCGATGATTAGAACCGATTTTGGAAGGGGGGTACGGACGGACAGACAGACAGACGGACAGACGGACAGACGGACATCGACCGCATGTCAATACCTACTTTTTCATTTTTTTAATTCTTTCGAATTAAAAAAAGAAAAGTAGGCTAAAAATAGTATATAGTAGAAATATAAATGTAGGGGAGACCGGGGCTAGTTTTCAAAAGGGGTAAGTTTTTCACCAGGCCTTATATTGGAAATGAGCCTTTGGGGTGCGCCAAATGTCTACTTGGTTTATTAACCAACACGGCCTATGTCACTCACAAGATTTTTTTGTTCAGTTCGGGTTGTAATATTTTCGTTAGAGCTGTTTTTATGATTTTTCAAAGTTGAGTATTTTTTATGCTTACATTCTCGAACCTAAATTAAACGTACTTTGAATTAACTTACAGTTTTATCATTGCGCATAATAAAAGGTGGTTCTTCTCACGACTTAAATATGCATTTGTTTTCAAAATACCTTAAATCTCTAATCGTCAAGGCACTATTAAAGTCAAAATATGGCTTCGGGGCAGGTTTTCCAAAATTTTCCGGGCAAGAATTCCAACAATGTCTTGTATATAAACGAGCTCCAACCTTTCTAATATTCAAAAAATGTAATTATTTTTAATGTATGACCCAATAATATAATCATACATTAAATTATGAACGTAAAAAGTTTTGTTTTCGATTAAAAATTGTCTACATAGTATTAAAAAGAAAGCTGACGGCAATCGTACCAATTCCGAAGCGATATAAGTTGCTCTAAGAACTGTCAAGAAGGGATTTAGTAGCATAAAAGCATCCAAGAACTTACATATTCCCAATAGATCGTGACTAATTGCTTTGTAAAATATTAGTATGCCATGTTGCACCCAAAACTTTGGTGTAAATTGGCTAGCTAAGAAAAAAAAAAAAATCTCACCAAACTTTAGTGTAAACGATATGATTTTTTTTTGCAATCTTTAGCAGTACTTTAGACAACCCAAAGAAAAGTGCATCAAACTATAGTTACACAAAAGGGGAATTTGCACAATTTTCTTGATTTCAAAGTGATCCAGGTGATAATTACCTTTATACAACAATTTGGTATAGTAAACTGGCTTTTTTTATAACATTTTTACCTATATATTCTGAGTATAATCTATTGTGATATTTTAGTTTACAATAAAATGTACATAAAAAACGAAATGGTTTTTAAGTGTGTTAAAAATTTTCAAGAATAGTTGGAAAATTTGATCCATCTATTTTTGACAGTCTGGGAGAATGTACCCCGTATACGGGACACGTTTTCCGGCTCAACGAGCTTGCATTTAACCACTCGCTGCCAAAAAGTTATTTACTTTTTAGAAAAGTAGTAAAAGTAGTAATGCTAGTTTGTTCATAACCGTGTGAGGAAGGCAATGGTATTTTATTTTATCCAAAATAAATAAAAGGCAAAAATATACAATCAAAAAGAAGAAACCGTTTAAAACTAGCCGCGGTCTCTCCTATATTTTAGAATCCTCATTGGCAACTAACTATTTCAAAATTGTAAATCTCAATAACGAAGTGAGCTTAGAATGATTAGATTTCACCTGCTTACAGAATGACGCAATTTAGGCTAATCAGATTAACAATCATTTCGAATGATTAAATCACTCTAAGGGCATCCCTATTCGGATTCGTGAAAATTATCCTTTAGTGTGAGAATTAGCTTGTAATGTAAGGGATTGGCCTAATTAGATACTTTGTCCAAAGGGAGATTAGCATAATGATTTCTGTCATCCACACCAGTAGCGGCCGTATATTTACTTCTTACCTATTTATCCTTTTTCCACCAGCGTTCTGCTAGGGTCCTAGGACCCCCCCCCCCATTTCTGTTTATACCGGTCTACTGACCACTTTTGTTCCCCTTGAATCGTTTCGCCCTTTTGAGGGACTACTTCGATGTGTAGTAAGGACGCTTCGCGACTACAAAATGCTATTTCGATCTCAGATATCCTCCTATTTATTTTGGATAGCGTTTTTTAATTTATAAATATTCAGATATTGAAATAGAAAAAATTAACTTTGATTCTATTTACTATTTTTTTAAATTGAAATTTTAGCTTCCACACTACGTTTATAACATAAAGAGTACAAGATTTTATAAAGGTAATGTCCGCTTTCTTCTGTCCGTCTGTCACTCTCATTAACCACTTTCAAAGCCCAAACTACAAATGATACAGACAAATGAGATGCATCAAAACTGACTTCTATCGCAAAGATATTTTTTTAAAATTTATTTTGAATAAATAAAGTTTCTCGTATGATGATTGGAAATGGCGATCTAAAAGAATTAAAAAATTGCTTTTTAAAAAAGTATTAAATATTGCAGTTTCTTTTTTATAATAGTTGAAGTACTGCTAATTTGACTTTTTCCTTCAGATTTTCAATGACTTCTAGTTTTGGATGAGTATCACACTTGTTTGTAACATTTGCGCACTTGTTTGTAGCATTTGTAGTTTTGGCTATGAAAATGGGTGACAGACTTTTTACTTTATAAATGTGGTGTGGAAGCTAAATAACTTGGGTGTAACAGAAAATACTGTCACTTAAAACTGCTTTCATAAAAAATATAGTAAGAACAGTTTAGACACAACACAAATATGAAGCTTCACAAATTAGTATTAAAAGATGATAATTAATCTTTATTACACTTAAACATATGCACACATGTATTCAAAAATAAAATTTTGAAAATGAAAAAAAAAATATATATGGCGAATTAGAAGCAAACGTAGAAAAAATGACGAAACCCCGTTGCACATAAATTTAGGCACATATCGATTTTTTTTTATTTTTTGGAAACAAGTGAAAAGTTTTAATAGTCAATAAAGCTTCTTCGTTGTTTTATCAATTCAAAAACACGTTTTTTATTGAAAGCACAAGCTTTTGCAAGGGTCGTTTTGCGTTGTCTTGTTGAAACTTCCAGTTGGGTCCACATAAAAACTTCCCAAACGGTAACAAATTACTTTCGAGGGTTTCCTGATATTTCTCAGAGTTTTGCTTTCCCCTTTGTAAACGCTAGGGAAGTCTGGCCGTTGAAAGAAAATCCTCCCCAAACCATCACTGAACCTCCGCCTTGACGTCGGTTAAACTGAGTCACAGCACATTTACGAAGATCATGCCAGTAGTAAGAAAACGGGCCATCTAGGTTATATTTTTTTCATCACTAAAGATTACCTCTAGCCATTTGTTACTGTATGACATGTGCTGCTGAGCCCAATTTAGTCTTGCTTCTTTATGATGAGACTGCAACCGTGGCTTACGTTTAAGTTCAGATTTTTTTAAGAATCCACATTCCACAATTCTCCTACGTAAAGTTTTTCTTGAAACCTTGGTGGCAATTTCATTTTTAATCTGATTTGCAGTGCAGAGAAATATCTGTTTGAAGCAAGTTTCCTAATTTGCCTATCCTCTCGTTTGATGGTTGTTCTGGGCCTTCCAGACCGTGCTTTTGCCTGGTATACATCACCACCGTGCTAAAACTCTATAAATACCTCTTTTGTATCGATTTAGTTCAATTGAAATATCAGAAACGGATTTACCTCGGCTTTTTAATTTCCAAATTCTTATAATCTCCGCAAACGAAAATTGCTTTGACTTCGTCATTATTATCAGCAGTGAAAAATATTCTAAATCTTTCATAGCAGCTTTGAGACACCCCCATTTGATAACGCAGTCACTTCCGCTCAAGAATTTGCATAAACATTACATTTGTGTCTATACTTTTGAGGCATGGCAAAATTTCGACTTGTTGATCTTAGACAATTTTATTTATTTTTTTGTTCTGGATTTTTTTTGTTACCCTTTTTTCTTACGAGTTTAACAATATGTATTTAAAAGAATTTAGTGTGAATTAATGAATACTATCGATATTTTCATGAATTGCTTATGTGTCTAAACTTTTGTGCAGGACTGTACAGTAATATTGCTCACACTTGATGGTCAGAATATTGCTCACACATTATTCTTTTAGGGGTATCTCTGCCGTAGATAAATTTCGGACATAAGTTGATCGAGTGACTTTTTAAAATTTTTTAAACGTTTTGAAAACTTTGAAAAAAATAAGTAACATAAGAATAGTAGTTATAAAAAAAATCCTTGTGGTTATAAAATACCTCATGCGTCTTTTGCCGGGTTAAAAATAACAAGAAACACTTCATATCAATTTACAACATTGAAACTATCATCTTCAAAACGTAATATCATATTCGGTATTTATTTAAATGTTATATAATATTATCTATTTTCATCAATTTATTTTTTAAAGCAAGGCTATTTAAATTGAACTATTTATATATTCATTTTTAAAAAGCGAATGTTAAAAATATTAGAAATTATTTAAACTTTAGTTTTGAATAGTACTTTTAAGTAAAATGCAATAAATTCTATCGCCAAATGTTTTATGAGGTTACCATATCAGACCGTAATATGTAGATGATAATGGATGATACAAAGCCATATATTTTGTTCCAAAATACTTTCGCGAGCCATAATGTTAACGAAGGGCTAAAAGTACTGATAGGATTTATTAATTTTAAAATATGCATTAAGTAACCTTTTTAAGTTAAACCATATATTTAACTTATTTGACGTGAATAGAACTATTGTAAAACTCTGCTCAAACTATATTTTATAAAATGTATTCCAGGTATCATAAAGTATAACTGTATTTTACTTTGTCATCGTAAGAATGATAAACGAGTGGTATTATCTGGTCACACCGAAAAAAAATTCAGAAACCTTCAACAAAGGATCATAAAACCCCTTTATTTAAAGATAATGTTTTTAAAAGCCTAAAGTAGAATATAAGAGTGCTTTAAAAATAGGTTTTATGACAAATATAACATAAGCAAATGTTAAGTTCTATATTAAAGGAATCAAAGTTTTTTTTTTATTTAGTTTCATTTAAGGCGAATTGCGATATTTAGAGTTTATTGTAAAATATTATTTTATTTAAATTTACATACAAACAAAAGCAATAAAAAATTGCAATATAAGTTTTTATTTGTATGTAAATTAAATGCGTAATTGATTCCACATGTGTATACGAAGATGTATTAAACATTAAACTCAAAGTTGCATATCCTTATAGCTAACGTTTAAACTGTTTTTAAAATTTAATTTTGTTTTTTTAAGAATTTAATATTTTTAAGTTGGTTGAAGTTTGAAACTTGATGAAAACTTTTAAAATATTGAAAATAAGTGTTTTTTTTACAATTTTTTTTATATTGTTTTATCAGTTATATAGTATTTTTTAGTTACTTTCTTTGTAAGTTTATTTTCGTCAAGATGTTCTTTGAAGATGCATGTTTCAGAAATTGTTAGTCTTTTAAAATAATGCAGTATATAAATTGGTAAATTTTGATGTACAATTGTTTTCACACTCTTATACGTTTTTGGAAATTTTGCTTTGAAAATCTTAAAAGCAAAACCGACATTTATTAACGAAATGCCAAACTAATTTGCATAAGACTTAATGATTTACACTTGCAAGTTTAAATAAAAAAAAGGAAAGTAACTCAATTCGCAAACAATGCATGCGGGTAACAAAGAAGCAGATAATTTGTAATTACTTTGTGTGGTAGTATAAATTAAGATTAACTTTGATAAAAAAAAGCAAATGATAAAAATTATGTTGGTTAGTTGTTTTATTTTTTTTCTTCATTTTTAAATACTTAATTGCACTAGCTGTTGTTTGAAATTTATTTAACACGCGCAGTTTTCGAAAAATTATATCTAAGCTGAAATAAATATGTATGGAAAACGTTTAGCATTTTTTGAGTTTTCGTAGTTCATGAATTGAAACTATATTTTATTAGATGGGTCATATAATGTAAATTTAAGAACATAATTTATTTATTTTTAATCTAGAAAAGTTTTCTACTAAGCTTGATACATTAAACTGAAAGTTATTAAACAGAAAATGATATCCTCAAAGGTTGAATTTAAATTATTGTGTTTTAAATATTTCATAATATTGGGGGAATGTAACGAGAAACTGTAGTACACTAGAGGGTTAATTCCTCGTAAATACATACCACAAGTGAATTTTAAAAACATTTTTTATTCCAGTTGAAACTTTTATGTGTGATTTAGAAAAGTTTGAACTATAAAAATTTTACATCAAAAAATATTATTGTTTTCCTCTGTGGCTACACTGAAGTTTCAAAGTGGCTGCTTTTTTTGAAAGCATGTGTTATGGTTTTTCATCATTTTGAATTCTTGAATTTTAAGTTAAGTATTATTTTTTATCAGATTTTGTTGGTAAAATTATTAAAATACACTATAATGGCTATCTTGAAAACACATTTTTAATCGGCATTTATAAATAAAAATTACTTAATTAGAAAGATTAACATCCCCTGTTTTGGCTGTAGTGTAAGTCACGAAAAGATATAAAAGTTTCTATAACTTTTTAAAGTAAGGCTTTGCTTCAAAATTTGTAAGATATTTTCTTTCTATATTAACCTTTGTGTAATTCCACACCCTTAAAATTTAAAATAAAAAGCATTTTCTCTATTTATAAAACATTTTAACTTTGTAGTGTAAGTCACAACGTAGTGTTAGTCACAGCTTCTGTTTGGTTTATCTATTATAGATTAGCTATAATATTTGTAGATTTCTTATATTTTGATAATTTTAATTTAAGATGGTTAAATCCACAATTAAAAGAAAAAAAAAGAGCAACGGGAAAAACTTTAAGCATGTGGAAAATTTCAAACCTTTAAAGAAAAGGAAAGCAAAAACGACTTTACGGACAACACTTTAACTAAAAATACACCATCTCTATTGCAATGTTCCAACCGTTAGACAACATTGAATGGCATTTCTCTGCCACCAATGTTGGTCATCTTTACCTTTAGTCATGAAAAAGGACCATTTGATGGACTTGGTGATACAGTGAGGAGGGGATAAAAGCAGCCACACCTTCGAGGAAAATTGACCCACATTCTACTAAAGATTTTTTCACTTTGCATAAGAAATCTGCACAAGCTTATCACTATTATACATTTCTGACAATTGTATAAAGGGCGAAATAGGTAGATTAAATGATATTTGCTCATCAAAGGAAAAATAAATATTTCCGATTCCTGACACTCAAAAATTGCTCTGCTTTTTAAAACTAAACAAATACTTACTTAAAACTGCCAATATTCCATTAAATCCCCCAAAAAACAACACGGTTGATTAAACAAATGGAAATGTTGAAAAAGGAAATACCTCTCAGCAAAATTCTGAAAATGAATTTGATGCTGAAAGAAGAGCTTTAGTTCCTTTTGTAGGAAAATTATCGTTAAATATTTTGTGGGGCAAATGTTAAGTAAAGCTGCTTATTCAATAAAACTGAAACATCTGCAATGGTCAGGAAGTCTTTTTGCGTGGCCTGAGAAGGAAGGTTTTTCAGACAACTCTATTGAAGAAAGAATTAAGAAATTACCAGAAACCAACTTTAGGGGACGTTGTGTAACTTTTTCTAACTATGATTTTACCATGTATGGAATTCTTAATTGACCATGTTCAAAATTATTTGCATATGTTATGTTATTATTGCCTAAATTTCCATATCTGTGATACAATTCACATGATGTAGTGTAAGTCACAAATTGAATGTAGTGTAAGTCACGCACAAAAATGTTAATAAATTATTTCCTATGATATTTCCACACTTTTTTGCAATTAAATTATTTAACTTTAAACCTTGTACTTAAATTAAGCACTGGTAGAATGTTGATTTACTGCACTATGAAGAAGAAATGAGAGTTTTAAATGATAACCAAAACTCGACTTCCTTTCATGTAGTGTAAGTCACAGTATGACATTTTTATTATTTTTTAGTGAAATACTAAATGAAAATGGTTTTTTATGATTTCTAAAAATAGTATATGTTCAGGGCAACTGGTATACAATTTTTTTTTGAATAAGTAGAAAATAATTATGAACTACGTAAACGAAATTTGTTAAATCGTCCGATGTAGTGTAAGTCACGCGTGGAAATGCCCTAGAGATATTTTTTTCAAAGACGTCAACAGTTTCTTTCTTTGGGCTATTTCTCTAAATCAAGATAGTTTCCGAAAATCGTTATTTTTCAAAATGTCCTGTCAAGCAAAGGCTTTTGAAGAAAAAAGCCCTTTTCTTAAATTTCTTAAATTAAGAAAAGAAACAAATTAAATGGACGGTTGATTGAATTTAATAAACTTCATTTTTAATTGGTTTGGAGGTATACCGTAGTTTATATTGTAAATAGTTATTCATCATTAAAATTATCAAAGAAAATTAATGTAAAATAAGAAAAAATAGTATTTTTATCAAATCGTGCTGTAAGCGGAATATTACATTAAGTTAACTTGCCGTTTTAACCGTTAACTTGCCGTTTAAAGTTGCCGTTTTTACACCTTCCATTGTGTAATATAAGCTTATTTTACTAAACATAAGATTTCATCTAATTTTTAAAGAATATATTTCAAATATGTACTTGAATATTTTATTCGAATGAAATATTGAGATAGATATCTTTAAATAAATTTGTTTTCTCATTAGTAACATTTTTTAAAATATAAGTTACGCTTAGAAATAGAACCTTTTTAAGTAAAGGGTAGAACCAATGCTATTTTAAAATATTGAATAAAAATAAAATCGGACAAAATTATGAAGTTATTTTTTAAAATACAATTTCCACCCAGAAGTTGCATCGCAGTTTTGATTTCATTTCAAATTTAATAATATATATAAATCTCTTAAGGTTACACAATTTACGAAAATGTATTGATTAAAAATCAAGTGTTTCTGTTATTCCCTTACTAAAACGAACCACACGTCTTTTAAATGCCAGCCAGTATAATTGGTAACGTTGTTAAGCAGTTTATTTTGGGTTGTTAATCAATGTTGATCGATGGAAAAAGACCAGAGGAAAAAAAGTCGTTAAACTAATTAAAACGATAATTAAGAGAAAATATAACGAGTTAAAAATAATTGCTTTTTTCCCAAAGATGAAAAGTCAAGATTAAAAAATTAAATCAAAGATAAACCCTAAAAGTTTTTAAATAGGGATTTTAGGTGAAAGGTGGCATTCAATTTTTCTCTTGTTCCTCAGGAAACCTGTCGGAATATTTATTTAAAAAGTTTTCTTAAGACTTTTTGACGAAGAGAAATAGCTGATTATAAGAAATTATTGAAATTGACACTTTTTTTATTTAACATTGCAGATATATTTTAAATGAATTTCTTTGTTTATATCTTGCTGCCAGAATATGTGTTGCACCTTATTACGATAGCTATTTTTCAACAATTAACTAATTATTTATTAATTGCGCTTTTTATTGGAGAAAAGTTGTATTTTTGAAAGTAACTTTTTAAAATTAGTTTATGTATTTTATAACACGAAGGCTGCTTACAAATAATTTATTTATAATGAAGCAAGTTCATGTGTTTCTTTGATACTGCTATTGTATAAAATAGGAGATTTTTTAAACTGAAATTAAAATTCTGGTGGGAATTCAAATTTTTTAGCAAATTCTAAAGTGTGATGATTTTTATATGTATTAATATTTAATGAAAAATTACAGTAGGGGGATATCAGGACAGATTTTAAAATTGTATTTTTATTTGGGGAAACTGCATAGATATTTTAATTTTCTTTTTAATTTAATAAATTAGCTATATTTTAAAATATATGGCTAACACGTTCTTACAATTTAAACTACTATATATTCTTAAATTAATCTTTAAGTAACAATTCCTTGAGTACATTTGCCTCATTACATGGACACAATAACACACCTATATGCATTTATGCAATACATAAATCTAAAATATAAAGATTATTATGAACTAGTTACGTTAAAGTTAAATAACTTCCACTATCATTCAAAAAAGGCATAAAAATGTTAAAGAGTGCTAGGTAGAACAAAGAATGCTATTTATTGCCACTAAGATTCATCAAGATATAAACCCCCATACATTCTGGTAATTCTAGAGATTTATCATACTTTTATAGACTCTTATACTTATCGGTCTAATCATTGTCCCATCGTATTATTTTTCTATTCAACGAAAACCTTAACCAAATAAGTAAAAATAAAGAATACTCCAAACTAAAATCAAAAATAGATTATAGCGGAAAACCTGAAATACAGTGTAATGTTTCAGTATTAAAAGACATATTGAAGTCAATAAATGGAAGTAAAAAGTTTAATCGCATTGTGAAATATCAGAAAAAGTGGATTGCGCCAACTATCGTTATCACTCTAAACTGCCTTGGGTGTTAAAATTGGAAATGGAGATTCTCCTAAACCAATATTTGGCGCTGTCAAGGCTGAGGTATTAAATTTATAAGCCTTGAGTAAATATATCTTTGTAATAAACCAGACCCAGTCTATCCTAACAATTCATTACTGGGGCATTTAAAAAAATTGAAATGTTCTAACTTTTAACATAGTTAAAAACTTTTCACTTAAAATGTTTTCTACGGTTAGGTTAGTTTGAATTATCGTCGCACTAGAGCTACACGAGGGCTATTGGCGACAGGCGTCGTATTTTAGAACCACAGTCAAGTGACGAGGCGATACCTGAGTAGGCACCGAACGCAACCGTTAAGGGCATCGTACGCAGCGTTAGGACTTTGAAGGATATTTAACGTGCACTCCCGCCACACGGGGTATTATTCGTCGGATATTTTTGGCTGCATGGACCGTTTATAGGTCGGCAGTTATTTTGGCGATGCCCGGACCCGAACCTGGGACCCTCCGAATGCTAGGCGAATGCCTAACCGACTGGGCTCCCCAGCCCCAAATGTTTTCTACTATATCCTAAAAAAAATCTCTTATTTACTTAGGCTGAACAATATGTGTAAACTATTTATGCTTTATTTTTAGTGTCTCAATTTAGCTTTTTTTTTGCAAAAGGAAAAGGAAGGTAAAGAAGTTACTTAATAAATTTTCTCTTAATGTTCTCTTAATACATTTTTTCGTAAAAAAAATCTTTAAAAATAAAAAAAAACATTTAATTGATTGTGTTTTAAATTTTAAATGGAGTAAAAATTCTCAATGCTTCAATAATCTATTAAAATATGATAAATGAAACAATTTATACTCACTCTGTGGTTTTAGTTTAGCCGAGAAAATAAATAATTCCTTGCTGACAAAAAATGGTGATGTAATATTAAACAATATTAAATAATTGTATTTATTGTAACAAATCTTTTCAAAAGTATGCATTGAATATTCAAATTTCAATATTCGAATTAATATATTTATTTTAATACACTACCGGAAACAGAGTGGATATTGTAATTTTTTAAAAATGACCGTGGGATTTTTGAAATTTTTTTTCGCCTTGTTTATGCAATTTTTTTTATACGTAATAGGAAAATGAACGGTCGTTTGGTTAAGGTGTTTAAAATAACGAAGAGTCATATTAGAATTTTCTAAAAATAAATATCTGAATTCAGTTGTAATTATAATGTCATTAAAAGTACCTTTTGTGCTTTAAAAGTCATACCTATATGAAAATAGAAATGTGTTGAGAGTTGTGATAGAGAAAAAAATAAACAAAAAACAATAAACATACATTGCATGAAGATTTTAATGAGAAAAATGATAATATTTCTCATGTGATTATATTTATACAATATGTAAATACATAAAATATTAGGTATACATTACATAACTATTTTGTTTTTAACTATACATTTATCAATAACATAATTGAACAATTGCTTTAACCCTTTAACATTGATGCTGTTTGATCAGTTGTACAATTGACACGAAAAGCTATTGGCACCTATTGTCTGTAATATTTTATTAACATTTGTTGTTATATTTATAAACACCAAATAAAAAGCAACATTTTGTGCTGCATTTAAAAGTTATAGTAAGACACATAGTTTATATCTTTATTTTTTTATATGGACCGTTGCTTAAAGACTATCAATATTTTAATTAATGGCAAACATGAAGGAAAACAATGCTGGTAAACATTATACCCTTTGTAATTACATTTTTATTATATTGATAAACACTAAATTTTAGAGCAAACAAATCATACTTAATACTTATAATATTATAAAAAAATTATTTTTTCTAGATTATTTTATCGATCAAGAATGAGTATTTTAATAACAACAATCAGCGAACATACAATGCTGAAATTATTTTATTACATTTGGTTATATTTATAAACACAAATAGCAACATTTGTTAAGTATCTTATCAATAGTTATAAACAATTCATTTTCAAAATACGTTAGTGATATACACACAATACGTAACTATACAATAAACTGGTCAAAATACGAGTATTTTCAAAGAAAAATTCCATTAGGTTAGGTCACCAACATATGTACTACAATAACTGATTGTAACCGTTACAGACAATTGGAAAGATTTAATAATAATTTTAGATGGCAAAATCTCCATATTATCATAAAGTGTCAAAAATAATTGCATTAATTTTTGAGTTACCATTGAAACAGCTGATTTGTTGCCAATATGAAACCATTCGTCAAGAACTAAAAACACTTAATTATGGTGGCTTTATATGAACCTAATAGAAATGAAGAATTTTGTACAGGTAACTTTTATAGAATATTATTTAACCGAAAATAAAAAAACCCCGGACAGTTTCCATAGTATGGTGCTATAGTGTTAAGAAATACCACCTCTTTCTTTAACCACTTAGTGTTGTTAACTCTGTGAGGCAAAACTATTGCTTTTGTTACATTTATTTTCAGAACACAATTGGAGTTCTGGAAAGGAAATGGGTAGCGAATTTGCTTTTTAATACGAAGTCCATGTTCAATCGATTCCCTATAAGCTCCTACCAAGGTCCATTGTGAGTTTGTATTGTATGTGGTAATAGTATTTCAATGTAACGAATGCTTTGTTGGACTTAATTTCTTTTGGGCAGGTGAAATGGTGGTAATATGGAAACTTAGTAGTACTATTCGCAAAGTTTGCTCAATTGTTAGAAAAAAAAATGAATGTGGATTTTTTTGGAATTGAGACAATGTTTCTTCATATTAATACTTTGTTATAGGTGATAGTTGTTAAGTTAACCTTCAAAAAATTAAATTAAAATTTATTTAGTTGAGTTGAACTATTGCCACCTTAGAGCTACACGAGAGCTATTGGCGACGGGAGTAATAATTTAGAACCACAGTTAAGTGGCGAGTCAAAACCGAATAAATTTATGTAGTATTTTACTATACTTTGCAACCCAAACCGGAGGATTTTCTAAAGCTTCTGTCTGCTACTATGTACGTCTCCTACTCTAACCATTTGAAGTGCATGTGAGTAGGTAAACTTAGACTTAAAATTTTAATATATTCAGACTGTGTTGAAGTCTTAGTATAAAACGTGATATTATAAATTTAGAAGTAGCCGTTGAAATATGAAATCAGTTAACACCCACACCTACGTTTGATTTCATCATTTATAAACTCTTAAAAAGTGAATAGGAAATATTTTGCTTACACACATAATTTTTAATTTAAATGTAATATAAATACAAACAGTCGAGGTTAAAAGGGTTAAAGTGGGACGGTATAAATCCTTGGCACTGGAACATTCCTAACAGCAGATCAACAAACCGGGATATAGATTTTATGCCACCAGATTTCAACACCGACAATGCCAACATACGTAAATTTCACCACATCAAAAACTATTTATCTATTAAGTTAGGAACATCAAGTATGACATTTATTGGGTTCAATGTCCATCCTTGCGGAAGGGAACGAGAATGAAGTAATTGAGGGATCCATTCTATGTCTTCCATCTGAAGGCTACAAATTATTTCCCTTCGCTTGACAGAAACCTTCTTTCAAGGGAACAGAGAATCTTTTGCAATGTTTCCGGATTAGAAGTAGAAATTTATGATCCTGAAGAATCGTGCTGGGTTCAATCGTTCGTCTTGAAGGTTTTCTGTTCGGAGGGGGAGGTTCTTATCACATATTTGGGGGGGGGGGGTGATGACAGCGACTCAAAATGCTGCAATTATAGAGATAGATTGGTGGGTGTTTTCTGTGTTTGTTTGAAAAGGCTGTAACTAGTTTATGAGTGAATTTGAGTGAAATGTGTTGATAAATACAATTAGAATTTATATATGTAAAAAGGGGACACATGTTCTCAACGGTCATTTATATATAAGCTAATGTTTAGTGTGTTCATACACACACTAAAATGTTTTAAAAAGTTTATGGTACGAAAGTTTATGGTAAGTGAAACAAATTCCATACGTTTTGTGTGCAAGTGCAAAAACGAATCGTGACTCTTTAAAAACGACCCAGAATAAATATTGGCAAAACCAAAAGAACTATAAAGGAAATCTGGTGCTTTAAAAACAACACAATTATTGCTTATAATCGCCAATTAATCATTAGTTAAAACATCTAGTTAAAACATCTAGTTGTTATATAGTTTATAGTAATACATATACTTATTTATTTCAATTATTCATTAATTTGAAATATGAATCGAATAGTGCATGCTTTTAAATGCTAATAATAATCTGGTAAAATGAATAAAGTTTGAAAAGAAATCCTGTTCTTTGTCATTCGCGAAAATGACATAACGTGTTTATGATCTTTTTTTGTGGCTCATGAAAATTGCCTCATGTAAATATTAAAGACCGTTACACATGCAGTGGTTATGGAAATGTTCTTTATGTTTTCGGAGCCAGATGATCGCAGTGACAATGTTAAGTTAATTGGATCTTTCGCATATGAAGGAAGCGAAAAGTGAACTTGCGGTTTCAACTACGGTTTTCGTTTCAGTAGTGACAAGTTTCATCGCTTTTGAAGTAAAACAAGCAAATTTTTCTGCTCTCAAAGTCACTAACCCATTGTCCTACTAGATTTAAAACCGTAAGTACAAAAGTATGGTTTTCCCTTCCTATACATATGAATTATCCAATTGACTTAAAATTGCTACTGCGATCATCTAGCACCGTAAGTACCGGTTGTGTGTGAAACGAGCATAAGGACAAATACTTAAATATATTTTGACGCAAATGTCCGTTACAATTTTTTCAAAATAAAACGTAGTGTAGTGATGGAAAGTAAGACGACTATATATCTATATATTTGTTTGTTATAGGGAAAATCTGTCTGTATGGTTTCATTGATAAAAGGGATAAATGTATGAATAGATATGTTACATCTAATAATCATTCATATGACATGAAAGCAATGAATTGAAAATGATTGTTTTTTTTTTGTTTTTTTAACGATGTGTAAATATTTTCGATAAATTTGGAATGGATTTTGAGCCCAACAGACTAAAGAAAGTTTTTACAAACTGGCATATTCAATTGCAGAAATCAAACATTGCACTAATATATTCTTATTTTATATTTTTAGATTTCTTAATAATTATTACTAAGAATGACATATAGTGTATAGTTTTTTTTAAAGATAAATGTGACTTCAACATCTGTTTTATATAATTTTTTTAAAAAAAGTTTTATGTATTTTGAAGACTATTTTATGCATATTTGATACAAGGGGTATCTTAAAAAACGGTCAAGGTTATGAAAATTAAAACGGTAAAGACCAATCATGTTATGTGAATGTTTAATGGGGAATGGGAGCGGTAGCCGGGACTCTCCAAATCGAAATCTTCTCTTTGTGTTAATCCAACGGAAAAAAAATTTCTACACCAAATTACTTGGGCTGTACTGAATATTTTTACAAATGGTTATATGATAAATGTAGCTGGCTTAAAGGTCTCTATAATTGCAACTTTGGAAATTTGTTTTGAATAGTTTGTTGGAAAATGTTTATTAAAAATTAAAAAATATTTGAACCAATTTCAAAAAGTGGTATTACAGGGACGTTTAAGTCAGCTATTTTTATCATATATATAAAATAGCCTAAAAATATTTAATATGGCAGGATATATTTGGATTTGAAAATTATATTTTACACATGACCTTAACACAGAAAAAAGGTTTTGATTTGGAGGCCCGGCTACAGCTCAAATTCCCGGTTAAATTAGTCTTTCGAAAAACAATATGAGGCCAATATTATATTCAACTGATTTGTTTCCGTTGTTTTGGGAGATGGTACAAAACATAGTATAAAAAGCCATCGAAATTCGCGGCCCAAAGTTGGGGGCACTATTCATTAAAGGAAGGGGTATAACGTGCTATATGGAAGAGCAGGCCTTGCTCAAGTGGCCGAAATTAATCAGTTTTATAACCAACTAATGAATCAATAGAATATTTTTTTTAGAGAATACGATTATTTATTCAACAAGAACTGCACATGGCACAAATCCATACATAATGTCTCAAATGGACCAATATTGGACCCATCTATCTAGACACAAAAAAGCATAAATTTTGGTGGTGATTTTATTTTACTTTACTAATTCTTTTCTTCATAGTTTGAGAACAAGCAAAATTTGTAACAACATACAATTGTTTTTGTTAAAATGTACCATCATTCTGATACATGAATATTCTTTAACAGCAATATTAAATAGGAATACCATTTTACATTAAAATTGAAATTCCAGCTAATCAGATTATAATTATGAAACTCTGTGGGAAGAAGGGACATTATCTTATAATAGGAAATAGACTCTTTAAGAAAAAGTTACAACATTGGGGGAATGCTATTTACAGTTCTACAAGTGGTTTTATAAGTAACCTATACATTTTGTTTAAAATAGTACTTTATTTAAAATATAAAATTGTATATGAATATTAATTAGAGAGTCATTTCTGTTGTGCATTTATAATTTTTCTTAAAGCTTTGTTGATAAATTTATAACAAAATTTACTTATGATAATATTACAGAGACTTAAAGAATATTTATATATATATAATTTAAGTTTCATAACATACATATAAATCTCTTATAAACACTCATATTAGCATTCGTATAGTATTTAACTATTCAAACTGCATGGTTATATAATGTTAATAAAACATATTTGATTTGATTCATAAAGTTTTTTATTCAGATTTTATTATTTATGATTACAAAAATATACCCACGTATATTCTTCACGTATTTTATTACTCGAAAAATGTAACTTCACACGAAGAGAGTTTGAAACGATATGAAAGTGGTTTAGCTAGAATTTTGGAAAATATTGCTTCTAGTTTTACGAGGGCTGTTTTTTTTCAACCTCCGATGGGCTGTAACAAAAAGACGGGTCAAAATCCAAAAAGGATTTTTTTACCTAAAGTAATGTACAATACTGCTTATTTCTCCACATAATCATCTTGGCGATTAAGGCATTTGTTATACATGTAAACAAGCTTTGAAATAACCTCTTCATAAAATGTAGCCGCCAATGATTGGGAGGGAGTTGTGACGGTTTCGTTTAAAAAAAGTAAATTTGGAAGCTTTAAGTCAATTTTTTTCTGTCCTCCAAGCCACTGCTAGTCCATAATTCACTTATGGTGAACCTTTGAGTTTCCCTAAACACTTGTTCAACTCGCTGAACATTACCGTCTGTAGCGATAGACTTGCTTCCTTGGTCCCTTTCTTCATGAACATCAGTATTGTTCAGCGAGTTGACCAATTGTTCAGGGAAACTCGAAGGTTTTCCATAAGTGAATTATTGATAAGCATAGTGGATTGGATTGTAGCGCTTCCAAGTTGACGTGGAGCTCAAAGAAACCGTCAAAACTACCTTCAAATCATTGGCGGCTACATTTTATGAAGAGGGTATTTCCAAGCTAGTTTACATATATGACAAATGCTTTAATCGTCAAGGTGATTAAATGGAGAAATAAGCAGTATTGTACTTTACTTTTGGTAAAAAAATCTTTTTTGTATCTTGACCCGTCTTTTTGTTTTAGCCCATCGGAAGTTGAAAAAAACCAGCTCTCGTATTTCTAGCTTTTTTGATTTAAACATAACAAGTGATTATTGGTTGAATGGAAGACCTATCTAACCAGATGTGTGTGGATTATGTCTTATACAGATACCACTTCATACTCTGTGCCTGAGTATTGTCTAGGTTATTAAAAAATGAAGTAGTAAGTAGAAATTTTTAAACTTATAATTTCGAAAATATTTAACAAAAAATGTAAAATTGTAAAATCTATGCAGCTGGAAGTAAGTACAATACTTCCCCTTGCTAATGATAATTTGAGCATATATGCAAATATTTAACCCCTTAATGATCAAATAATTCTCAAGAAAACTGTCATAAAAAAGCCTATTTCGATATTATTGGCACGTTACCTACTGAAAACTCCAGCCATTGGCGTTTAAATTGGTGGATTTAAGTTAGTTTTAATCTTATTGGGCGCTTCACTACTGAACACGCCCAGTCCAGAAATATCACGGGAGCGAGAAGGAAGGGATTAAATTTCTCGTCTCAGTTGATGGTTTCTAGAATATATACCGTGTACAGAAACAATTGTGACTAGAATGATGACTTGTGATTGTGAGGAAAACATTAGTTGTCCTATAAAGTTTATGATCCAACATATACACACAATTTATAGATGAGATTGGCCAAAATTACATAAATATACATTTCGACTATTTTCACTTGAACTGATCAAGCAAAAGGATTGTTCTCTGTGACCCGATCATTGTCCCTTCTTCTACATCTACTTCTCCACCCAGCAGTGAACCCAGCTCCGATCTTCCAGAAAGCCCTCTTGAAACTCGCATTGCAGAGTGCGTATATGAGCGGATTCATAGTCGAATTCAGGTAACCCAGCCAAATGGCAGCGGTGTGAACACCAGGACCGAGACAGCTCTCACAGGCCGCAGTGACCACGAACAGAACCATATAGGGCAGCCAGCAAAGTACAAAGGCGCCAATGATAACGCCAAGCTGGCGAGCCGCTTTCGTTTCTTGGCGCAGGCTGGCGACGCTTCTTCGGGACGAGGGGCGCCTCAGGACGCCGCGGGTAGCGTTGTTGCATAGTAGCCGGAAACTGGAGCTTCGGCTGGGACCTTGGGGGAGGTCTGAGGACGATGGGACTCGGAGGTGACCGCCGCTGATGTTGTTGGTGGTTGGGGCTGGCGGGGGCTTCCTGAAAGAAATATTAATGTTCAGATAATATCTTTGACTTTGCTCATGATACATGAGAAGATTCACGAAGAGAGCAACGTAGATTATTCTGCCGTGGGCGGGTAAAGTGCAGTAACTAGCCTGATGACTTGGTCCATTGTTGCGAGCACTCAATTACTCTAACCTATATACATATGGAAAAAGACCGATTATTTCAGAGAAAAATGGTATAATTCATTGTTGGGGTTACTGAAGTTTTATTGCTCACTGCAATAATGGCAGTTTTTAGTACAAATTTACATGTTTCGAACTCAAGAGGCACTCCTTCTTCAGAATGGTACACAACTCAGCCTAAACATATGAAAAAAGCTTCATAGCTACAAAATAACATTTCTTTCCGACACCGTTTCCCACCCACACATCCCTTTCCGAATATCATGTTTCAGAACCTTGCGTCGTCAACCCGTGATTTTTCGTGTTTAGTTTAATAATGTTCCGTTCTGAAGAAGGTGGATCTCTTGAGTTCCCACCGAAACATGTAAATATGTACTAATAAACTATTCGCGCCAATAATCTACGTTGTTTCCTTCATGAATAAGCTCATGCAAAAATTAAAGGCTGTTGTTAGAAGAGTTCGATAACTATTCTAGATCCGCTGAATACTTCTCCGAAATGTCAATTCTCTCTATGAATAGCATCTTCATGCTAATTAGCAGCAGCAGATGAACTGTTCAGTAGTTAATGATCCTTAAATGTATCATTCCTGGGCCATGTTTTTCTCTGCTTATGAAACTGGCAATTTTTAACAGATGCCTAACAGAAAGGCTTTAAACTACTGGAAAGGTCTGGATACAATTGGAGACAGCCACTTTTTAAAAAACTAATTATTATCAGAATGAGAGAGAATAATAGGCATAAAATAAAAATTCACACAAAAAACAAATACCCGTTATTCAGGGTACAGCCGCTACATAAAGCTAGTATTTTATCATAGGTAATTGAAAGTAAAAAATTGAATTTATTTTTGTTTGGCTAAAATGCCATACTTCCCCACAGAAAATTAACTGTAAAATATTAACTGTAATGCAAGTTAAGAAAAATATTTCTCCAAAAACAATTTTATTACTTAATGACAGATAAACTTCGTTGACTTTCCAAGTTTTCAAACTTCTTCGAACTTCTTTTTCAAGGACTTTTATTTCATTCTACGCAGTTTATATAATCAACCATCACAAACTTACCATCCAATTTTCGTTTTCGAAAATTGATTAATCAAACAAACACTAAACACTTTATTAACACAAAAACAAACATTACAGAATAATTTTTGTTCGTCACAAGGGGGTTAAAAAAAACCAGTACATGTGACTAAATAATCATAATTATAATTAATAAGACACAATAATAAGACACATTATAAGTTTAAAAAAAACCCTGATCAACATGCTAAATTAAACTAAATTTGTTATTATATATAATTGTACCCATCAATGTAGAAATAAAAGGGCTAGTTATAAAAAGCCTTACTTTTTTGTAACAGCAATAAATTTTTTTTCTAAATCGTCAAGGCAAATATCCATTAACTCTCGATACGTTTAAAAGAGTTATTTAAACATTCTTAGTCGTTGAATGCTAAATTAATTTCCTAATATATTAGGCTTTACTTAAAACAACTTTATAACGAAGGTTAAATATTAGGAGACTCTACCACCTTCTCATTAAAGCTGGCTGATCCCCTGGAACTGCCTGAGCAGTAATGAACCAATGGCTGCCAGATCAATGTTCAAAGCCCACCTTTTTTGGAATCAGCACCCTTTAAAATGTGTAGAAAACACATAATCTCCATTTTGGATCCTTATATTTCATATTAGGTAATTGGAAGTAAAAAGAAATGTAAGAAGCTAAATACTATGTTGTTTAATCTTATACTTTACAAATATCAAATAGATTTCTTGTAAAAATGTACTTATTAAGGGGTAGGGGTAGGTAAATATATAGTCCGGCTTGTGTGCTTGATCAGAGACCCGCTTATATAAGCCTTCGTCAAGTAAGACAGACACAGAAAGAATTTTTACTGTCCCAGAGAAGGGAAGTACACCCAGGGCGAAGGCGGGAATCGAACCCGCACCCGTTACAGTGCACAGACTGCTAGCGTAATGGTCCAAACCATTGATTGGGCCATCCGAGACCCGTACTTATTAAAAAATAAAGTTTTATAAGTTAACTTAACAAGAGACAATAAAATAATAATTAAAGAAAATTCTTATTCTTAAAAATACTTTCTTAAAATTATTTTCGTTAATAAGTATTGTTTGTTAAATTAACAAAGAGGATATATTTCAAACTTTTTTTTAGAAGTTTCTTCCTTCCTTGAAAAATTTATAGTTAAGTCATTATTTCTTAATGATTTTGCTTGTATCATCTGCGTCTGAACCAAAATAGTGTAATTATAGAAAAAGGGGCAATGAAACTTTCGACGTCAATTATTTTTATAAAAATACGATTTTCATTGAAACTAAAATAATTGCATCAGTTTAAAGTTTATACAAATTATACTTGTTGTAATTAACGCTAAACATATAATTATTTATATTATTATACAAAGTTGAAATTTGAAATCTGTAAAAATAATTGCATGTATAATAAGATTTGTTAATTTATTTAAAAAAAATGATTCGAATATTGTTAAAAGTAACTAAAATCTTGAAAATGCTAGTTTAATTACACATTACAATGTTTCCATATGTTTGATTGTGATAATTCCGTGTCGATTGAGATAGAGTTTTTTAAAACTGTCATTTTAATGTGTTAGAGCATTTTTATTCACTTTGAAGTTAATATATTTGCATTTTTCGCATGAATCAATTCAAACTGAACAAATGTCTTTAATTTTCAACTTCTGGCTCTCATGGCTTTTTAAATGTGCCTTTCTATATTGTAATGACATTGTAAATAGCTTAACTTATTCCAATTTTCCGATCGTTTTTGTTTACTTGGTTGAATAGCTCTTTTTCATTTGTAAGAGTCTAGTATTTATAACTTTATAATTATAGTACCAATCATCATGTTAAACTGAAATAGTCAATAATTATTTTGTTAACTGAATTTCTCACTAAAAACTAAACTGTTTTTAAAACAAACCAATGGCAATGCATTAAATAACTGGATAAAAGTTTTCCCATTTCTCCGTCTATATTTCTCTTTTGGTTTTCACTTCAATACATTTGTAAAGTCTCATTTTTTCTTAACTATATAAAAGTCAAGAAATTCTTTCTATGCAGTAGTTCTGATTAAAAAAAAATCAAGAGTTTTTGTACAAATACGTTGATACGTTGTGTATTGAAGTGAAAATGAACTATTTTGTGTGGTTCCAAAACTGCTTCTTACGTCTTCAAGCAAGGCAGTCAAATGCATTATTTTTCAAGCCATTTCGAGCGCACCCATGTGATATTAATACCGAAACAATGGCGAGTAGTTTTTACTTTTCCAGATATTTTAATGCATTCGTTATTTCTGTTAAACAAAATTAAAATGAACCGTGATATCCCATAGTGAACCAAGGTTTGCTGTGTCCACTTCAGGTTTTCTGATCAAGGGGCTCAGAGGTGCGAATAATGCGTTCCGGTTATTAGGCCAGCCTCACAAGGAAACACCATCAGTTATCTATATATATAATAATCTTATACGGCGACCAAATTTCCTTATATTTCTATCTCTGGAATGGCAACAATCGAAATGAACAAAATTACTACTAATTTCAAAATGGCGGACTGAAAACAACAAAAAAGTGTTTGAAACTAACAACTTTAGGATATAATCAGTAAGTTTAAATTTATACATGCATAATATTAAGGACGTTTAAAGTTTGAAAATTTAAATTATAATTTCTATCGACTGAACTACCAAACACTATTGTTAATAAAAAAGGTAAAATTAAAATTGTTTTTAAACAGTTTCTAAGCGTTGACGGCTACCATGATTTCCAATTTATTTACAAATGGATCTTATTCAAGCAGCGACATATTTTCGCAATGATAACCATTAATTTATAAGCATTAATTTGTAATTATGTTATTTTAAAAGCATACTAAAGGCGGTTAACATAAAGGACCATGTCCGGCTTTGGCGCCAGTCAAAAAATGTCGCCAAGTCAAAATGATACAAACCGGGCGTTTGCCAAGTTTGTGAATTGACAACAAATAATTACTTAAAATGCTACTCAAAACTGAAAATGTATGCTGAGAGAACATAAAAAATTTCCTTATTAAAAATTATCGTGGCATTTGCGATCATAAATCGTAAGGATATTTTAAAAGAAGAGAATCCGAACTCAACAGTTTGCTGCAAGTTCAAAACAATGTGCACAAAAAATAATTTAAGAAATGAGTTATTTTTATAATTAATGATTAATAATATTTGAAATATATTAATACGATTTAAGAATACTTAACGATGAAAGAAATGGACAGGATTAACTTATAAAGAAAGTAGCAAAATAAATTCTCTAATGCACGGAAAGAACTATTTTTTAATTATTCGCTTAAAATTCGATCTGTGGCGATTTTCGTAGCCAATGGCTGTAATAATACAAATTTGGTGGGGTTACCACATTTGGCGAAAAAAATGACGGACATGCTCCTTTAGGTTAACCCTTAAGGCTAGACTAAAATATTTCAATAAACGGTGAGCGAGCGAAGCGAGCCTGGATCGCGAAGCGATCCAAAGGGAACTGCGTAAGCAGTTTCCGGGGGTTGGCGAGCGATAGCGAGAAGGGGGCGTGCCCCCTAGTCTATATATAATACTCTTACATGGCTCCCAAATTTCCTTATATTTCTAACTCTGCAATGGAAACAATCGAGTTTGTTTACACTTTCGACTACGGTAAATAGCAACTGTAAGCGTTATTTAAGATTTGCTATTTTAGTTAAAAAACAACAACTTTAGGATAGAATCAGTAAGTTTAACTATAAAGATGCATAATATTAGGGACGTTTAATGTTTGAAAATTTAAATTATAATTGCTCAACCTAAAGGACCATGTCCATGGCTACTATTCACAGATCTTGTCAAGTCGAAATGACAACAAACCCCGGCACTTGCCGATATGGTTGCCGTCTCGAAATGACCAAAAATACTACCTAATTTCGAAATGGACCGACTGAAATGACCAAAAATTTTACCCATTTTCAAAATGGCCGACTGAAAACAGCAAAAAAGTGTACTTTCAGGGATGGCTTTAAAAAGGCGAAAAAGGGGAAAATAACTATAATTATTATGCAGAAAACATTAATCGATAAGGCACAAAAACATTGAATACATTTTTTGAGAAGAGCACTACGAAATTAGTGGGTTGTGAAGGATTGACAATTTCAGGAATGGCTGTAAAAAGGCTAAAAAATGAAAAATAACCATAAATATTATGTGCAAAACGTTATTCGATACGGCATTAAAACTGAAAACTTACTTTTTTTTTTTACTAAAAACACTATGAAATTAGTAGATTGCAAAGGATTGAAATTTTACAAGTGGTAACGAAGCGTTGTCATATTTAACACAACATCGCCCAAAATGCTATATTTGGTGATTGCGCCAAAATTTTGTCGCCAAGGATTGCCAAAAAGTGGTTTTGGTAAGGGTTACCCGATTTTGCAAAAAAATGCCGGACATCCTTCTTTAGGTTAACCTTATAATTTCGATTGACTGAACTACCAAACACTATTGTTAATAAAAAACACAGGCGTATAATGTCATAAGCATTAATTTGTTATTATTTTATTTTAAAAGGATACTAAAGGCTAGACTAAAATATTTCAATGAACGGTGAGCGAGCGAAGCGATCCAAAGAGATCTGCGCAAGCAGTTTCCGGGGGTTGGCGAGCGATAGCGAGCAGGGGGCGTGCCACCTAGTTTCAATGTATTTTAGATTACTTTTCTTTTTCTTATTCAAAAGAATTTAAAAAAATGAAAAGTAGGGATTGACATGCTGACGATATCCAATCAAGTATAAATGATTCTTTGATTATTCATAAATTGTTTACTAAGAAAACGGCAAGTAATTTTGTTTTTTGCATAAAAATCCGGCAAGTTTTAATTTACATTTCTCACTTTTTTTAGTGCATCTTGGAGCAGTTTTTTATTTTGGCACCAAATGTTTATGTAAAGGATGCTAGGATTTGACAAAAGCAATTTTACATAATTATTTTTCGAACTGCAAATAAATTAAGCAGATGACAAACGATATTAATTTAATCTGCAAAAGAAAATTAATGAAAATACTTGATTTTGGCTTTGAAAAGTTTAAATTACAACTGGATGCTGTGTTTGGCGACTTTTTTTTTCCAATGTGTATAAATCTTGTGTAGAAGCGGTGCTAGTTGCTGTTACAAATTTACTTGTTTTCTTACAAGAATTTCGATAAGTATTTAAGTAACTGTAAAGTAGGATATTTTTTAGGTTCTTGTTTAGTTTCATACATTCGATCAAACACTGCTTATTTTAAGACCATTCTAAAAACCTTATAATCAAACATTCTAATTGAGTTTATTTCGTTTTCTGCCTCAATTTAACATTTTATATTTGATCATAATTTATGGGAACATACTTATATCCATTAAATCATTTAACGTCCCATGAAACGTTTTGTAATCGTAAAAGAATTTTTTATCCGGATTTTTTCTACAATACAAAAAACACCTACATATACCTCTGATGACATGCAATGAAATGAGTCGTTATTTCTTGTACTATCCATTCATAAATGAGCTAATAAAATTGGTCGTTAAGTCTTGAAAAGATATTATGTCAATGTCTAACTATTTATCGTTTATTTACGTTTGGCGCATAATTGTATATATATGATCAGTTTAAAGTAATTAAAATTATACTTCTTGTAATTAATGCTAAATATATAATTGTTTATATTATTACTAGCAAACTTATACCCGTTCTTCGCACGGAATAAAAAAATATCAAATAGATTCCAAATATGTGTACCATATACCCTGTTATAGGATCATAAACTTATTATTGTTTCCGCTCGTTATAAATTATAAAATCCCGTTTCATTGCCTTATAATTCCAAAATGAAAAATACGCTATAAAATGCACTCATAAATGTCATCATAATTATCTCATAAATACATAAAACCTTTTAGCTCATTTGGCGCGTTTTGGGAAATAATTTGGCGAGAAAATAGATATAGCTACCCACACCCATTATACAGCTCTAACACAATGACCTTCGAACAACCGACCAGCTTATAAATTATTTATAAAAGAAATTGCCTATTTGGCGAATTTTAGTTAATAATTTGGCGAGTTTGGCAACGTATTTGGCGAAAAAATAAAGACATAAAACACTAATAGCTCTAGTGCGATGGCCTTTAGTAACCATCATAGTTCAGTAATAGCTTAACTATATATTTATTGCTTAAATATGCATACATGCAGTCAACAGAAAAATCAATGAAAAAATCATCAAATAAATCCACAATAAAATCCGGGAATGGAGACTGGCGGAATTACGTCACTGGAAACATGTCAATTATTTTTCAAATAATGAATTTAGTTTCTGAAAGTAATAGCAAAAGAATAAAAAATAAACATTTTGAATTTTAAATGTTTTCGTTAAAAGTTTAATTTTAAGCCTCAATTTTTTCAGCCGATGGCATCAGGAAAGAGATAAATGATCGGATTTGAGCGAAAGTGGTGTATTTTTTTCAGAAAATTCGAATTTTCTCTTAAAATGGAACAAATATGAAAAAACTAAGCCTCAGGGGCACACGTTGGTATTAAAGGGAATCTACCTTAAAAATTTCGAATTTCTGAGGGCAGTATAAGTAGGTCTTTTACGATCCGAAGACACACACAGACTCTTTTATTATTATAGATGCAAAGTTGAAATGTGAAATCTGCAAAAATAATTGTACGTTTATTTTATTTAGATTTGTTAACTTATTTAAAAAAATGATTCGAATATATTGATTGGATTTTGATATTGATTGGAAGAATAATTTGGCTTGTGACGTTAAAGGGTCAAATTTTTTGGAGTGCATACAGGATTGTTTTTTACATCAAATTGTACAGGATAACACTAGAAATAATGCCTTGTTGGATTTGATTTTTTGTAGTAATGACAATTTGGTGGATAGTTTGACAGTAGGGGAGCATCTGGGTGACAGCGATCATAATATCATTAGATTTAATTTTGCTTTTTATTCAGCAGAGATAGACAATTTTAGGATTGTACCAAATTTTAGGAATGCCAATTTTCATAAGATTCGGGTAGATTTGGCTAACATTTTTGGAAAAGGTTTAACATCGAATAATACAGAACAGCAATGGGATGAATTTAAGGAAAAACTAAATATTGTTATTAATAGACATATCTCTTTCAGACGAAAACGCGATACAATTAAATTTTCACCTTTGTGGTTTACTAAAGATATTAAGAAGGCCTTAAAATTGAAGCAGAAATCCTATAGGTTGTTTAAAAGTTCAGGCAGTGATACTGATAGAGAGACTTATGTTATAGCCAGAAAAAAGTTTAAAATATATGAAAAGGCAACAAAAATTGAGTTTGGAGGAGAGATTGGCAAGGGGAATTAATGATAATCCTAAAGACTTCTTTGCATATGCTAGGGGAAAAAACATTTCAAATGTTAATTTGGGTCCATTTGAGGACAAGTTTGGTAATTTTATCTCTGATGAGGTGGGTATGGCAAATATTCTTAATGATTTTTTCTGTGATGTTTTTAACAAGGATTTTAATTGTGAAGGTATTCAGCTGGTTAAACAAATAAGTAATTTTCACGAATGCACCTTCAATAGGGAAAATGTTATTAAATATCTTAGAGGAATTAAACCTCATAAAGCTCCGGGGCCTGATAATATCTATCCAAGGATACTTGTGGAATGTGCGGAAGAGTTGGCTGACGTTGTTTTGACAATTTTCATTTCATCATATGATTCGGGATGTGTACCTTTTGATTGGAAGCTAGCAAATATTACCCCTCTTTTTAAAGCTGGATCAAGGGGGGATCCTAGCAACTACAGACCTGTTAGCTTAACTTCTGTCTTATGTAAAATTTTTGAAACTTTTATTAAACATCATCTCATGGCATTCCTTGAGGGGGGGAAACATCTTTCAGATCTACAATTTGGTTTTCGAAAAGGAAAATCTTGTAACACAAATCTTTTAAAATTTTACAACAGGGTTACCGAGTGTTTGGATAGGAAAGATAGTGTGGATTTAATTTATATAGACTTTCAAAAGGCATTCGATAAGGTCCCTCATGAGGCACTCATGATTAAATTGGAGAGGATTGGAATTGGTGGGAAAATTTTGATTTGGATAAGAAATTGGTTGACAAATAGGAGGCAACGAGTTCAAATTAAGGGTAGATATTCTGAATGGGCTGACGTGGGAAGCGGTGTCCCTCAGGGCTCTGTGCTAGGGCCAATTTTGTTCATTGTTTTTATTGATGACATTAGCTGGAGAATAAATAACCATATTAGTATCTTTGCAGATGATTTAAAAATTATGGGTAATGTGAATTCTGAGGAACAAAGGGATGAGCTACAGAGGGATTTGGATAAATTATCAGATTGGGCTGATAATTGGGGGATGTCTTTTAATATTGGGAAATGTCATGCTTTACACATGGGAAAGAATAATAGGATTTTTGATTATTTTTTAAAAGGTGCTGAAATTCAGGTTAGTAATTCAGTTAAGGATTTGGGGATTTTGGTTTGTGATGATTTTAAAATGGGGTACCAGTGTTCAGTTGCTAGTAAAAAGGCAAATAAATTATTGGGTTATATAAAAAATAGTATTTCTTCAAGGTCTAGTAACGTTATCCTGCCACTGTACAAAGCGCTGGTAAGGCCTCACTTGGAATATGCCGTACAGTTTTGGTCTCCATATCTGCGGAAAGACATAGATGTGATTGAAAGGGTGCAGCATAGGGCCACTAAAATGGTTGATGGTTTTTGGAATTTGAGTTATGAAGATCGATTGAAGAAGTTAAATATGTACACGTTGGAGGAGAGAAGGGTTAGAGGGGATTTGATTCAGCTTTTTAAATTTATTAGGTCATTGGATGCTGACCTGCTTGTTTTTTATTCTGATAACCGGACTAGAGGTCATAGTTTAAAACTGAGAAAAGCACGTTTTAATAGGGATTTGAGGGAACATTACTTTTATGTTAGAGTTGTGGATAAGTGGAATGGTCTGCCAGAGGATGTTGTGAGTTCTGACAGTGTTGATATTTTTAAAAAGAAGCTGGACAGACACTGGGATATAGTCGGGGGACTGTAAACAGGACCAATCTTGTTGGGCTTCGTGCCTGTTATTGGTCCTTTATTTTTAGCCTACTTTTCTTTTTTTAATTCGAAAGAATTAAAAAAATGAAAAAGTAGGTATTGACATGCGGTCGATGTCCGTCTGTCCGTCTGTCTGTCTGTCCGTCTGTCTGTCCGTCCGTACCCCCCTTCCAAAATCGGTTCTAATCATCGGATCTTAAAAATTCTTTTTTTGTTAGAAAGCTATAACCTCAGATACCCAACTTTCATACTTTTTGTCCGTCTGTCTGTACGTCCGGACGGACATAAATCTACTATCTGTCGGCGAATTTCCCATTGAATTAGCATTGAAATTCAATTTTGAGTCATTTAAATCACTGTAGGTATTGAAATGCGGTTGATGTCCAACTGTCTGTCTGTCCATCTGTCTGTCTGTTCGTATGTCTGTCTGTTCGTATGTCTGTCCGTCTGTCTGTCCGCCTGTCTGTCCGTTTGTCTGTCTGTCTGTACCCCCTTCCAAAATCGGTTCTAATAATCGGATCTTAAAAATTCTTTTTTTGTTAGAAAGCTATGACCTCAGATACCCAACTTTCATACTTTTTGTCCGTCTGCCTGTACGTCCGGACGGACATAAATCTACTATCTGTCGGCGAATTTCCCATTGAATTAGCATTGAAATTCAATTTTAAGTCATTTAAATCACTGTAGGTATTGAAATGCGGTTGATGTCCATCTGTCTGTCTGTCCATCTGTCTGTCTGTTCGTATGTCTGTCTGTTCGTATGTCTGTCCGTCTGTCTGTCCGCCTGTCTGTCCGTCTGTCTGTCTGTCTGTACCCCCCTTCCAAAATCGGTTCTAATCATCGGATCTTAAAAATTCTTTTTTTGTTAGAAAGCTATGACCTCAGATACCCAACTTTCATACTTTTTGTCCGTCTGTCTGTACGTCGGGACGGACATAAATCTACTATCTGTCGGCGAATTTCCCATTGAATTAGCATTGAAATTCAATTTTGAGTCATTTAAATCACTGTTGCCAAATCAACAATGGCATGAGAAACTTTATTTAAACATATTTGAAGCAAAATAATATTTTCATGAATCAGTTTGGAATGACGTCATAAAATGTAGAACAATTTGATTGTTTGATTATTCATTAATTATCTACCAAGAAAGCGGCAAGGCATACTTTTGCATGCAATTATGCTTAGTTTTAATTTACATTTCTTGTTTTTTAATGCAGTTCGGAGTAGTTTCATTACTTTTGTTATTAATAAATATTTATTCTTCGAACTACAAATAAATCACGAGCAGATGATAAATAATATTTAATTAATTTGCGAACGAATATTAAGGAAAATAGTTGATTTTGGCTTTTAGAAGTTTAAATTATAGCTGGGTGCTGTGTTTCGATTTTTTTTCTAATGTGTATAAATCTAGTGTAGAAACGGCTGTTGATGATATTTACTTTAGGAACCTAGTTTTTTTCCCGATTAGAACTTCAGTAAGTATTTAAGTAACAGGAAAGTAGGCTATTTTAGTTCTTTATGAACTTCTTGTTGTATTTGTATTTGTATTTTTACAAGTAACAAAAATCGTGAAAATGCTAGTTTAATTTTACAGTACAATATTTCCAAATGTTTGGTTGTGACATTTCATTGTTTATTTAGATGAAATTTTTAAAACTGTTAGTATAATTTGTTAGAGCATTTTTAGCCTACTTTTCTTTTTTTAATTCGAAAGAATTAAAAAAATGAAAAAGTCACATTGACATGCGGTCGATGTCCGTCTGTCTGTCTGTCCGTACCCCCTTCCAAAATCGGTTCTATCCATCGGATCTTAAAAATTCTTTTTTTGTTAGAAAGCTATGACCTCAGATACCCAACTTTCATACTTTTTGTCCGTCTGTCTAAGTAGGTATTGACATGCGGTCGATGTCCGTCTGTCTGTCTGTCCGTACCCCCTTCCAAAATCGGTTCTATCCATCGGATCTTAAAAATTCTTTTTTTGTTAGAAAGCTATGACCTCAGATACCCAACTTTCATACTTTTTGTCCGTCTGTCTGTACGTCTGGACGGACATAAATCTACTATCTGTCGGCGAATTTCCCATTGAATTAGCATTGAAATTCAATTTTGAGTCATTTAAATCACTGTAGGTATTGAAATGCGGTTGATGTCCATCTGTCTGTCTGTTCGTATGTCTGTCTGTCTTTCCGTATGTCTGTCTGTCTTTCCGTCTGTCTGTCCGTCTGTCTGTCTGTCCGTACCCCCCTTCCAAAATCGGTTCTATCCATCGGATCTTAATTTTTTTTGTTAGAAAGCTATGACCTCAGATACCCAACTTTCATACTTTTTGTCCGTCTCTCTGTACGTTCGGACGGACATAAATCTACTATCTGTCGGCGAATTTCCCATTGAATTAGCATTGAAATTCAATTTTGAGTCATTTAAATCAAATCATCAATGGCATGAGAAACTTTATTTATTTAAACATATTTGAAGCAAAATAATATTTTCATGAATCAGTTTGGAATGACGTCATAAAATGTAGCACAATTTGATTCTTTGATTATTCATTATTTATCTAGCAAGAAAGCGGCAAGGCATACTTTTGCATGCAATTATGCTTAGTTTTAATTTACATTTCTTATTTTTTAATGCAGTTCGGAGTAGTTTCATTACTTTTGTTATTAATAAATATTTAATTATTCTTCGAACTACAAATAAATCACGAACAGATGATAAATAATATTTAATTAATTTGCGAAAGAATGTTAAGGAAAATAGTTGATTTTGGCTTTTAGAAGTTAAAATTATAGCTGGGTGCTGTGTTTCGATTTTTTTTCTAAATTGTATAAATCTAGTGTAGAAACGGCTGTTGATGATATTTACCTTAGGAACCTAGTTTTTTTTCCCGATTAGAACTTCAGCAAGTATTTAAGTAACAGGAAAGTAGGCTATTTTAGTTCTTTATGAACTTCTTGTTATTCACTTTGAAGTTAATATATTTGCGTTTTTCACATGAATCAATTAAAATTGAACAAATGTCTTTAATTTTCAACTTCTGACTGTCTTGGCTTTTCATATGTCTCTTACTATAATGTCATTGTGAGTACCTTAAATTATTTAAATTTTAGTATTATCTTTTATTTACTTAGTTGAATAGCTCTTCTTCATTTGTAAGAGAGTCTAGTATTTTTATAATTTTAAATCAAACCTGAGTACCAACCACCATGTTAAATTCAGACAGTCAAAAATAATTTCGTTAACGGAATTTTTCACTGAACTGAACTGTTTTTAAAACAACGCAATTGTAATGTTTCAAATAGTCTGTACATATCTTCTCCCATTCCTTCGTCTTTATTTAATTTTTAGTTTTCACATCAATAAATTTGTAAAGTCGCTTGATATTTTTCTTAAATATACAAAAGTTCGGAAATTCTTTCTATTCAGTAGTTTTGATTACAAAATTCAAGAGTTTTTAACGAAATACGTTGATATACGTTGTGTACTGAAGTGAAAATTAACAGCTTTTGTAAGGTTCCAAAACTGTGCTTCTTACGTCTTCAAGCAAGGCAGTCAAATGCATTATTTTCAAAGACATTTCGTACGCACCCATGTGATATATAACTACAACTGCGAGTAGATTTTGCTTTTATATACTTTAAAATCATAGATATCATAGTTAAAGTATTAGATTGGCAGATCACGTGACCTCCAATGCTAACGACGGGACGCGCATGGAGGCTAAATAAGAGGGCAAAATGGCCAGTGTTTCTGCCACTTTAAGGAGAAAAATACTACGAAAAAATACCATTTAATTCTAAAATTACAAAAAAAATACTCGAAAAGGATTTAAAGTCACTAAAAAGATTCCAAAATGCAGCTAGTATTTTTACGATATTTTTTTTGCAATTTTAGAAATAAATGGTATTTTTTCGTAGTATTTTTCTGCTAAAAGTGGCAGCAACACTGGCCATTTTGCCCTCTTTTTTGGTCCCCATGCGCGTCCCGTCGTTAGCATTGGAGGTCACGTGATCTTCCAATCTAATACTTTAACTATGATATCTATGGTTAAAATACAATCGTTATTCCTATTAAACTAAACTAAACTTAATGACGTGATAACACATAGTGGTCTAAAGCCTGCTGTGCCCATTTCAGAATTCCTGATCAAGGTATCAGGGGTGCGAAGAAAAGGTTTCGATTAGGTTGCCAGCCTCAAGTAGAAATACCACCCGTTACTTCAATGCCTTTCTTTTATTTCAATACATTTTATCAACCATTTCTCTCATTTTACGACATTTTATAAAATAATGCTTATTTTACGACACATTATCAATTAATACAGATTTTAAGAATTTATCAAATAATGCTTATTTGACAACAATTTATCAAATAATGCTTATTTGACAACAATTTATCAAATAATGCTTATTTGACAACAATTTATCAAATAATGCTTGTTTGACAACAATTTATCAAACAAAGCTAATCTAAACTGAACTTAGTGGCGCGATATATCCTATAGAAAACTAAGGGTTTCTGTGTCAATTGCAGATCTCTTGACCATTGGACTCAGGGTGCGAAGCATATGTTTCAGTTTAGGTGGTGACCCGTTATTTCAATGTATTTTTTCTAATACATTTTGTAAAACATTGCTCATTTTACGACATTGAATAACAAATGCTTATTTACGACATTTTATCAATCAAGGCTTTGACATTTTTACAAAACCTTATATTTAGACATTCCAATCGATACTTTTTTATAAGCTTTATTTCATTTTATGTGTTATTAAACATTTCTTAATCATTATCTACATGAACATGTCTATGTCCATTAAATCATTTAACATCCCATGAAACTTTTTGTAATCGTACAGGATTTTTTATCAGGACCTTTTTCTAAGATGCAAAAAAAAACCTTACATATACCTCTACTGACATGCAATGAAATGGGTCATTATTCCTTGTAATATCCATTCATAAACGAGCTAATAAAACTGGTCGTTAAGTTGTGAAGTGGTATTATGTCAATGTCTAATTATTTATCGTTTATTTGCGTTTGGCGCATAATTTTATATATATATTTTTTATTTCTTAGTAATAGTAAGATAAAAGAAAATCATTAAAAAGTTAATGTGTTAATAATGATTTTTTAAAAAATAAATTGGGAAACTGATGCTAAATCAAGTACAGAATGACACTATCTATGAAACATTTAAAAGTGTAATAGCATTCGTTTTTGGTTAATATTTCACATTAAATATAAGTATTTATTAAAACATTGATTTGATAAGCATTTATTTAGTTGCACCATAGTGCATTACTTATTTTTTATGTCGTGAAGTTAAGCATTTAAATTTTTTTTCACTCAATTAATCACAAAACCCAGGGTGTTAAGACATGAAAAAATACAAATAGAGTCGGATTAAAACTAGTTTTATATTGTTGCCGCGGTTTGTTTTTATTTGTAAATAAAATAAATGAAATGTAATCGCAACTAAATAAATTTAAATAACGATATCTTTTAGAATATTTTGAATTTAAGGATTTCTTACCCAGGGTTTATGCTCTTTCTTGACAGCCGTATTCTTTTCTTTTTAGAACTGTCTCCTGAACTGTCGCCAGATATTTCTTCGTCAGATGGATTCGTTTGGGCAATCTGCTGTGAAAATGGATCAAAATTATAATAAATTTTAAATTCAGTGTACAGCTGGGGAAAAAACGATCCACCCTTCGTTTTTCGGCTGCTATTAATCAGGGAATTTTGTGAAATGTGTCATTTTTCAGGAAATAGCGTAAGGAATTCAGAACTGGCAACCAAAATTGTATAAGGGGTCGTCTACATATTAAAATGAGAACCAACTTTGGAAATTCCAATGGCAACACCCAATTTTTTTTCTATAAAAATGTTTATCATCTTCAAAATACCCCAGATCCAAAAGAAAATTTATTTATTTGCATTATTTGATGAGATATAAGCATTCGAAGTTGAAGGCCCATAATGTAAAAAAAGTTTCACAAACTTTTATTTATACCTCCACAAATAAAATTAATTAAACCAACATTTTTTTTTCATTATATACTTCTTAATCTTCCAAAAACAAATCACACAAGTTTTTTCATCAATTTTTAATTATTATTTTTTTATTTAAATTTAAATAAGAAAAAAAAATTATGAATAGCAACCTCAAATTTTTGTTACATAAATCGATAAAGTAGATCAAGTATAACCAAAATCCCGAATTTTTTAATTCAACAACAATTATTTGCCGAGTTATTGTAAAAATACTGAAAAAAACGAATTTTAGGGACCGTGTAAAAAATTACTTAGCAAATTGGACACTAATTTGCATTATCGTTTGGTGGTTGAAAAGCGTTTTTGGTAAATGTTTATTCAAATTATTGATGTCTGTCAAATGTCTAAAAATCTTTTCTTGTTTCAAGTGCATACAATGTATTTTGTTTGTATAATTAACATTAAATTATATCGATTACTATGTTTTTGAATGTATGTTATTTCCAATATTATTTATAATTATTTTATTATAAAATTTCCAATAATATGTTATTTCCTCGATTTTTTTTAATTATTAGAGATTACTTATTTATTTAGTTATTTAGTCAGTCAGTTATTTAGTCAGTTAGTCAGTCCGTTAGTTAGTCAGTCAGTTAGTCAGTCAGTCGGTTAGTTAGTCGGTCAGTTAATTAGTCAGTCCGTAAGTTAGTCAGTCAGCAAGTTAGTCAGTCAGTAAGTTAGTCAGTCAGTAAGTTAGTCAGTCAGTAAGTTAGTCAGTCAGTAAGTTAGTCAGTTAGTTAGTCCGTTAGTTAGCCAGTCAGTCAATTAGTTAGTCAGTGAGTCAGTCAGTTAGTCCGTTAGCTAGTCCGTTAGTTAGCCAGTCGGTCAATTAGTTAGTCAGTGAGTCAGTCAGTTCACTGACTAACTAATTGACAGTCAGTTAGACTAAGTTAGTCAGTCTGGACTAACTAAAGGAGTGACTAACTAACGGAGTGATTAATTGACTGACTGACTAACTAACTGACTGACTGACTTACTAACTAACGGACTGACTAACTAACTGACTGACTAACGGACTGACTGACTGACTAACTAACTGACTGATTAACTAACTGACTAATTAACTAACTGACTAATTAACTGACTGATTAAATAACTGACTGATTAACTAACTAACTGAATGACTAACTAACTGACTGACTGACTAACTTACTGACTGACTGACTAACTAACTGACTGGCTAACTAACTAACTAACTAACTGACTAACTAACTGATTAAATAACTGACTAAATAACTAAATAAATAAATAATCTCTAATATTTTAAAAAAAATCGAGAAATGGACAAAAATCTATTTTCGGGATTTAGACCCATTCGGGATTTTGACTCATTCGGGATTTCGGCTTGTCGGAATTTTGGTTTGTCGGGATTTCGGCTGTCGGGATATGTCCCAGACCCAGTGTGCCGAATTTTAAACCAACCTTTTGTAGCAATATGAATGAAACAAAAATTTGCATAAAATGTAAAACCTAAATGTAATAATTATGTTTGTCTATCTGACTGTAACTAATCGCATTTGAAAATATGTTCGTTTTAAATAATCGTATATGTGACTTAATTTAAAATTAAAACTTTTTCTCGTCTACCCTTTATTTTATTTCTGAATTTTTAAATCCAAAATTTAAAAAAAAAGGTAAAAACATAAAAAAGATCACAATATTAGTGAAGAAGGTTTAATTCTAGCATCTTTTGGCGAGATTATGGTAACCCTTTTGCTAGCTTGTCGTTTCGAAAAAACACCCTAAATATTACCTTTATCAATTTGGAGATTTCCCCCCCAAACGAATTGAAAATTAATGCTTTAATATCTCAGCAAATAATGCAAATTGAATAATTCTTTTTTATACCTGTGGTATTTTGAAGTTGCTGAACATTTTAATGTAAAAAAAATTGGGTGTTGCCATTTGAATTTTCAAAGTTGCTACTCATTTTAATATGTAGACGACCCTTTATACAATTTTGGTTGCCAGTTCTTAATTTCTTACGCTATTTCCTGAAAAATGACACCTTGCACAAAATTCCTTGACCAATAGCAGCCGAAATATGAAGGGTGGATCGTTTTTTTCCCAGCTGTACCAGGATGTTGTATTTATGATTTATATTTAAAGAAATAATTTATTTAAATAATCTATCTAAAATTAACTATATTTTTGCTTGATTTTTTCTCACAATTTTGTTTGTAAATATTTTTTATTTCTAGAATCTAAGAAAGTTAATCTTTTTTATTAAGTATTCATAACCTCAAGTTATAACATAAATATTGTTGTATTATCAATACAACAAAATTTTAATCGATATTTGAAAGCAATTCTTTTCATTATTTAAGTGTGTAAATTATTTAAAGTAACATAAAAATAGAATTGTTTCTATTCGTAACAATATTAACTAAACCATAATCACTTTTTAGCATTTTCAAGTTTTATAACATAGATAGTGCTTAAAATGCCCCCCCCCCCCTACTTTATTATCTTTTATTCTATTACGCCTGACTAAAATGTAAAAAGCAATTAAGGATACAATCCAATCTTATAACTTATTGAATAACTATAAAAATCCCCATGTCTTTACAACTCTTTATTTTCAGTTATTTCAGAAAAGAGAATCGAACAATTTATTAAATCTGTCATCCGCATTCCTAATCTAGGTTCCTGGTAAAATGTTCCTTTTATTATGCATTTTCAATCGTTATATAGAGCGGGGGCTTAAGTGGATTTGAAAATCTGAGTTTGGCATTCCAATATTTCATGAACCGTCTAATCTCTTGTACAGATTTGAATTTTTCATTCTTTTGCGCAAAACTATGTATGTTATCACAAATAACTTAAAAATAAGTAGCGATGGAAGTTAAACATAGGTTTGGCAGTAACAGAAGTATATAAAGTGGAAGAAAGTTTCTAGGTTATATGGAAGGTGTTGTGGAAAAGGGGCACTTCTTCAATTGACTTTTCAAAGCAGAAACGCCCATTTTTCAAGCAAACTACAAGATAGATATTTTAAAAACTAAAATACGGTTTGAAGCAATTTAATTATTTCTTTGATAAAGTGCCTAGTGGGACACCAGTGACAAGATTATAGAAGATAATGTAGATAACAAGTGAAAATATTCTTTTCTTGACGTATGAATTATCGGGAGTTTGTATTTTGTAAAATATAGCGCTCAATTTAATTTTGATTTATTTCAGAAATACTTATCTTGATAAAATGTCAAGAAAATCTGGAGAAATAGCATTTATATTAAGTATTTGTTATCTTTAGGTGAAAAACATTGTTTTCAAGCATAATTTGCAGTTGTGCATCTTAATTAATTTTATTTAAATAAATGTGACAGAACGTTATCAAAATATAACGTTATTATAGATAAATATTATTTTCATTTTTTTAAATTTTAAACTTATTTAAGTGTAGTGAAGAATGGAAATATGAAACATATTTTGTATAATTTATCTTTTTTCTTCTTTAAGCCTTCCTACAACAACACAGTCGTTACAAAATATCCTAGTCTTAATTTAATAATTTTTTTTTGTTTTTATAATTTTTTAAAATATTTTTTTATTGATAAGATTAAAAAATATTGCTAATCCATGTAGATCCATATTGTTAAATTATATCATGATAAATGATATAATACTTCTAGCAACTGTTCTCGTATCTAGGAAGACATTTTTTTTAAAAATTTCTGGTCAAGGAGAGTTAAGGAACAATAGAGACAGTGACATAAATTTTTATCATAATACTGTATACGTGATAGAAGAAAATATTTTGATGTTGCTTTCACTAAATTGGAAACCAGTCAATCAAATATTTTGAAGTAATTAAATTGAAATAATTATTATTGATATATTTATTCAAGTTATCAAATATTTAAATAGTAAGCCATAGTCACCAAACAAGAATTTGTATTATTCTTGTACTTATTGTAAAAAAAATTGGAATTAGTAATTTCATTAGTGTTGAAAAGTTATAATTAATGAATAAATAAGTAAATATTAATTTTCGAAACCCCTATACAAACTTCTCCGCCTTATTAATAAACATCCAAGTCGTATTAATGTTCAGTTCTAATGAAAATTGTATTCTTCTTATTTAAATCATAACTATAACTGTTTTCCAATTTAGTCAAAGCAACATCAAAATATTTTCCTATATCGCGTATACAGTATTTTAATAAAATTTATGTCACTGCCTCCTTTCTTCATTAACTTTCCTTCAACATACTATTCGAAGATATTTATGTTTATTTAACTTAATTGGATGGTTCTAGATGTTATTAAATTCCTCTCAGTGAAAGTTATGCATGCCTAAGGATACCATATTTGGAAATCACATTATTTTCACTGCTGAATAAATATCTATTGGATTTTCCTGTTCGTCTGCTTTACCAACATCTACAAATTATGGTAATGTGTGATGCGTGCTTTCAAAATCTATATCACTAGGTAGACAATGTTTGTAACTATTATTATGATTGTACATTTTAACAAAATAAGAAAATACTACTGGCAGTGCTTAAAGGTCTTGATTCCGAAATCTAATAATTGAGAGAGAGAGAGAGGCTTGCAACTTACTTTAGTTTTAATTTTTTTTTTTGGTTTTTAATGATTTTTTTGTTATTTTGGTAATTACCATCAAAGCGGGTATCTTTGGCCATGGAGGGTAACTTTGGTCCACGCGTCGGAAAAAGATTTCTTCTAAAATTTCTCTGGCTCAAAACCATCAGACTTTAAATTAGTTAGCATTTTTAGAAAGGTGGCAACATTGGCTTTAATTTAATATAAGATTTTTTTTCTACTTTAGTTTTGGCAACACCAAAAAAGTGTGTTTTATTTTGCAAGCGTTGAAGAACAAAAAACTACTTCAGTAAACTTTCATTTAGAATTGTTCAAAAATTATTGAAAATTGAGAAAGTAAATACTCTATGCGATTCTTTAATCTATTGGGAATAATATCCCATCATTTATTTTATTCTATGTTGAATACTTCGAAACCTGTATTTAATTGTTGGTCACCGGGAAACTTTTGACCACGAATGCGGCTAACTTTGGCCATAGCTACAATGATTTCCTTACGCTATATTACACTTTAAAAAATGAACGAAAAGCGAGATTCTTTTAAACTTAATTTTATATAACACATTTTAATCTTATTCTTATGGATATTCTATATTATTATGTCTTTTTAAAACTGTTTTTAAACATAATATAGAACGACATTTAAAATTGCTAATGCTAGAAATGTAAACTTTTTAGAATTCCAAATTACTAATATGTTATTTTCTTTTCATTATAATATCTTTTGCGTTTTGATTTCTTGTATTTATCATGAAATCACCTAATAAACTTTAAAAACTAATAATTCTAATGTTTAGTAGTTTTATTATTGCAATTTAAATCTATTACACAGCCCAAAAAGCAGTAAATGGTACGTTTGGTGAGTATTTCGTGCTTGTGGCTAAAGTTACCCTTCTGGACTCGAATCGTATCCTAATTTTTTAAACTAGTACCATTTTTTTAAACTTATAAAATGTAACAAAAATGGTTGCAAATTATTCCTAAAAGTATAATACTTAAAATGCATAGTGATTTTAAAGTGTTTAAATCGGTTTTGTAGTTTAATTTTTCTTCTTTTGTAAAAAAACCCCAATGATTTTGGACCAAAGTTACCCGCACTGACGGTATTAATAAAAAACAATTTTGTCGGGTGTTTTTATGTACATTATGTTTATAGTATAAACATCACATCTTTCTGTAATATTAATAAAGGATAATAAATTAAAGGGGGAATTTTAAGCACTATCTTTGTTATAAAACTTGAAAATGCTAAAATGTTATTATGGTTTAGTTAATATTGTTACGAATAGATACAATTCTATTTTTATGTTACTTTAAATTAACTGCACACTTCAATAATGAAAAAAATGTGTTCAGATAGCAATTAAAATATTGTTGTATTGATAATACTTAAAAAATACTTTTAATTAATGTAATATTACATTGCAACATAACTGCTCGTTACTGATTATCTCTCTCTCTGTATATAATTCTCTTATACTGTTCCCAAATTTAATTATATTTCTAATTCTGCAATGGCAACAATCGAGTTTGTTTACACTTCGCGTTATATAAGATTCGTTATCAGTTTGAAAAAACAACTTTAGTATAGAATTAGTAAGTTTGACTTTAAACATGCATACTAGGTAATAAATTATCTCATACTCAAAGCATCTGTGTTCTGAACTCAAAAGATAGTTTATTAATCTATCTGTGTTTCTCGATATAGTAAGCCCTTGTCTTTAAAACAAGAACTTGCATTATTCTCGTAGTTGTACTTTTGAAACAAAGTGCAATGTTTATTAATATTGAAAAAGTTTCAATATTAACTTTCTAAACTAATAAAACACATAGAAACTATTTAATTCTAATTCCAATATCTAAGTTATAAATTAGTTGTAACGTTAGAATGTGAAATTCAACATAAGGTTAAAGAGAACAAAAGGTAAACCAATATATTTCTTTCAACTTCAACATTCATCACAATATATTAAAAAAACCCTATATGCTTGCAAGAACAATATTGCAAACAAAGTCCCTTTTTCAATAAAAGTGAAAACAGCAAAATAATAAATTCTGTTTCCTTATATAAACCTGTTTTCACACATGCAAACTTTTTAATTTAAAATTCCAAGGCTTGTTTATTTTACAAGTTTAGTCATAAAGTACGCTATGCTTTATGAGGCGCAATAAGTCTAAAAGTTTTACCTAAAAAAATCATTTTTTCATGAATAAATTATCTTTCCTATTAATATATTTTCTGCTGAATACTTTAGGACTTTTTCTGCTTAGTTATCGTTATTTTAATCTTAGACAGCGACACTATATTATAAATCATATTCTTATCTAAGTAATAACTTTGGGAACAAATTGCATTGGTTTTGTAATTGTATTATACTTGTAATTTTGTTTTATCAAATGGATTTTCATAATTTACATTGTTAATAACCTAATTATTTTTAATTAGTTTATTAATAGCCATAGATTTTAAGATATAATAGTTGTTTTCAAACTGATAGTGACAAGGTAATGTACTGTTTTTGTAATCTTAATTTGAATAGCTAACAACTTTATAATTAATTACTTGATAAAAAAAAGACTTGACTTTCAATCGTTACCATGAAACCAACAAATACCATGGTTATATTTTGAAAAAAGATATTTTTTTGCGGTATAACAAAGATAGAAGCAATTATGCTGGATTCTCTGAGCTCTTAAATTTTTTTTTAGGTTTTAACAACTCTCTTAAAATTAAGATGATTACCGTTACACCAGTAAAAAGTAGTAAATATTGTTACTGTTACCACAATAAAGTGTTTAGATGTGTTTCAAATTTTGAGTGTTTGAATGTTCTACAGTTTGCTTCCAGAAAGACAAAAATTAAAAACAATAAAACTGGAACTGTTGCCACTCGTGACGTGAAACATGTCTATTAAAGTGTTCGTAATCTATAAATGTCTGAATCTCATAGACAATTGTTAAAAAAATGTTAAATACTTTTACTTAGGAAGAAATGGTTTGTGACATGAGAATGAATGGGAATCGCATTGAAGTGTGTTTTTAACGAGAACTACCATTGTTAAAATTTTCCTCAATCATCAACATGGTAAAAGTTTGTACACCTAAATGTCATTAAATAAAATAAAACACAAAGAAAAACTTTTTCAATGATATAATTGGTAAAACGAAGACATTTTAGGCCAAATACATCTTTTATTTAGAAAAAAGCCATATTTTTATACTTATGGGACAAAAGAATCTTTATAAAAAAAAACTTTTCTAGAAAACCCTTTATACCTTTCTTACTTTCTCTATATTGAGCCTATCGTTTAGAGAAGAACTTAGTCAAATCGCTGTTTGTCACCCGTTTAAAAAATTCCGTCAGATGACATTTTGACGACATTTATATCGATGATGTCGTAAATCGATCGAATGGTTGGTTGGAAGAAAATAGACTTTTAGACACCACCACTAATAGGACGCTATAAAGATAAAAGGGCGCATGTTTCGCATGCCGAAAGGAATGGTTCTTGCTTGAAAGGTATTTTATTGACCCGAAAATGGTCACCCGAATCCTGGAGGTAAAAAAGAGCAAAGAAATTTGGCGGCGAAAAAAGTGAAAATCTCCAAAATGTCGCCAATTCGAAAAAGTAGGCCCAAGTAAATTGAACAATAACTGACGAAACCAACTGAGGCCAAATTGAGCAGGCAATTTTAATTTTTAGTTGTAAGTTTTGTGAAAAAGATTTTACCAAAAATCAAAAGACTGTGGTTAATTGCTTATTCGTATTTCCGTTGTAGGTCTGATATTTAAAGGGTTAAGAAATGGTAGCTCGAGAAATGAAATTATGTACAGTTTGTAGAGTGTAGTAGGATATTCAGCTTAGTATAAGGTTATAACATGTTGCAGTTGCTAAACTCACATTCTCCAATATATAACTAAGATATAGGGTCCCTTCTGTCCATTGGTGACTTTTGACAATGGAAGTTCAATTGGACGAAGTCGCCACCAGGCTGGACCCTATATTTTAGTTATACTTCGGAGAAGGTGCGCTTTGCTAACTAGACTATTCATTTTCCTTTGAAAAATATATATTTTGTCTGGAGTTATAAAAGTAAAGCTATAATAAAATAACTAAATCAAAGAAATTGTGCCAAAAACAGACCGATAACCTCATGGTATTTCAAAAGGAAAAGAGCGATTTTCTTCCTCAAAAATCGATAATTCATATACAGAAAAAGATTTTTAGTTTGCGTAGTTGTAGATTTTGGTATAATATGTGAATTATAGCAAAATAACTCCAAATATATATTTGGATTTAATTTGTAATTTCGAAATTTAAGTGTATGAAAATAAAGTTGCTATAATACAGTTTGATTGTTAGAAAAAAAATTATGCCACATAGATAGCCAAGAATTCTTTTGGGCTTACATTTGACGCGACCAATTGCTTCACTTGACAACCAGAATTTTACATTGGTTTTTGGCATTATGGCAGATCCACTTTATTCTTAACTCCAACCCCGAGCTTCAATCTGTTGCAAGCTTGGCGAATAACCCTGTGTGGGAAACTTCTTTGAAGACGGTCGTTCATATATGGCACATTAAACTTAGGCGTTTGCTTGATGAGGATATTAATTCGCCACGTCACTTGCCTGGGTTGGAAAAACCATCAATTCTTGGCGCCATTTTCTTACTTTTTTATTATCTTGACTGCGGTTGGGAGCGATGGCTTCCTTTGTCCCGCGCCACAGGAAGGAAATAGTGCTGTTAACGATACTTAAGGGAAAAAAGCAATCAGCGACTTAAAAATGTGATTATAAAGACTTTTCGTAAAAGGTTACGGGTTGAAATGAATCAAGAATCGAGATACCATTCATGATAAGAATCCCTTTTGGGGATAATTTTTGAGAACTTAATTTCATCTCAGAATTGCCAACGAGAGTTCATATCGCAATGGCAAGTGGAAGCATTAATGAAGTCATCTAAATTTAGCAATGAATTATAAAAAGATGATGATTGCAGTCTTTTCGAAATGCATGTTCTTTTAGAGATAATAATGAATACATTTTTATTGAGGATTTAATGAAACATTTTATTAAATAAGAAAAATAAATAAGATTTTACTGAGGAAAGAAAAAAATTAATGGTGGTTACGAAAAGATGAAAGGTAGTTTATTATAGTAAAATTAGTGAAGTTGAAGTTTAAATCTTCAAAACTTATAAAAAAAACCTTAATGAATTAAAACGAGCAATTTATATATTAAAAAATGTTTTTTTTTCTCCTATAACAACGTTTCATAAATGTGATTCAAAGTTATTATATTCAATACCTAGCATTAAATATATGGTAATGAAAGTATCTAACTAGTTATTTAATAAATAAGTTAAATACTTTTGTAACTGTAATCCAGTATAAAAATAAATATTTAACATTTAAACCTTCGACATAAATTTTATGGTTTATCAGAAGTTTTTATTGTTCAGGCAAAAAAAAAAGAACCATCCAAACATAAAACATTTTCAATAAATATACATAAACTTTTTCTTGTTTAAATAAAAAAAACTTCACTTTTATTGTTACAAAAACTTATTGTAAGTGTAAATTTCTTTTGAATTAACTGTAATTTATAACCATTTAATGAAAATTAAGATTTTCTAGGATAACATGAGGAAGTATATATGAGAAAGAAAGATACTGAGAAGAATTTTTGCAGATGCCAGTGATGGTATGAATTTTTGGTAGTGCCAGTGACGATGATGAGGATAACGTGAGCAAATGGCAGTGGATATAAAAGGCCTCGAGTTGCTTCTATAAATTGCAATATTTAATGGTTTAACAAGCTAAGGGATACCGACGTATAAACCAATTACCCAACTGCTTAGGTTTTCCAGCAACACGCATAATTTTTAAAAGTTTATAAATTTTATAATTTCAATAAATTTTAAAGTTTGAAAAATTCATGGTTCATTTACAATTGTCTGCTGTGGAAATACAATTTTTAAAAATTTAAAGAAAGTAAAATTTAAGTTACAAATTTAAATTTCCATATCCTGCAGTGAAAAACAGTTTACACTTCAGTCAATTTGCTTGTCCTTCAGAGGGTTAACGGAATTCTGCGATATACAACATTTTAATCTAAAATGTATACTTATAATAAATCCACAAAATAATATGTAATTGTATTTTATGTTTAGAACAATATAACACTCACTTTCGTTTCATCTATTTGCGTCAATGGATAAGACCATTCTTCAGCCTTATCCCTCGTCGCACCACACATGTTGCAGCGCCACCTGACGTCCATCGGCGGAACTCCATTTCCATCGCAGTCATTATCATCACACGTCGGGGTCACCGATTTGTTGGACAGACCGTCTCTGACGACTCCCCCTGAAGGGTCTTCCATGAAAGGCGACTCCGCTTTGGTCTTTTTGGACTTTTTTGGTTCCTTTTTCGGTTTCGAGACCTGCGCCAGGGCGTAGCGCATGGGCTGGGGCTCGGAACTGGAGAAAGAATCAGGGCGGACGTCGCTGCATCTGTTGAATAAATTATAATGAAGAATATTTGTTTTTTCTTTCTGATGTTCAGTTTTGATAGTGAATACCAAGTAGTTTGGGAGAATAGAAGAACGTCAATATTCCTATTCATATAACAACCCATATAATAAGTAGTTTTCAATATAAAATTGACAAAACTGCATTCGAAATGTATTCCTTCAAATAACGGAAATATTACTGGCAATTTTGCTGCCGGAAAATTTTCGTGAATCGACACCATTTGCGTAACTGACGCAACTACATGTGCTGTCCTTAAAAAAAACCTTTAAAGATTCGTCAAAGAACGAAAATATTCTGGCAGCAAAACTTTCAGTAAAATTTCTGTTTATTCAAGGAAGAATTTTGGAGAGTTAAGTATTACCTTTTCATGAGTAAGTTTTTTTAACATTTAAATTGTTCTTTGATTAAAAGATCGACGAAGTAAGTCTTACCTATTCATGACCTCCGAGAGCGCCCTCTTGCGTATGTGATGGTAAATACGTGCGTACGTCACAATCATGGCTACCATTGGACAGTAAAAGTTAATGGTGGAGGTGGTCAACTTGAAAGCAACGTTATCGGCAAACTCAGTCTGAAATTATGAAATTTACAATATAATTATAAAAAGTCATGTAAGAAAATATTAGTTATAAAATAAAATAGAAGATGTTAAATTGGCATGGGGTATTAAATTTAGTTGATTTTTTGTTATACAAGCAGTATAGTACAATGTTATTATTAATTATTAAGTTAATCACATAGTTGTACTGAAGAGTGTTTTCATTGCAGTAATATGATTTACATGGTAAATGAGAATGAAACCCAATCAAAACACAATTTTCCTGGTTCTATATTAAGTTATATAAGTCGAATATAAGCAGTTGACATTTGCCTAATTTATTCAATTACTAATGTTGTTCAATTATACAGTTTCGCGTTCATCATCGCCCTTTGAGCGCATGTGAGATCTCTCCATGGCCAAACCCGCTCCAATATGATGTAGAGAACTATTTTATGTTATCCTTAGTTAACTATTAACCGCAATCAAGGAACCACTGCGCTTGTCCTAAGAGGGTGACTCCCTAGAGAATAAGTGGCTAGACCTAGGGGTCTTGCTCTCCGTCTGCAATATTATTCTTTTGATAATCCTCCTTTCCATGCTTTCTTAAGTGCCACAAATGTCAGCCTTCCTAGGATTAATTAGGTGACTTAAGCACTGAATAAATCTTAGTTGTTCCTTCGTTTAATTTACCATTATTTATAGCGTTAATTATTTCTATACGATCGTGTAGCTCTTCAACGATCCTGGGGTAACACTCCATCGAGTGTATAACATATCACATTGTTTTAATGCATTTTATTTAATTTTAAATATAACTATCTTGAACTTATATATCGACAGCATATTAACAAAAATATGCTATATTTTAAAGAAAGCGAACGAATTATTTGTTAATTAAAATAATCTATTTCGCTATGGATTATTCTTAAGATATAAATATGAAACTGAATGTAAATTAATAATTGAGTCAGAAAGAAAATAGTCTAAGTTAGAATTGGATTATAATAGTTGTTGAGGAAGATGCACATAATAGAAGCAAAAATAAACAGCAGAATAATTTTAGAAAATACTTTTAACTCAGGCCAAAGAAGATATTTTGTAAATTTCCAAAAAGCATACTACCTTTTAACCAGTGTTGTATAATTAGTTTCAAAGAAAACAAATTTCGTGCTTAAAACCGAACCTTTTTGCTAAGGCATTCACTTACCTTAGGAAATGGAAGTTTTAAGTCAATTTGCATGTTTCATTAAAGAGGATGAAGGAAGTTGTTTGTCATAAAATATAATTAATTAAGCTTTTAAGGTATTTTGTTCATAGAATATCCTTAACTTTGTGAAGAATTAAATTAAGCTGAAAGAATGAAAGGGTAACTAAGGACATTTAACCTTTGTACACTGTAGCAAATAATAAAAAAAAAACCTCTAGACTGGCTTTAGTTTGTTTTTACTATAAAATTTATAAGTAACACAGTTAAGATAAGTAGAATGGTGGAAAGAAAATTTGCTCCAGTCTTTTCTATTTAATATATATTTTTATTGAAAAATTGATGTCAGATATACTTCTAAAGTACGTTAGATACTTGGATATTTATCGGAACGCTTGTAATTTAATATTTTAACGTTCAATGTATCCAATATATCAAGACTTTTCAAAATGGGATTAACTTAGATAAATCTGGCTTCATGCCTGCTTAAAATAACTAGTTTAGAAGTTAAGGGAAAAACAGTAGATTTATTTTCTCATTTCTTTCTGGCTTAAGGAAGAAATTTACCATCAAAATTTGATGTTATTTATTGTTAAAAATCTATTACATTGTTTCAAAGTAATTTTATTTGTAAAATATAGTTTCGGTGTTCTCTTTTCAGTAAAAATGTTTTATTTTAATTTACTCGTGAATCAGAACTTCATTTGCGTTATAACGTGGCAAATAAACGTAACTAATTTGTTTATTTATTTCCATTTAGTAAGTTTTAAATAGTTAAATAATTTTATTTTGGAATTGAAATATTTATAGTTGTTTTATAGATCAACACTTTCACTAACTAGACTAAATTGTATTAAAAAAACTTTTTGGTGAACAATTAACCAAATAATGAAGAAATAAAGAAAAAGGTAGTTTTACGATTCTACATATTAAATATGTTTTTAAATCGAGAATTTTAAACTTGTGCTAAACAGGAGTTATAACTATCGCATAATAAATACATAAATTTCTATATGATACACCATAATAGAGTTAACAGAAAAAAATAAATTATATTTGTGAAATGTGTGAAATGCAAAAATACATTAAGTCAAATAAAAAAAAATACATAAGAGCATTTTTCTCTTACCTTGGAAAAAATCATGTTTTTATTTATCATGATATTTTTAATTTAAATTTCGTTTTCAACAATAAACTTATAGTGTGGATTTTCCTAAAAAAATATATCTTTTACATAATTTAAGAAAAAAAAAGAGGTAGAAATAATCCGTACACCGATTTGAATGATCTTTCTTTACCCCAAAGGATTATTTAGCTATTAATTTTTAAGTTAGCATTTTTAAAAAATGTCAATGTGAAGCATTTGTTTAAATAATGCTTGAAATGGTTTACAGAGAAAAAAAACATTTGTTTAATTTTTAGATTTAATGGCTTGAAAAAACCACTCTTTTGACTTCATTACTTGATCCTGATTCAAAATTGCGAGGCTTTTCAACTAAATCCAGTTGTAGGTCTTGTGAAACATTAATTTAATATAAAAATCCATTTAACTATTTTAATAAAAATACAAAAAGAAAATAAATTAATTTTGCTTAAAATAAATTTTTTAATTAGAAATCATATGAGCATTCCCCAAAAACCTAAAAATCAAGTGAAAAAGCATCTCAAATGTCTTTCATGTGATTTTTTTCTTTCATTATTTTACTCTCATTGAGTTTTAAATATAAATCAAATTATTTGTATAATTATAATCCGTTCATGTTTCCAATTTGTAATTACTTATGCGGACATGTTTTTAATTACTTAGAAGTTCAGTTAAAAAATATCTTTTCAATAAATATTGATGGATTGATTTCTTAAATGAAAGCTATATTCGTTATTTATTTGAAAGCCAAATGTTTCTATCCTCGCTCATTTTTGTTTTTTAACAATACAATAAAAGTTTTAAAATTAAAATCTCTAAGTAATCATACAAAGATTAATTTCGTCATACCATCCTTTTAGCAAAACGCAATCTTTAATGAAACTGGAGAAATAGTTCATGAAAAACTGAATATTTCGAATAAAAATATCGAACAAAGAATTATATTTCAATTAATTTCCATTTTACACATTTCATTCAAAAAAATTTATTTAATTTGATACAATTATTAAAAAACTAATAAATCTGCAATAATTTTTCGTTTTTCTAAAAATAATTGTAGCAAATTTAATAAACTTTATTGAATAAGAATTGCAGAACCAAAATTAATTCAAATACGATATGGAATTAGTTCATGATTTATCATCTCCATTGGCCTGTAAATTTTGCAATGAAAAGTCGTTTTCATTATGTAAACAAATAGGTAAACGACTGACCCAAGAGGGTCTTAAATCTTATTAAAAAATGTGAATAATGAAATATGTCTGTATTTGGGGATAAACTGTGTAAATACATTTTTTTTTAATATCTGGGCCATAAAAAGTAGGGAATAAGGGCCATTTCACCGAGGTCGAAAAGTTTTGATCTTTGCGGCGAGGCTGTGACGTCACTAGATTGGTACTCCCCTTTTAACCCGATAATATGGGAAATAGGCACAAATTAGGGTCGTTTTACTATTCGTTATTAGATAAAAGTATTAAAAAATTTTCTCTGTCTAGTTCATCTAAAATTGTTTCCGTAAGTGATTATTGCTCAGCTTGCCATTATAATTACTTAAATATTTAATTCAATCATAAAAAAACTTCTTCAAGACAACACCTGAAACTAAATTTTCAATTATGTAAAACCTCTGCCCTTCCATATATATTAACTTTCTCAGAGATCTATCTTAACTTACTCAGAGTGCCATGTGCCATGAATGGGCGATCGGACTATAAAGCATATTCGTTATTAGGTAAAAGTTTATGCTTCCTATTTACAGATTCATTATAATTTTTAAAATTTTCTATTACACCAGTGTAAAAGTCGACATCCCAGATAAAATGCAATGTAGATTTTAATGTTGATCAAGAGGAAATGCACATTTAACATGTATAGATAAGTTTGTGCATATAGTATTTATTTGTGTGTAGTGTTAGTGGGTAATTCAGTTTGCAAGATAGAGAACCTCACCAGTAATTGAACCAGGACCTCAATCAACCATCACGTCTTCTGAGACATTCATTCTACACACGAACTTAATTTACGGAATCTGACATTTGCGTTTATTACTACTTGTTTTATATTTAGTCCAAGTTGCGCAAAACGTCGATGAGTGGTAGGAAACATCGAAATTTCATCAATATTATCGTAAAATGTTTGTGAAAACAACGTCATACAAATGAAATAAATCTGTTTTTTTATCGTTCTTCAACTTACGTATTTTTGCAACTACAAATCACGTTTTTTTTAAAAAATTATCCATGTTTACAATTTTAAAAGTATAATTAGTAATTTTTTGACTTTTCTGATATGACGCGTGAGGTTATTTATGTATAGTTTCTTTGTTGGCCTTCAACAGAATAAAAGGGTTTAAACCTCCGAAAAATTCATTATTAATTAGAAAAATCTGAAATTCTCAAAATCGGTTTATTTGGTGTCGAGTCCATGGTAATGTCTTTTTTCAATTAAAAATTTGAAAAGACTCTCATCTGCATCATTTTTAGTTTAGTAAGTAGCACACAATTAAGAAATGTGATGAAGATTTAGGGTTAAAATTAATTATAAAAAGTGAATTTAGTTGTAGATAGAAGCATCAAATTTGAACACGCACATCAAAATATTAAAAAAAAAACTTTGTCTTATTACTTTATTTGACTTTTAATAAATTGGTCTAAATCTTGTTTACTTTTCAATTTGTTGTAAATCCTTAATTTTCAAAAAATAGGAGTTAATATGTGAAGTGTAAGTATTAAATGAAAAAAATTAAACTAGAAAAAGTTTTTTAAAAAAATATCTCTTTAATTTAATGATCTCAAGTTTCATCACGAAGATGAAAGAATTAATTCCCTAGAGTGATGTAGGAGTACACATACTGATTAGTGATTGCTAGTTTTTCTAACGTAATAATTTTAATAGATTTATCTTTTTGTTAATTTTAAAGTGTTGGCTTAGAGAACATGACAGAGGAACTTCAAATTTTGATAAAAATTTGCTGCCCTGATAACACTTTCGAAAAGCCACTCTCTCTCTATATTTCGTGTTTACTTTAGAGCTATATTTCTGTAGATTTTAATGAACTATAAATACAGGTGACGCGAAATAAATGCAAATCTCGGATTGTCATACACTATAGCGAACTAACTTCTGTTTTACAGTTTTTGAGTTTTAACAGGAAATGAGGGTTCCAATTATTGATTTGGCTCAACAACAGTGAACTATAGTGCTAGGCCAATCATAGACGGGTATATTCATCACTGCAAACTCACCAGACGAGACATTTTTACACTAAAAGCATACGTTAAACCAATCCAGTTAAAAGCCAGTTCATCCAATTAAATATAAGTTTTTAAAATCTTTTTTTACATAGTTCTGAACACAAAGTGCTACTTTTTAGAGAGGCTTCAAAATAAATAACAGATTGTAGAATGCTTCACTATGGTAACTGATACTCTCCTATCTCAGAGGCTTCTTTTAAAAGTAAAGCAGTTTAGAGTGATCCAATTATAACTGAATAAAGAGTAACAAACCTCGCATACGTCTGGATATTGCTTTCTGACGCCTTCCCTGAAGAAGGCGTGCCACCCAATAATCGGCATAATCCACAGGAACGACCCTATCCACACAAACGTGATGTTCACCAATGCCCGCTTCTTGCTTCTTCTGCGTAGGTACTCCAGGGGTTAGGATATCGACCAGTACCGGTCTAGACTGAGTACCAGCAAGTTGAGGATGGAAGCAGTACTGGCCGAGTAATCTGTCGACAACCGCAACGGACAGACCACCAGGCCGAAACGCTCTTTGAAAAAAGAGAGGACCTAACAGTCTGCGCACTGTACCGGGTGCGGGTTCGATTCCCGCCTTTGCCCTGGGTATAATTTCTCTCTCTGTGTCAGTAAAAGTTCTGTCTGTGTCTGTCTTACTTGACGAAGGTTTATAACCGGGTCTGATTAAGCACACAAGCCGGAAAATACATGTACCAACCTACCTAAGAGAGGTTTTACGTATTCTTTTAGTGGATAAATGTTTTTTTTTATTAGTTCGCATCTTTGGATCCGTCTGTGATTGGCCTAGCACTTTAGTTCACTATATTGTTGACTCAAATCCTTAACTAGAACTCTAAATTTCTGAAATAACTAATCCAATGGTGAATCAAGTGGGAATAGAGCACCAATCGGAGCACCAATTGAAATAAGGCAAGAAATGAAAGATGGAAGAAATGCGTAATCTGAAACAATCCAATTAAATAATAAATAGTAACGAACCTCGCAGACGTCTGTAGGTTGCTTTCTGACACCTTCCCTGAAAAACGCGTGCCATCCAATAATCGGCATAATCCACAGGAAAGACCCTATCCACACGAACGTGATGACCACCAACGCCCGCTTCTTGCTTCTTCTGCGTAGGTACTCGAGGGGTCGGGATATCGACCAGTACCGGTCAAGACTGAGCACTAGTAAGTTGAGGATGGAAGCAGTACTGGCTGAGTAGTCTGCCGACAACCAGAACTGGCAGACCACCAGGCCGAATCGCCAGGTGCCTGTGAGGACGTAGGCTGAGCTTATGGGCATCACAACCAGACCTACTGTCAGGTCAGCTACTGCTAGGCTCATGATGAACATGTTGCTAACCTGAAAGGGAAGTTTGTGTTAGTCTTGTTTGCATGGATTTCATTAAATAAATTGAGCTAAAAGATGTACGATAGAAAATTAGTTAGAATATCTCACAAATTTAACGTTTATGAAACGTGCAATCAGTGGAAAAGGTGATACGACAGAAGAAAGTGAGTGTTTCAGCAAGAAAGTGTACTATTTTGTGTTTGAAGAACTGCTCTTAGGACGAGACATTTTTATTTAGGACAAACCACAAACGTACAAGTCAAAACGGTAGAATTCTGTAAGATAGCACAAACGATGTTAAACAGTCACAATCTTAGCAAGTTCTGACAATCGGTCGCCAAGGCGATCACGAATTTTATACATTCTTCAATTCACTACAGTTCAATTATTAAAGTTCAATTACGAAAAATATTGTTCTTTTTAAGAAAGTCACTTCACTACAAAAGCAAGAGGCAAGAAACAAGCACTTCCTTACGAAAATTTTTTTTGATGTATATTATGATTAACCTTATGAACATCAACATAAAAACCAGTTGAAAATAATATACAATAACAAGGATTAAAATTAAAATCATACAACTTTCTTACTGAATTTTAACAACTTAAAAGGGAAATGGTTTTCAATAGACAAAACACCCAAGCTATAATTCTTGTTCGTCAATATCCGAAATGTTATAATGAACGCGAAATTTGAATTAAATTAATAGGTATGTTATACTTAACTATATCATGTTATGTGTTATTATTTTTAAATTATGTATTTCCATTTAAATTTGATTCTTTAAAGCAAATATTCGTTAAAAATTGAAAGTAAGTTAGCATATTTCGGCTAAAATATTCTAACTAAAAATAGCTTTAAAAAGATTTTTAACAATTTCAATAAAAAACTAAATTAGCTAACTTTAAAGTAATGCTTACAATTTTTTTCTGCGGAGCTGCAACTAAAAAGAACAAACTGCAGTACCAATCAATCTTCAAGGATCCCTCGTAGGGGATTTCTTGAAACTCATGAAAAGAATGACTCTTTCGCTAAAATCCCATTGTGTTAGAAGTGTCTCTTTTAAAGAATGCAACGTTAGATCCGGACTTAAAGGTGTTCTTTCTCGCTTTCTAATCGATTTGTGCAAAGCAGGTGAAATGGACGGATTTTCAAAAGTCCTATTAAGATGGAAGAAACTCTTTTCTATTGTCATTAAAGTATTTATGAGCCGCTTTCTTCCTTTTATATTAATTCAGATTCGTTTAGCTATTATTTGATGGGACATTCAAACTGTTTAGGATGTATTCAAAAAAAATTACAGATTGATGAATATATAAGTATAAAACTTTTGTTTTTGTTTTAATGCAATTAGGACTACAATAAAAATTGTGGCGTAACATGGTAAACTAGTTAAGAGAAGTATTCGAATAACTCGAAAATATATTGCCATTTTAATACAATTCAAAGTAGAATAAAAAATATTAAAGTGGCAAACTTGTTAAGAGAAGAAAGTTTGTATAAAAAGTAAAGTAGTTAATAAGTTACATTCTTTTATACAGTAGTTTGAAGTCCATACCTTTATAGATAGATGTGAATGCATTAATTTTTCTTGGACTTAATGTCAAAGGTAAACTATGCTTATAGGATTTTGGTAGGTTTTATAATTCTAATTAAATAAAGAGTTTTTACACTCTTAAAACAAAACAGTGAATTTTTCACTAAAAAAAAGAACGAAATATTTTTCAACAACATTCACTCCTTCTGAGTGCGTTTTCGCCCAAAAATGAACACTTTGCTGAAAAAGAGCGATTTTAGAATAACTTTTAACAGAGTGAATGACAAATTCACTCCGTTTCGAAAAGAATTTCAATTCGTGTCTTAAAAGAGCGATTTTAAAACGTTTTCTTTGGTCCAATTTGGTCACGTGATGCGAGACGGCGGGATTCTTCGAAGAAGTCATCCGCGCCATCTTGTCTGGAACGGGTTAGGTGATTTCTATCTGGTTTTTCTAATTTTTGTTCTTGTTTTGTTAAAAACAATAAAAGTTCTCAAAATTAGGAGGAAATCACTCATAGTAGTTTTAGTCTGAAAAGGAGTGGAGAAAAAGCTATTCAAAAAGGAGTGAAAAGACACTCGGCTGGCATAAGAAATTAGTCCAAAAAGGAGCGAAAATGGCCCCTCAGAAAGGAGTGAAAGTGGCTTATCAGAAAGGAGTGGAAAAACCACTACGCAAAAAGAGTGAAATTCACTCTTGTAGGGAAAGTGCATTTTCAACACTGGAAAGGAGTGAAATTAATTCAGACCGAGTTAAAATCGCTCGTTTTTTTTAAGAGTGTACTTTTGAAATGACTCGTTACCTTGATTAGAAGTGTTATGGTAGAAATTGCATTATCATACAAAAGTTGAGTTAAACATAATAAAACATACAGATTATTCAGATCGTTGCGGTACCACTTAAACAACAAAAGACAAAAAAAGCAAAAGACTTTCGAGCAGGAGTGCCAAATTCAGTATAAATTTAGAATTTACACATTTTAAGACGATAGTTTTGCTTTTTAAATCACTAAGATGCATAATTTTCTTGAGAAGGAGTTACGAAAATAGCTTAAAATATACTTATATGGTTGAATTGCTGGTAAAACTCCGAAAACTAATTAAATTTGTTTTTATTTTGAAAAAGGTTTAAAACTGATTCATGTTTAATTCTTTGGCCTTCCAGTTTTTTTTTCCGGGATTAGAAAATGATGTTTCACAATTTGGCTTGTTTTAGGGGGGTGGGTGGGGAGGGCTTAGTTCCTTTCAATTTTCATTCATGAATTTACTTAGATTGGTGCTTTGCTTCCAAGCGACATTGATTCGTTAATCGAGGCTTCGAGAACAAATTTATTTCTATTCAGCATTTCTGTTTCCACTCAAGACCTATGGTATACCTATTAAGTTTGGTGACCATTCTAAAATTTAAATTATCTTAACCTTCTCTATATTGAAGTATTTTAATATGAAAATCCCTTCAAAACATTCCAAACATTTACCAATTCACCCTAATCTATTTAAACATAACGCTAACCAGGAAATTGAAATTAAAACTCCTTCAACTGCAAATTGTAAACATGGTAATTTTCCCCATAGCATTGGTTCGGATATTTGCAGCGTCACTGTCCGCTGAATGAATCTGTCACAGAAGAGGAAGCCTTGAATAACTATGCTAATAAACGGAGCATATAGGATCTTCACATTGGTAGAAATTGGGCTGAAGTCCTTAGGTGTAACAAGGTGCATTAGACCTTTTAAGACTACACATAAATCCTCGAAGTCTTGTTACAGTAACAAGCCGCAGAATGGTAGACATTTCGCAATTTGTAGGTAAATAAGATGATTGAATTGAATTGAACTAGTTTGGGTGTACACTTTGCTGTGCATTTGTATGTGCAATGGTGGAGGATTTTGCGATGGTAAATATTTTGGGGACATAAATACATTATAATACATTAATTGACCCAAAATATTTATCTTGAAATTTTGTTGATTGTGCCACAATTTCGGCTATACAATTTGGTTTAATTTGGTATAAACATAACTCTGCTTTGTCTACCTTCTACACTCTTAAAACAAAAGAGTGAAATTCACTCCTATAGGAGAAGTGCATTTTCGGCACCAGAAAGGAGTGGAAATTAACTCAGACTGAGTTAAAACCGCTCGTTTTAAGAGTGTAGGACGCAGATTGTTTTATTTTATTTCTTTTACCCACTCCGCAAAAAGAGTGAAATTCGCTCCTATGGGAGAAGTGCATTTTCGGCACGGAAAGGAGTGGAAATTAACTCAGACTGAGTTAAAACCGCTCGTTTGTTTTAAGAGTGTACTTTGACTAATTTTACACTTCCTTCGATTTTTAGTGTTTTCCATAATCTTATATATATATATATATATATATATATATATATATATATATATATATATATATATATATATATATATATATATATATATATATATATATATATATATATATATATATATATATATATATATATATATATATATATATATATATATATATATATATATATATATATATATATATATATATATATATATATATATATATATATATATATATATATATATATATATATATATATACACTGTTAAAAAAACCCTGAAATTTCAGGAGAAAAATTACTGATTTTAACGGAACTTTCCCGTATTGGCTGAAAACGGTTTTTTTCCATCTGAAAACGGGTTTTTTCCTTCTAAAAACGGAAAATGTCCGTAAACCACGAGCGAAGAGATGAAAACGGGTTTTTTCCATCTGAAAACGGGTTTTCTCCTTCTAAAAACGGAAAATGTCCGTAAACCACGAGCGAAGAGATGAAAATGGTTTTTTTTCTATCTGAAAACGGGTTTTGTCCTTCTAAAAACGGAAAATGTCCGTAAACCACGAGCGAAAAGATGAAAACGGAATTTTCCCGTTTTTAGAGCTGCCATACTTTTATTACCCTGTATAGAATTGGCGATAATGCACTAAGAATACACACATCGAAACTCGAACATCAAATACCTGTTTTACGAAATATTATTTATTTCTTTGAAATATTTTTCAGAAAAGCATCCAGCTATCAATAAAAAATAATAAATAAACTTTTTTATGACCGGGCTCAACTGCATTTATATAATTAAATTTGAAATATTTTCGATATCGCCGAACACTGAAATATGTCGCTAAATGTGGAAAGAGAACCCTCTATTGGAGACGTTCATCTTCGAATCGTCGATCGAATCGAATGCGAATCACTAAGAAGTGCTTGTTTGGGTTGGGGCCCGGATGGCCTAGTGGGTTTGATCGCAGCCCATTACGCTAACAGTCTGCGCACTGTACCTGGTGCGGGTTCGATTCCCGCCTTCGCCCTGGGTGTACTTTCAATTGTAAAATTCTGTCTGCGTTTGTCTTACTTGACGAAGGTTTATAAGCGGGTTTCTGATCAAGCACACAAACCGGGAAATACATGCACCAACCTACCTACCTACATACCTTGTTTGGGTTTTCCCGCGCTCTACTGATTATAAAGGCGAGTGTTAGTATATATAACTTATTTTGAAACTTTTATTATTTTAAATGTTGTGATTCCTATTCCTTAAAATTGTATTGTCTAATAACATGCATTAATACAGTAAAGCACCGTTTATACGATTCTAAAGGGCTGTTGATTATATTGGAAAACTCGGACGATCCTATTTTAGAGAAGTTTTACGATTTAATAAAAACTCTCTTTTATCGGGAATTTTCGATTATCTGACCTACCGACAGTCCCAATTAGACAGGATAATCGAGGTTCTGCTTTACAAAAACTAACGAGTCACTACTGCAATTTCCTGCAAATAAGCAAAAATTACGAGGCTTTAAAGTTTAGTCGACCGATGCGTCCTGACTAAAACTATAAAAATAGCGAGATTCGAGACACTTCCGATTTCGCCATGAACTAGCATATATTTTGAGGCATTGAAGTTTTGTTGAACAAAGTTTTGTCCTGACATAAACTTAAAAAAAAAATTTAACTGGAAAGTTGCACATATTTTGAAGCGTTATAATAAAACGCTTTTCTCAATAAGCACGCCCTGATGGATGTCGCTGTTTCAGGATTTCTGGTAATACGGGGAAAAGTCGTTTGCAGCATTTTTTTCTAAATAAAGCAGCAACCTGATAATTTTTAATGGGTAAAATCAGCAAAAAAAAACATTTTTCATTTCTTAACTATTACAAAAATAATCACTTTAATTAAAAAAGATATACTTTTTAAAAATACAAAAAAATAAGCACCTTTAAAGGCACTTAAAATTGAAAACAAAAAAAGGCATCTTCAAGAACAGCTGCGCACCCTGATAACATCCACAAAATTTTAATATTCGTATGCAATATTAAAAAAACATTTAATAACTTAAAAATTATTAATAATAGTGTGTTATTGTTTCTTATATAAAAAAATATCAGAGGTCTAACTATTTAAACACAATTTACAGACATTCAAACTTGTGTGGGTTTGGTTTTGGTTTGTCGTTCTATGGTCATTTTTTGCATATCAAGCTAATTAGATAATCATTCAGTCACCAGACGGGCAAATTTAATCTCGTGTTGTGGTTGTTAAAGATTATGGTAGATGGGGGGGGGGGGCATTTAACAATTATGCTAATATGTTTATTTGTTAATTTTAAGACTGTATTTTATCTTTTATTAGGTGTCTTGCGGATCTTAATACGAAGAGAGGATCAAAAGCAACAAAGCAGAATCCGGAAAACCATCTTTAATTACAAAAGAATTATTAATTCAGCAAATCAAACAAATGATTTCGACAAAATTTTTAAACTGTAAATACAATTAAAAAATTTAAAATATATACAAGGTGTATTTTGTAGCAAGTTTTTGAGAAAAATTATTATTTAGCAATTATATTATTCTTAATAAAAATATATGTAATCAAGTATAATGTTAGAGGGTTGAATATCTTAAATTAATAACTTTGCCAACCTGAGAATTAATGTATCAATGAACATATAATCTTTATCTTCTCTAATAAACAGGTTAAAACGGGTTCCAATCATGTCAAGTTAAAGTAAGATTTCCTCTATATCTGTATAAATTGTAAATTTGTTGAATGAGAAATTGAAATAAATATATAATAAATTGTGTATGCTGAAAAATTGTGTTTAAATCAATGTTTCTTCTGTAATGTATTTTAACAAGTTTAATTGACCTTGGTAGCGAATATTTCTGAAATTTGAAGAAAAAAATCTGTTTAGTTTTTAATATATACTAAAATATTGCAGTGTTTCAACTTTTTATATTAGTAAAAGTATGAGCATGAAATATGTATACCTTGAACGTTGAATTTTCAAAGAACGGATACCTGCTGAAATTCCATGACTCAAAAATGCTATCTATGGAGAAAAGTCAAGAAAAATCTCAGAAAGTTATGCATATTTTTTATGCTCTTTTTTGCAATTGTTATAATGAGTTAAAATTTCGTTTTATAAGTGCTTTTTAATTTTTTCAAAATGTTAAATTTATTGTTTTTCTACTAAAAATAGCCTTAGGAGAAAAATTTATAAAAGCACTTCAAGAGATTTCACTTCATTGTTGCGAAAAGGAGCATGAAAAAATATGCGTAACTTTTTGAGATTTTTCTGACTTTTACTATAGATGGACATTTCATTAGCAAAAAAACATACGAGAATTAAAATAACGGGAAAATACAAAACGGAAAACTTGCTTAGATTCACGGAAAATATGAAACGGAAAACCTTAAAAACGAACAAATAAGAAACGGAACTTCAGTAGATTGAAGGAAAAATGCAAAATGGAAAATTTTAACAACGGAGAAATAAGAAACGGAACTTAAGTAGAAACACGGGAAAATGCAAAATGGAAAATTTTTAACAACGCAGAAATAAGAAACGGAACTTAAGTAGAAACACGGGAAAATGCAAAATGGAAAATTTTAACAACGGGAAAATACAAAATGGAAAATTTTAACAATGAGAAATAAGAAACGAACTTCTGTAGATAACGGAAAAATACCTTAACGAAACGGAAGGTACCCGGCAATCTGCTGCCGGTACTTTCCCGTTAATTTCAGTAATTTTTTTTACAGTTATATATATATACATACATACATACATACATACATACATACATACATACATACATACATACATACATACATACATACATACATACATACATACATACATACATACATACATATATAAAAAGATTATGGAAAACACTAAAAATCGAAGGAAGTGTAAAATTAGTCAAAGTAGAAGGTAGACAAAGCAGAGTTATGTTTATACCAAAATTAACCAAATTGTCCAAATTGTATAACCGAAATTGTCGAAATTGTCCAAATTGTATAACCGAATTATATAAAGTTAAGTTTTTGTAACAAATAAATTCATAAAATTTGCGACAGAAGTTTCTAAAAATTTGTACAAAGATAGGTTTACGCTTCAAACTCTCTATATAGAATAGCTTTTATAATTTTTCATTCGATGATAATTTAAAAAAATAATAGTCATAGTTTTTCAAAGCCTTAGCCTAAAAACTCTTTTTGGCAACAACTATATTTCAATTTTATTCGTACAATTTACAACAACCAGGTTTTCCTTTTGGTTCTTAAACTTGGCCAGTAGTTTTTATTTTAGACCGTTTTCAAGAGTAACTTTAATTGTAAACATCCTGTACTTGTAAACTTATAACCTCAAGAACAACACATCTGTATTTGGTGCTTTTCTATTATGTTGTAGACAGCTCAGTAAATCAAAGCTCAGGCAGTAGAACTTTAAATGAAAGATGATTTATTATGTAAAGAAATCAAACGAAGGCCCTGAAGATAAATTATATGAACGTTAAAACTAATTAAAACTCCGACCAAGACTGTAAATTCCTCCTAAAAATAAATTATCGTAATTACATTACTTAGAAGAAAACAGTTCCACAAATTGAACTTAGATTTTAATTAAAGTTTATAAATTAAAGTTACGAAAAATATAGATATAATAACAGCTTTTGCAAATTTCGATATAGGCTCCTGTTATTGAAACACTTATTTTTCTTACTGGTATTAGATTTTGGGTTATACGCATTTCTTTTATATACATTACGTAAATATTAATCTCAATCTTTACTGAATTCTCTTTTATTCCGAGTAATGTAATAGAATATAGTGTTTTTACAAAAAAAGTTAATGGGGAAGGATATTTTTTAAAGAATATGTTTTCTTTTTTTTTAACAAAAGAGAAATCAAATTTTTTGTTTAATGCGATAATATACTTTAATGTTATAAGCTGTAATGTAATTTTTTATGATTTTGATGATACATAAGTTTCTAATACTATTCACCAGGGAGTCTTTTATCGCTAAATTTTATTGGGAAGATTAAAAAGAGTATCTTTTATAGGTATTTGCCTACGCTTTTCAGTTTTGCCGCATAAGCTTTCCGAAAAAAATAGTCATTAAATTGAACTAAAAGACTCTTATTATGAAGGTGTTTTACTGTTTTATGCATGAGAAGATATTTCTTGACAAAAAGCTTTTATAATTTAAAGGGTGTTTTTAGATAAAACTAAATTTTACCTAAACTCTTTTTTCAAAACACGATTTATTTAAAAGTTGAACAGAGATATTAAAAACCTTTTTTAAAGCATGTTCATGGAACCATTACACAGGCTTAGAAAAAAGATTTTACCAATTGGAACTTTATAATATATTTCCATAGAAACAATTGAAAAAATATGCCATACTTCGCGAAAATTCTGAGCATTGTGTTTTGACTATCAATAGTTTTCTCTATTTTTTATATTTCCTTTAGATTTTAGTTCACAGGCTGTAACAGGGTTAGAAATATATCCCTTAGACAATATTGAAAGGAAATATAAATATTGTAAGTATTTTTTTTATGAAATCAGGTTTTAAAAAATGTTATTTTCGTCCTAATGTGTCAAAACAATTGCTCAAAAATTATAAAAAATGTTTTTGTATACCCTTTTTTTAGTTTCTAATACTGTTACTTTTTTTTAGTTTTCCTGTGTAGTTTATTTATAAATTTGTCGCAACACTGCAATAATGCTTTGTAACCAACGTTTATTTAAAAAAAAATACGATCTTGAACGTAGGCAGATACCTTAAATGAATTACCTTTTTTAAAAAAATAAAATGTGTACATTGGTTCCTGCGATTGGTTACAAATGTAGGAACCAATTTTTTTTACTAATGACTGTTTTAATGCTTAAAAAATTATTCTATTTAACTGTATTTTTTAAAATTAAAAATATAAATTTAACGGTTTCTTATACTCCACTGCAACATCTTTCTACAATACGTTTTCGATCAACCAATCACTACAAAGTACATTAAGGTCATACAAACGAAGATTTCTAAAAAATATTCTTTCCCGAGATTTTTGTCACAAGCATTGACTTTATCATTTTCTTTTCAATTTCACAAGCACTTTCCTTAAAAAATGTTTCATTTTGAAGGGCTAATGTCGTTATCACACTATTCTGAGACACTCTTTAGGGAATTCAATAACGCAGCTCAAAATGATGGTCTCTTTTTAGTCTTTTCTCAATTACAGAGTCGAAATAGGAATTTATATCAATGTCCATTCCCTCCAATGAGGTTTTATACAATTTTACCTTTGAAATTTGATTACTTGTGGGATGGAGGTAGTTTTACTTGAAAACAAAAATTAAATTTGGTTGATGGTAGATAACTGAGGAATATAAGATTTATAGAAAAGAGGTGTCTTTTGAACAAATAAAGTAAGCAAAAGTTTTTGAGTGGTAGAAGCGTGATTAATTTTGCTACACATCTTGTGGATTCTCGTGGTGGAAAAAAGTTAATGAAATTCATGTGGGTCACCAAGGGGGAATTTTTGATTGGCATTTAAATTTTGTCATTTGGCTACGTATACTTTTTAACAGGTGTTAGAGAAAATAACTGAGTAGGTTAATTCCATGTAAATACATACCTCAGGTGAATTTAAAAAATATTTTTTTGTTTCAGTTGAAACTTTTATATGTCATTTAGAAAAGTTTAAATTGTAAAAATTTTGTATCAAAAACTATTATTGTTTTTATCTGTAACAACACTTTAGCTTCAAAGTGGCTGCTTTTTTGGAAAGCATGGGTTGTGGTTTTTCATAATTTTGAATTCTTGAATATTAAGTAAAGTATTATTTTTTTATCAGATTTTTGGTAAAATTAATAAAATACACTATAATAACTATCTTAAAAGCACATTGTTAATCGGTATTTATAACTAAAAGATGCTTAATTAGAAAGATAAAAATCCCTTTTTTGGCTGTGGTGTGTCACGAAAAGATATAAAAGTTTCTATAACTTTTTAAAATAAAGCTTTGCTTCAAAAATTTTAAGATATTTTCTTTCTATATTAACCTCTGGGTAATTCCACATCTTTAAATTTTAAAATAAAAAGCATTATCTCTATTTATAAAACATTTTAACTTTGTAGTCTAAGTCACAACGTAGTGTAGTCACACTTCTGTTTGATTTATCTCTTGTAGATTAGCTATAATATTTGTAGATTTCTTATCTTTTGATAATTTTGATTTAAGATGGCTAAATCAGCAATTAAAAGAAAAAAGAGAGTAAAGGGAAAGACTTTAAGCATGTGGTAAATTTCAAACTTTTAAAGAAAATGAAAGCAAAAACCACTTTACGGACAACACTTTAACTAAAAATACACCATCCCTATTGCAATGCTCCAACCGTTAGACAACATTGAATGGCATTTCTCTGCCACCAATGTTGGTCATCTTTGCCTTCAGTCATGAAAAAGGACCAATTGATGGACTTGATGATCGGTATTTGTTCTTTTACTCTAATTTTTTCAATGACTTTGTCAAAAGATATATTGGAAATATATCACTAGTAACGCCTCTTAACGGTTTTTCTGGTAAAATAATTTTACAAACGGGTTATATTTAAAGAAGAAATCTTTTATATAAAACCATAAGTCTTTTCCAAAAAATTTATTTTTGTGATCTGTTATTTTTTATGTTGTCACACATCCACTCAAGTGAGATGATAAATTGTTGTCAGTAAAAAAATTTTACTAGAAAAATAGAGATAGATATACGAATTGTTAAAGTCAATAGAAAACGTTCTTCTTCCGTGGTGTTAAGAAACTCCAGGGAGTAGGACAGAGTAAATGATGGATCGGGGCCAAATCACGTTGCCTGGATTATCTTTTTGGGCCAAATAGGTGTTCGTTAAAAAAATACTCGAATTCTTTACGACATTTTTCTTTTAAATTATGCGATACTTTAGATCAAAAGACTTATATTCGGGGATAGATCCTTACCTTCAGATTGAAAGAAAGTATCGACCGACTTCGCTTGCAGGAAGTAACAAATCCTGGACAAAAGAATGACTTAAGTCCGTAATACTATGAATGGAGTCAACGAAAAGGGACTATAAACTCGCTATTTGGCTGCAGAAACCAAAATGGTCAAGACTCGAAAGAAAAAAAAAGGATTCAAATGAATTTAAGGCAAAGGTTCAAATATCTGGCTGACTGGACAGTGGTTCCAGTTCTTTTTTTTATTATTTTAAATTTATTTTAGACTTCTGGACGTGAGGTATTGATTGGGGAGATATTTCATTCTTAAGTGAAACGCGGGGGAAAAAGTGACAGTATCACATGAGGCAGTTGAAAATGATGGAGGAGGCGTGTTTTTGTGCTATTTTCAGTTTTGCACAAGAGAGGCTTCACTTCCATTAAATTGGTATAGAAAATATACCCCTCTAGCTCTTAAGTTAGTTTTATTTATCACGAGTAGAAATCGTATTAAATGAAATGAAGTGAAATAAAGTTAATGCACTGTTAAATCCGATAAGATATGAAGATACTTTAAATTTAACCTTGTTTTATAAATCTTAAATCTATTTAATTATCGATATACTATAAGATCTTGTATATTTATATCTTGTAAAGTGCTAGGATTGCTTGGATTTTTCTACAATATAGTAATATGAAGCATACAAGGAATATAAAAACTTTTAGATGATTTCCAATATTTTATAGAACATTTGATAAAATCTTTAACTACTTCTTAAAGTTATTTTTAGAAATACTTGTACAAATAAGAATAGTTTTCAAAATTGGTTAATAACTTTTTCAGTTGAAATTACTTTGTCTATCATCTTAAATTTGCATTTTCTTTGAGTAAATTATCATAATTATTATATTTTCTATTTCCATAACTAATTAATATATTGTAAAAAACAAACTTCTCTAAGTGAAACTAGTATTCAGTTTATAATTTATAGAGATGTAATAATAGTTATGTTTAATTACCCAGCCTATTAATTAAGCTATTTAAATAATTGAGTTTTTTAATCTTTGATTGTAATTAAAAAACTCGCCTCCGGGCAACGTATGTAATTACTAAAAGAGAGAGGTAATTAACTTAGTTCACTCATGGCGTTATTATTTTGCATAAGCTTTTACACTAAAAATGTTAAAAAAAATATTTTGTTACTAGTCCTACTCGATTTTGTAAAAATGTTTAATTTAGATTATAGTTGAATATAATGAATAAATTCTTTGAATTATTTCTCAAAATGAATTTTTAGTTCCTAATGCCATTTTAAGTTAAAGTAATTATATTTACAAAATAATTTAAACAAGTAAATTAGTTAGTTTTTAATGACTAACATACAGTTACGTATATACTTAGCCTTTAAAATTTCAGATTTTTATTATACTTATGATTATTATAAGCATTTGTTTATTGTATTTATAAGAAATTTTTATAAATTTATTTATTGTATTTATATTTTAAAAATAGCCATAAGAAATACATTGTGCTTAAGTTTAATTGTATATCAAAATAAGTGTAAAGAATATCTTTATTTCAAAGAAATAAATGAAGTTTAAATCTTATTTTCCTTTGGATATTTGTTGACTTGAAATGAGATTACCCAATTTTGAAGGGAAAAGAGTGTGAAGATGAAAATATCTGATTGACAAATCGGATTCATATCCGTTGATTTTCTTTCCTTATACTTTGAAACTACAAAAATACTTCAAAATTTCCACAATATAAAAAAAAACATTAAAAAAAACCAAATCTAAGTTGTGTTTCCTCTTTCTCCTTTCTTTATTTTTACTAACAGAAGAAAACTTACCATTGAAAATACAATTTTTTCATCAAAGTTTGCAATATTGTTTTTGCTATTTAGATTATTCAACAAAACACTAGAGTTCATTAGTCTTAAATGTGCTACTTAAAAGAAACCCAATTTTAAAACTTGTTTTATTTTAAGGTTCTAAATAAATTTAAGAATAGGGGGTTCCTATGGAATGCTTAGATGAAATGTAACACACTTATTTGTTTCTGAAACTAATTTTAAAGTTGCTATCAATGAATATAAAGATAATTCCTTTTCAACTATTTTTATAGTCATCTATTAACAAAACTTAACTCATCAACTTCAAAATATTCGAATTGGGAGAATAATAAAGAATATGGATAATAGAACATCTAACAAGGAGTGGCGATATTTTTACGCACATTCAAGGTCCAGTATTTTTATTATCCGACCCTTTTTTATTGCCAGTCATAAAATACTCGGACATATGAAACAACAGATAATGAGATTGGAAATATTTATTTAAGTACTGGACTTATTTCACGATACATGTCCCCAATGCGGTTGCCAGTAACTGAATGATAAGTTAATTATTTTCTAAGAAATAAAAGACAAAATTTACTGTCTAGCATTATGTTTTTAATGTAATTTAAAGAAGGTAAAATTTTATTTTCTCAAAATAAGGTATTTTCTATTTTTATTGGTCTTATAAAATATTTTATAACCTCAATAATCATAAGTTTGTAACAAATGAAATCATGGTTTTGATCTGATTCATATTAGAGCGAATAGGAATATTTTTTTGTATTGATATGAATTAGGTATATCAATGCGATTGGGACAACTCATTGATTATTTAATAATACTCATTTAAAGTCATTTATGCACGGCATAAATTTAAAGTTATTTTGCTGAAATACTTAGAATTTCAGCAAATTTTCATTAAAAATCAATCCAATTTTGAACACTAACCTTTAAATACATACGGAAATTTATTGATGGGGAAACAATAAAGTAATATGACAGCTTTGTTTCGATGTTTTTTAGTATTAGTGTAAAGTTTGTGAGTAGTTTAGTTCCGAGAACCAATAACTATAAAGCATTATAAGTCCCTTCGCGCCATTTAACATGATTTAAACGGATACTTTATTTTGTCTTAAATTTTATGAAGCATAAACGGGGGAAACAGAGATTTATGAAGATTACTGGAAGAAACATAACATTGAAATGTAAAATAACATTTACAGAGAAGAAAGGGTATAGATACTGTTACTAGAATTTATACATTCGGTTTTAACAAAATTATAAAGACAAATTGTTTCAAAAGTTTGTTTAAACTTTTAATCATATTTAGTATAGTTTTTTTAATGTATAGTCAATGATATTATTTCCATGTTAAATGCAAAAATTCAATAAGGATATAGTTCATAAAATTGTTGATACGTTTTTTTAACATCATTTGAAATATTTTCTTAAATTTCACACTTTTATTTCATGAAATTTTCAATAGCATCAAAGAAGGGGCTGTGTACATCTGTTCTCTCTCCACTTTTACATCCCGTAACAGAAATATCTAATCATTATTTGATAGTCTAATTTGTGGTGGTTATTTTAGTCAGAGTTTATTTAAATTTTCAACGTGGTTTCTGGGGCTAATTATAAGACATAAGTATATCTGAAAGCTTAGAAACTTAAAGCTCATCTAAATAACATTATTGAATTATGGATTTTAATTTTTTCAGTGTTGCAAAAACAATTATATTGAACTATTAATATATCTACAATGATCATTTTTTACTATTTCTATTTAATATGTAAAACAACTTTAGAGTTGATAATTAATTTTTTTAATGATTTTATCATTCGCCGACTGAAGTCTTCAAAACAATTTTGTTAAATTTATTTACTCATATACGAATAAGGACATAAAATATAAAATTAAATCTCCTTATTTTATATTTCAGAATTTGAATATGTACTTAATTCTAGTATTAAGTTTAAAAAAAAATTGATTAAGTTATATGATAGTATCGAAAAAATTAATATTGTTCAATTGAGAAATTTTAAAAACTAAAACTGACAATTTAATCAATTTTGCTTTGTAAAAAACTTAGAACATTCAATGTATTCATACAAACTCATAAATGTTTATGCAAGCTTAAAAACAGCAGTAACATTTACTAAATCGTCCATGCACTGGAGAAAATTGAATCGAAACTTATCTCGCTCTCAAATATCTCGAGTAATTTATCTCAAAATGTGTGTTAGCAAAAAACATTAAAAGATAAAAACAATGAAAGATTGATGCTTTACGCTACCTTTAGCGTCGGCAATTTCGAAGTACGGCTTTAAGACCGTAGATAATGTGTGTTTTTCGATAGTTTTTCTTCCTTAGTGAGTGTTGAAATTGTTTTTTAATCGATATAAAAAATCAGAGTTTTTGTTTGTTTTTAGTGCGAAATAATGGATGAAATATTTTGTTGTATTTCCAAAGAGTCGTTTGAGATTAACGTAAATGAATTTAGAATATTTTTGAATAAAGTTAAAAAGATGCCTTTTTGTATTAATACTTCTTTTATTTGATATTTTTACTTGATATTTATACTTTTTATTTCCGTTTCGTAGTTTTTATTCAGGGCTTAAGTGTAAGGAAGGATTTATTTATAAAGAACTATGAAGCACTCTAAAGTAATGGTGTTAAACTATAGTTTATATTTTAACACTATGGATGGAAATCCTTAAAAATCAAGTTTTATTTTAAAATAGGATGATTTAATAAATATTTGTTTAAAAACAATACAAAAATTGTATTGCAATTTTTTTTATGAAGAACTAATATCATATATCATTTTTTGCCCTACAAATTCTTTTGTTTAAAGCGAAAAAAAATTATAAAAAATATTGTTTCGAGTATGGGAAAACGAAAAGTACAATTAAAAACTGGAAACAATTAAATTAAAAACTGGAAAAGACACGCATCAAACTTCGCTATATTTAATATATATATAACTTTAAATTTAGCCCAGTCGCCCCTGCAACTATTATCAATGAGTTTGAATACAGCTTTTGGAATAAATTGTCCTCAAAAAGTTGACATCAGTGTAACTGTCCATTTTATAGCAAAAAACAATAAATATGGATACTAGTACAGCTGCGGAAAAAAAAATTGTTTATCGTCTGCTATTGAGCAAAAATTTCGAGAACCATGTTCTTTTTCAATTAAAAAAGTGTAGAGTAGATTTTAAGTATAGTATCGAAATAAACCAAACCAAATATTTCCTATCTCACAACTGATTAATTTACTTCTTAAATTTTGCAAACCGCTTTTGTTTATTCATATTGTCAGAGTGAATTCAATATTGACTAGAATTGCTAGAATTGATTCGCATTATTGTCTATTAATATTCACTTATAATAATTTTGTGTTGACGGATAACGATAGAAAATTACTTAGAAATTTAACTATTCAAATTGTTTAACATTATTTCTCAAAAATCTTTCGCAAACCTGCCATTTACTCGTAAAACCTAAGACTACTATCATCTTAATCATAATAAATAAATTTCCCATTTTAAAATTATGTATAGATTTCCGTTGATAGTTCGTTAAATCTGTTATATTAGTATTCGGAGGCTAGAAGTTTACAGTCGGAAACGTTCAAACCAAACCAATAACTTATAGTAGCATTTGAACTGCAGCGCTACTATTCATATTGAGTGATAGGAACAGTTAGTTAAGCTACCTGTAAAAATCTATAACTGTTTTATAAAATTAACAAAAAACTCCAACATTTTAAAATAACGCGCGGTTTGATAGCTAGCCGTTTGAAGACAGATCTAAATATTATAACAAAGCTTTGGAGATAAACTTCGAAGTTCATTCAAAATGAATATATTTATATCTCGGCAAATATATTATGAAAGTTAACGAAACTTAATATTTACTTTATTTCGATGGTGTTTAAAGTTTTTATGTCAAAAAATTGGATTTTTCAAAGTTGGTTTTCATTTTAATATGAAGACGACTTCTTGTGTAAGTTTCAATACCGGAAATCAATTCTACACTTCCTCCTTGAAAAATGACATCCCCCGCTCGAAATCTTTTGTTCAATAGAAACCGAGATATAATAGATAGATCGGTTTTTTGCAGCGCTACTTATAACTAAACTCAGATGAGCATCCTAAAGCATTCTTCTGCAAAATCTCTTTGCAGTTTCAAATAAAAACATTGTTTCCTTTACACAGAAAATTTAAAACTAAAACCTTAAAAGAGTTTTATGTTAACTGATGAATCTTTGTGTCGAGTTGTCGCGAGCAGTTTAACGACATTGATTTGAAACAAAACTTATCAAAGTTAAGTAAGTGCTCGGTGAAAAGAAGATATACCTTTTCATATGTTTAACTTTCCTAAGAGTTGTAAACTTCATACATTTACAAACAACTCACGTAAATTGATAAGGTTTCTAGCTTCCTCAAAACCGCTTCCTACGTGCTGAATTCTACGGAAAGATGCGAATTTTTAAGTAGTCTGGGGATTGAAAAAGTGTGCTTGGGGACATAAGATTTTATTTATTCCTTTTATGTGCTGATGTTTACGTTTGGATTTTGAAGATACAAACATGAAATAAAAGTATAACATTTTACTCCTACTCGCGTGTGCCGTGTAACAAAATATTTATTCATATTTTGGAGCATTCTTCAGTTTACAAAATTTTTTGAGAAAACTTCACTTGATATTATTTAAGGTAAAGTGATGCACAAAAGTATTTGCTTTAAAATTTATTACTTCAAATAGCGTATTTTGTTTCAAATTTGAAAATTGACATTTAGGTGCTGTAGCGTGGGTGTTAGTGTAGTAGGTGTTATAGAAATATGCTATAGCGATAGTTCTAGATCATTTTTGTATTTCATGCTATGTTGATATTTAAACTTATATACAGGGTGGTTATATTTAATCAATTGTGGGTTTGTAATAAAAATAAAAATAGCAATAAAACTGACTGCATTTTGAAAATATGGTTAAGCACATCATCTGCTCTACCGTTGCTATGGAAACAAGAACTAGGTATATGGAATTCCTTGGAATTCATTCATATGGAATGATGTGCGTGTGTGTGATAAAAATATATGCATAAAATTGGTGTAGGAGGATGTACTTCACCATACAGTATTGAAAGGAAAGGGAAAATAATTCAGTCAAAGCGAATTGTAAGATCACTAATATACATGTTTTAAGTTTTAAAATCTGTCTCACATTTGAGTGTGTAGGCAATGTAGAACTTTAACCGTGTCCCAGATTTTGCGGAACTGTCACACAAAATGCAGGTCGTCTAGCCAGTAAAGACTTTGAACCCTTTTTTCCCATTTAAAGCGTATAAGTTTGGTTGTACCAGATAGACGTAAGGTGTATTCAATATTTTTTTACATAGGTATATTTAGAGGTTCACACCAGATTCGTACCTAAAATTTGGCTTTAATTAAGTGATAATTCATAGTTCATAAACAAGGGATCATGTATCAAGTTGAAACATAGCGATTCTCATTAAATATAATATCGTTTAGTTTCATTATTTTATTGCGTAGACGACTTATGATGTCAATTTAAATGATAGAAATTATCTCTTTGTAAGAAATAACTTTTTGTCAATGAGATACACTTTTTATTCATACAATAATGAATACACTTTTAACGGCGTAGGGTGGATTAGTTTTCCTCAACAACTAAACATCATCAATAAATTATTTTAATTTGTATTATTAAAGAATATAAACGTCACATTTTTGGATTCGCGTCTTTTTGAACTCTATGTCAGGAATATTACTTATTTTATTTAAAACATGCAGTTATTATATGCAGTCGTTATGGAATCGGAGAATTCCTAAAATACAAGTATGCCGCGCTTAATATAAGCCTACTACATATTCCATACAGTTATAAGAATTAACTGCGAAGATATAACCATATCCTTACTTAGATTTAATGTCTTTTCATGTCAAATCCGTATGTATTAACAAAGATAAAATGTCAAGATGGTCAAGATTAATAGCAACGTGAAGATGAATGAGGGTATACACATTAAAGCTTACGTTCAATTTAGCTCGAGTCTAGATAAACATATTTCATGTATTTTATCAGCTACATCTTGTTACAAATAAACATTACAGTTTAGTTTGATGCCTGTAAAGTTATTCATATGATATACTTATATTTAAAGTATTTTATGTGTGAATACAAAATATTTCACTAAATTTTTTACTAAAATGTAACTAACGGCAACGCATTAAAACGGAAAAAAGTTAAGATTTTTCTGTTTTACAAAAGTACACTATCAGAAATGGATGCTCAAATATGACGAGATTTTCGCCATTTTGGCGAAATAATGTAGCTAAAAATTAAATCTTTAGCCAAGTAGACGAACCTTGTTTCATAATCTAAATTAGAAAATATAGAGTGACACCGTGAAGTAACGTAGTCGGTATTTTGGACTCCTCAGATTGAAAGAGTTCATGCAAGTCCCATTGTGTTCTAAGAGTAGAACCCTCGAAAAGTTAACAAGACGTGAAGCTCAAAATAAATCTTTTATTCAAAGGTAAAACATTGAAATCAGAATTAGATCGCAATAAACTAAAAACTATACCAAACAAACAGATCGCCGCAAGGGCAAGTAACAGCTAACAGGCCTTTTCAACAGATTGAAGGCAGGAGCTTATATAGTGGAAACCGACAACTAATTTGCATAAGGAGAGGAAAAGGTGGACCGCAGGCATGGCGCGCCCATAGTCAGTACTTGAGCTACTATTTCTCCTAGCACAAGCGGGTGATCGATGCGGAGTGGCAAGTGGAAAGACTGACCAGGAGCGCACCAAACATACCGCCCACCTTGAAATCCGTGGATTTCAAAAGCAATACAATAAATGATCAAAGTTAAATTACAACTTAAATTTACAACTGAAGTGTTTGAAGCACACTTAGAGTTCAGGTACCAACAACTCGTTGGAGGTCCATATTCGGTAGGGGACACAGTTTATTCATATGACGCTGCAATTGTCCATTTGCTGTCTTCAGCGTGACGACTCTGGCGAGGCCATCTGCTCCAGAATGGACTTCGATGACTCGTCCTAATTTCCACCTTAACGGCGGAAGCCGCTCATCCTTGATGAGAACCAAGTCGTTGACCTTGAGGTTGGCGGAGACTCGATTCCACTTGGGCCTGTGTTGGAGAGTGCCCAAGTACTCCTTGGTCCATCGGGTCCAGAAATGTTGCCCCAGGCGCTGAGTGAGCTGCCATCGAGTCAGATGGTTGATTGGCTTGCTGGACACATCTGGCTCCGGGAGGGACTGAAGGGGTGCTTGGATGAGGAAGTGGCCGGGAGTGAGCGCTGAAAAATCGTTAGGGTCATTAGATATAGGGCACAATGGACGAGAGTTTAGGCAGGCCTCTACTTGTACAACGACGGTGTACAGCTCTTCGTAGGTCAATGTGACGTCGGACAATATACGTTTTAAGTGGAATTTAATTGATTTCACAGCTGATTCCCATAGCCCACCCATATGGGCAGCAGAAGGAGGATTGAAGATCCAGTCGATCCCTTCTTCTGCGAGGTATTGACCAACGCATTCATTTTTGAGAGTGTCTTTCATTAGATTGTCTGCACCAACAAATTAGTCCCGTTATCACTTCTAATAGATGTGGGCCTACCACGACGTGCAATAAACCGCTTTAGAGCTGCAATGAATGTTAGCGTAGTGAGGTCACTTGCTAGTTCGCAGTGCACGGCCTTCGTGGCAAAACACACGAAGATTACCAGGTATGCCTTGCAGGTCTTAGCTCTAGATGCCTTCGACATTCGGATTGTGAAGGGACCAGCGTAGTCGACGCCGCATTCGAAAAAGGGACGAGAAACTGTTACCCGTGATGACGGTAAATCACCCATTAGTTGTTGAGACGATTGTCCTCGTTGACGTATGCAAGTTGTGCATTGGCCAACGATTCGTCGGATGACACTGCGGGCAGCGATGATCCAGAATTGTTGCTGGAGACAGGCCTGAAGTAGCTGTGGTCCTGCGTGAAGAAGAGATACATGAAAGTGTTTCACTATTAAAACAGTTAGAGTCGAGTCCTTTGGCAGGAGAGCTGGGTATTTGTGATCTGGGTGAAGATCAGAGTTGCGTAATCGGCCGCCCACCCTGAGGATACCTTCAGGGTCTAGGAAGGGGTGCAATTTCAGGATGTGGCTCTTGGTGGATACCCGATCAGAGCTTTTAAGGGTGGCGATTTCAGAGCTGAACCCTTCTGCTTGGGCACACTTGATCCAAAAAATTAGAGCACCTTTTAGTTCTTGGCTTGAGAGAAACGCGAGGTTACGTTGTTGGGGAGGGACCCTACAATTATTTATGAATCGAAAAATGTACGCTGTGATACGTTTAAGTCTGGCAAGCGTGGAAAATCTTTGCAAAAGTTCAGTACAAAATGATGGTTCTTCGGAAGTAAGACAGGTTAAAGTTGGTCTTACCTTCCTTTCTTCGACTAGTGCGTCGGCGTTTTCAGGTGGAGCATATTGGTTTTCAAGTGGTTCAGTGGCCGCTAGAAATGAAGGTCCGTTCCACCAAAGGTCAAATGTTGAAAGTGCAGACGCAGGTAATCCCCTGCTGGCGCAGTCAGCTGGATTTCCTTCACCCGCGACGTGTTTCCAAGGCACGCATGGAAGCAAGCTGTAGATTTTTGTCGTTCTGTGGGCGACGAAAGTTTTCCATCTGCTGGGGTCGGCGGAGAGCCAAGCTAGAACGATCGTTGAATCCGTGTAGCAGCGCACCTGTGAAACATCGAGGTTCAATGATTTTATTATGAAACTTACCAGACTAGCCAGCAGTACCGCACCACATAGTTCCAACCGAGGCAGAGATTGCAGCTTTACGGGGCACACGCGTGTTTTACTAGCGATCAGTCGCACCCTTACTTCGCCTGAAGTAGAGACAGTTCGAGCGTACACCACTGCAGAGTAGGCCTTTTCTGACGCGTCGCTGAAGCCGTGTATCTCTGTAGTTTGAGGATCGGATTGGAATATACACCTAGGGATGGCTATATGCTGAAGGTTGACTAGATCTTGACACAGTTCTGTCCACCTATCTTCTGCACGTTGAGGAAGTGGGTCATCCCAGCCAAGGTCAAATTTCCATAGGTCTTGCATCAGTATCTTGAGACGGATGTTTACTGGAGCGATCCAACCTAGGGGGTCAAAGATCTTAGAGATATACGAGAGTATCGTGCGCTTAGTGGTGTTATTGGTTGCATCTTCAATGGAGAATGGGATGTGGAAAGAGAATGAGTCACTATTGGTATTCCATTGAAGTCCCAAAGTCTTGATGTCGCTCTTGATCTCTAGTTGAGGGTTGGTTGCACGGAGTTGCGCTGGTATCTCCTTGAGGACAGAAGGTTCGTTGGACGCCCACCGCTGTATGTCAAAACCACCTCTAAGAAGGAGCTGACGAACTTCTGTGTAGATTTCCAGAGAGTCTTGGACAGTAGGGGCGGAGGTGACGAGGTCGTCGACGTAAAAAGATTTCTTAACGGTACTTGATCCTATGGGGAAGTCTCTTTCATCTTCGGCCAGCTGGTTAAGGCACCTTGTGGCTAGATACGGAGCAGATGCCGTACCGTAAGTTACCGTGTTCAGCCAGAAGTCATCTATGGGAAGGTGGGGACCATCTCTCCATAAGATCCTTTGGTAGTTCCTGTCGAGAGGGTTAACGAGGACTTGTCTGTACATCTTGACAATGTCGGCGCTCAAAGCAACTTGGTGTTTCCTGAATTGAACCAACAGGGTAGTGACGTCTGGTTGGATTGTAGGACCGATCATCAGTTTGTCGTTCAGGGATACACTGTTAGAAGACTTGGCACTGGCATCGAAAACAACACGTATTTTACTTGTTTGTCCGGTCTTGAATACGCAGTGGTGAGGAATGTAAAACACGCTTTCAGCATAGTCAGGAGGGGGTACCTTGGTCATGTGGTCGAGGTCTTCGTACTCGGTCATGAAGTCCTTGTACAGGGATTTGGTTTTCGGCTGCGACTTCAGCCTTCTTTCAATTTGCAGAAGACGTTTCTCGGCCATTAAACGCGACGCTCCAAGGGGTCTTTGATCATGAAAGGGCAACCTTACGACGTACCGACCTTCACTGTTGCGATGAAAGGTTTGTAGGAAGTGATCTTCACATTTACGTTCTTCAACTGTAAGTGGTTTCTTGACGGGGATTTCTTCAACCTCCCAGAATTTCTGAAGATTAAAGGCTAGATCATCGCACTGGATGAAGTGGGAGGAGACCAAGTTGTCGCTCACCTCTGGAATGGAAGTGGTTCCCATGATCACCCATCCGAAGACTGTGTCTACTGCAGATAGGTCCGATTTTGATGAGACTGTGCATCCTCCAAGTACTTTTCCAAAGACATCGGCACCGAGTAGAACATCAACGCAGCTTGGCTGGTTGCAGTGGTCGTCGGCAAGTTTCAGGTGTTTGAAGCACTGTAAAGCCTTGGGATCAACACGAACTTGAGGAAGTGTTCCAGTGACTTTGGACAGGATCAGGGCATCGATTGTGGAGGAAAATTCCGTGTCGTAACTGGAAGAAACTTCAAGTTTTACCTTCCCTCGGGCGGTACCGACAGTAGACGTGGTTAGTCCGTATATGCGGATATTCACTCGCTTTCGATGCAGGCCTAATCTTTGAACACATCTCTCGCTGACGAAGCTAGTCTGGCTTGCTGAGTCCAACAGGGCTCTACATGGTTGCCTTTGGCCGTACCCGTCCAATACTTGAATAACCGCGGTAGGCATCAGAGTAATTAGGCGGGTTGGAGGATTGCGTGATAAATGCGACGTAACTTCTGCTTGATTGATGCCCTTGGCACTGGTCGCGTTTTGAACTTCGGGCTCTTCGTGTAGGAGCGAATGGTGATCCTTGTTGCATTTTCTGCACTTTGAACTTGTGCAGCTGGTGTTCGGGTGGCAGCGTAGACAGTTTTCGCACAACGAATTTTCATGGACGAACGCCTTACGTGCTGGAACAGTTAAGTTCAAAAACTTGAAACACTTGTAGATTCTGTGATTCGGCATGTTGCAGAAGATGCATTTGTTGTTTGTAACGTGAAAGTTTGATTGAGACTTCCGAAACTCGTTGCGACTGACGGGTTGTTTCATCTGATCAATCGGTTTGCGCTGTTTTGACTGCGAGGAACCAGGAGCGGCTGCTATTGCACGCGCACGATTATCGATAAAATCCAGAAAGTCTTTCAATGTGGGCAGAGGGGTTTTCCCTTGAATTGAAAAGACCCATTGCCGCTGTGATTCAAGATCCATTTTCTTGGACAAAATGTGAACTAGGATAGTATCCCAGTGTTGTACGGGCTGCTTTAGTGACTTTAAGGTCTGAGTCGATTGGTTAGTTATATCCATCATCTTTCGGAGACCGCTGGCAGATTCGTTCGACAAGTTGGGTTGCGACAGGAACTTGTCCAAGGTGGCAGACACAATTTCGTGGTCGTTGTTGTAGCGATCACACAACAATTTCCAGGCGGTTTTGTAGTTCTCGCTGGTGACGGATATCGCATCTAACAATGCTGAAGCTGGGGTTTTAACGCTTAGTTTAAGGTACTGGAGCTTTTGGACGTCAGGAATGGTGACATTATCATGCACGGTCGACTGAAAGAGATCACGAAATGGAAGCCAATTTTGGAAGTCGCCGCTGAAGGTAGGCAGCTCAATGCTGGGCAGACGCACTGACAGCGACTCGAGCTGCGTGGATTTATTGTCCGCCGAGCGATCTGTACCTGTGGACGTGCCCTTTATGGTTTTACAAATTAGCATTTTAAGCTTCTCGAGTTTACCGACGGTTTCGGAATATTCAGTTTCGTGCTTAACCATTTCGGCGTCTGCCTCCTCCGCTTCCATGATTTCCTCATGGTTCTCGTTTAACTCCCTCCAGATATCAACGCATTCCTCTTTAAAAACTTCGAGTTCCTCAGCACTTATATCTTTAGTAATGCTAGCCTGAACCGTAGTAGTTAATCTAGTAGCTCTAAATTTGATAACGCGCTTACGCCTTATTAACTTATCCATTTTGAGGCAAATTTAGAATTTAGAAGAAATTTAAAGGATCTAAAGATCCCGGGTTTCGGCACCAATGTTCTAAGAGTAGAACCCTCGAAAAGTTAACAAGACGTGAAGCTCAAAATAAATCTTTTATTCAAAGGTAAAACATTGAAATCAGAATTAGATCGCAATAAACTAAAAACTATACCAAACAAACAGATCGCCGCAAGGGCAAGTAACAGCTAACAGGCCTTTTCAACAGATTGAAGGCAGGAGCTTATATAGTGGAAACCGACAACTAATTTGCATAAGGAGAGGAAAAGGTGGACCGCAGGCATGGCGCGCCCATAGTCAGTACTTGAGCTACTATTTCTCCTAGCACAAGCGGGTGATCGATGCGGAGTGGCAAGTGGAAAGACTGACCAGGAGCGCACCAAACACATTGTACTCGTAGACTCCCGTCATTAAGTAGTGTTAAATTTGCAACCAAGCTCTACTTTATGGGTAGCTGGTTTCAGAACCCAGTAACTTCCTCATGGAAGGTGAGTGAGGGGCCCGGATGGCCGAGTGGTTTGGACCATTACGCTAGCAGTCTGCGCACTGTAACGGGTGCAGGTTCGATTCCCGCCTTCGCCCTGTGTGTATATTCCTTTCTCTGTGACAGTAAAAATTCTTTCTGTGTTTGTCTTACTTGATGATGGCTTCATAAGCGGGTCTCTGATCGAGCACACAAGCCGGAATATATATGTAATACTAGAGGTGAGCGTTTTGATGTTTGGTGTTTAACTTCACTGTGTTTATATGTGTGTACTTCTCATGCATTTTTGTGTACTTCTTATGCATTTTTAAAATTTATTGCTTGGAAACATTTTGTATTTTCATTGGTTATGCGGTTAGACAAGTGCATATCGTTCTTAAAATTCATAAGCATTTGCAATTAATAAGCTAAAGATTGTTTACTGGTGCTAAGTCTTAGATAAATTATGCTTTTCCATTGTAATACACGTTAATAGGAACCTTGGTATTTCAATAAAGTTATAACCGAATCCAGTCTAATCAGTCACTTGATCCTGGGAGCATGCTTTCCCCTGTAGAAAACTGGATTATCGAAATAATACATTGATGTTGGTTGTTGAATGTAACGCTCCGATCTACATTGATTATGTATATAAAAGAATTTAATTAAACGGTTCAACGAGATATTGCTCCAATAATGTTCACTATCATTTGTTTTAAAGTCTAGATTCAATTGACCATTTCCTGGTTTTAATTTGTTTATAAACGATATATCTAGTTAGGAGGAATACAGTAATAAAATACTTAAGATTAGAGGAACAGATAAAGAGACAAGGTTGACAAGAATAATAGTCCAGGTCTAGGGTACCCTAGAAATCAATCGTTTTATTCATCCTGCCATTAAACAAAACCTTGTTTGTGGGAGTAAAGTAAGTAAAATGCATTCGTGACAAAAAGTCTATTATAGGAGGCTCCGTAGCCCAGTCGTCAGAACATCGGCCTCTCTATACCGAGGGTCACGCGTTTAAATCCCGGACACATTCTATAGACGGATATTTGTTGGCAAAAAATATGGACTTCATTACGGGGATCCCCAAGTACACTGGGGCAGACATGCTGGTTGAATCTGTGGAATCTAAAGTTCCAACGGCGTTAGTGTACGATGTCGCTTGAAATCCATTTGGGTGCCAGCTCAGGTGTCGACCTCGCCACTTTACCACGGTTCTAAATTGCGAGGCATAATTGGCTGTGTTATAGCTTCTAAAGAAAGATAGAAATAGAAAGCTGGAAACGATTAAATTGCCAAATTATCAAGTATGTTAAAGTTAATTACAAGTTTAGGTCTTGAGATCTTGTCACTCGACATGGGAACTACTATATTACATCAAGTTTGTTGGCTCGCGTTAAGACTATGCATTCAGAGGATAGATATGGTCAAACAGAAACCATCCAAAAATTTAAAATATAAGAATGTTATTGTTTTTATCTATAGAGCCGCTATTTCAAGACTTGCGTTACTTAAGTTCTGAACAGCTCAAAACTGAATGCGAATGAAGTACAGAAAACAACTATTTTGTAAGTTTTCATTCGCAGTTCGGTGATTCTCTTTATTTCGTATCGACCAGAGCTAAGATGATAGGGTTTGTTGTACATACGCTATCTAAATGGAGTAAGAAATTCTTGCGAGGTAAGGTAAAATTAATGAAGGGCTTTATTTGAGTAGAGGGACATTTCCAAACGGAATAGTTTCCTTCATTTTTACTCTTATATATCTGATATTTACCTTATTTGATACATATCCGATCACAAGATTGACGATAGTGCCACCAGGGATGGAGGCATGCTATAACATAAATCTTAACGGCAGTCATCATTGTAAAATCGCTATATATCCGAAAGTGTGGGATAGGATTTAGTAAAATAAGCTTTGAAAATGAAAGGTATTTTTGAATCTTGCTATAAATCCAGTTTTACTCATTTGGAGACGCAGCGTCCGAGTCATTTTGAGTGCCTTAGGAATAAAAAATTATTTTATCTTGTCTTTGTAAAACATTTTTTACTACTATAGCAACCTCGATATATAGATATGAATTTTTTAAATCTTTAGTTTCATTTCTTTTTTATTTGCAGTTCAATATCTTTAAATAATTAAAAAAATATTTTTATAAAATACTTTTTTATTTAAAAGCCACACTAATAGAGTAAAAAATATGCGTAAATATCGCATTATTAGAATAAAACTGTACTTAAAAAATAATATATTTGTGAAATTAAGTACTGTTCCATGTCCCCAACACACATTTATCAACTTTACACAACAAATTTACTACACCATGAAGTTATCACATATATGAAATAATTTATATTATGATCTTTTTCGGCTGTCTATTTCATGCCTCCTGGTTAAGGGAATACGGGACCCAAAAATTAGTCAAAATATCGATTTTTCAATTGTTACTTCTTATTATTTAAAATATCTTTCTGAACATTTACTGAAAGTTTCATAATGATATCTTCTGTAGAAAAAGTTATTAAACATTTTCTGGAGTCATCCTTTGAAGTTTTATCTGTATTTCGTCTGCTTTCAACCTGTTTTCTCTGTTTCGCGATTTTTCAATTCTTGTGTTGAATAAATCCCTAAGGCTTTTTTGCCAATTAAATTAGAATTTTGAAGTTTTTAGCCTGTGTTTTTATATAAGTGGTGCACAAAATTGTGCATGGAATAAGGTCTACTATGTATAGATTTTTTTTTACAAAAATTGTTGAATTCCATAATTTGTAATTTTTTTTTAGATTCTCAGTATAAATGCATGTAACTTTTTTACTGTAGCTCACATTTTAAATTCCGTGCCCAGTTCTTTAACAGATAGTTTTAGAAACAAACTATAAAAGTTTGGTGGACTTATACTTAAAATTGGAAAAGGAGTAGCGTTTTAAAAAAGTTTAAAATTTAAATTTTTTTAAAAATGAAAAAAACTTGTAAATATTTTTTTATTGCTAGGAAATGTTTAGTTAGAGTAAACATTATATAAAAACACTATAATTTTCAAGTTTATGTTATTATTGCCAAAAATAATATTTTGGGTACCGTATCCCCTTAAAAAGTTTTTCCCAATAAACAAGAAAAACTACCTTACAGCACAGTACAACTTAGTTGCTGAATAATTTCTTTTACTGCTTGCAAATAGTTATTTAAATCTGAAATTCAGTGCTAATTTTTCAATCTGCTGTGTCTTGATGCCACGTTGGATGTCTGTATAAGGTTGTGCTGGCTGGCAACCCGGGTTCCAGCCTCGTTACTTGCCCGTGGTTTAAAATTACGAGGCCCATAACCGTACTTTCCCAAAATTCCCACTACTTCTCTACTGCTAAGTTATTTCAACCTAAAACATAAAACTTAACTAATATAAACTTAACTAAAATAACATTAGATAAAATAAATTACATTATTGTGGTTAGGCCACTGTTAAACAAAACTTTTCGAATACAAATCAGGAAATCGTGAGACGAAGCGTCTGTTGTAGGAATTCGTGCAAAGTCAATTCAGGAGTCCTCTGCGTGCTTGGAATGGAACTATAAGAGATGTGCGAGCATTGATATGTTATGTTTAGACGTTTCCTTGCGAAGAGTTTAGTTGGGAGAGAATATATAAACAATTCTTTTCGAGCTATTTTTAGAAATAGTTCTTAAATAGTACTGTAAGAGTTTATATAACGTTAGAAAAATAGTTTTCTGATTAAGTTAAAAGTATAATTCATTTAGAAATGTCTAAAGGTACCCAGATTAACAGAAAACATAACATTTTACAGTGGAGTATAATATTTAAAACGTTTTATCATGCAATACTGGGTAATATACCTTATGAGGTCATTGTATACAATGTAATATGAATAAGTTATATAATTGTTTTTCTTAAAAAAAAAACCTTTATTTTAAAACAACTTTTACTCGATTGAACGTGTTAAATTTGTAAAAAATCTGGATAAAAATGTTCAGAAAATTATCATTTGTTTTCTTAAATTAAAGTTAGTATAACATGTCATTGTTCTAGCATAACTGCATTAGCATTTGTTTTTTATTTTTATAAACATTGGGTGATAGGTTTTATCCTCCTTGTTTGCGAAATTATCTTTAGACAAGACCTAATTTTCAATTCTATGAATTCTAATATTGAAATAAAATTCATTTTTATAACAACTCTACGGATGATGTACAAGTTTGTAGGTGAGGCTTGACTGTTGCTAAATAATAACGTAATTAAGCCCCTCAAAATGCTTTTTGAAAACATTCTTTACTTTAATAATTGTAAAGCAAAATATGTAATCTAATTAAGAACTTTGAAATTGAATGTCATTGAATGTTTTTGAAGATTTAAAAAACATGAATTGTTTTACAAAAGGTAATTAATTTGCATTTTATATCATTGAGCAATTTAGTCCAATAAATATATTATAAAAATGTACAGCAATGCACCACCAATTAAATTGTTTAAAAAATTTGTTGCTTTATAATTTCAAGCGATAACATTTTAATAATTGAAATAATATTTCAATATGTAGGTTGTTTCAATATGTTATGTTTAGAATTTAATTACATAAAATTGTAAATACCTTAAAGTGAAAGTAATGATATTTTCTTACTTCTTAAATATGAAAATGAGGTTTCATTTTTAAATTTACTTTCTATTTAATTTCAATTTTAAACTAAGCATTTTAACGTGAATTTTTATAATACCCATTACGCAAAACTAATGACATGAATAAACAAAAATAGGAGAAATTATTTGAATATCAACAAACTAATGAGCATAAAAAAGCACCATAGAACTGTTTACTTATTTTGTTTTTATATTTCCTTATTTAAGGCTTTTTGGAGTTATAATTGTATTTCTAATTCAAAAATCAAACTTACATCAGGATTTAATGCAGTATGATATATTTAAATAGTATTTAAAAAATTGCTTTTTTCTTCTTAAAATAAAATAAATTATTTTACGTTTCAATATTTTGTTAGAAATTTAATGAAATTTGTAATAACAGTATGATTTGTATTAATCTAGTTAATTTGAGATACAATTGCTAATTTCGTATGAGTATTAGAAAGGATGTATGAATTATTGTTTACTACTTACATGTGTAAACAATGACCTACCTAAATTAATGGTTGTATAAATAAATTAATTGCCTTTAAATTTATTATTTTTTTTGGATAACTAAAATTAAAATCAAACTGAAATTGTATTCGAATTAAATAAACAGATTTTTATTTAATATAATGTATGCACATTAAATAATAATCATTTAATCTTATCTGTATTTAAAAACGTTATTCTGCCAATATAGTCCCCAACACTAATAGCAAACATACATATTTCCGGGTACATATATAGATGAGGTGGTGACTTCTCGGATCATATATCAGACTTACAACTGGGTGCAGAACGGCCACGCGTACAATGACGTCACAGTTAAGTCAACTGTTGCCTTAAACCTCACAAACCTCCCACCTCCCATCAGTTGATTCGTCTATTCTAGAGCGGTCACGCCTACAGTAACGCCGCAGTTATATCACACTGTTAAAAATTAGGCACTTTGTTTCACCATGATATTGGTTCCTAGTAGCTGCAACGGCTGTGTGGTGAAATGTTTCACCTTTTTTTCGGTGTTTGGTTGAACCATTTTTCTGGATTTGGAAACAAAAACCTGAGAAATGATTCAACCAAACACCGAAAAAAAGGTGAAACATTTCACAACACAGCCGTTGCAGCTACTAGGAACCAATATCATGGTGAAACCAAGCACAAAATTTTTAACAGTGCATGATTGTCTTCGTTCTCACAAGCAAACCACACTCCACCTCGTTCTAATTGTCAATTAAATAATTATACCTTATTTGTCGATATAAAAGTGACTGAATACCGATATATGGTTAGCATCGATATTATTAGAAAACAGTTAGTTAGTTTAAACCGAAATATCAGTTATAAAGGGGACTGGTTAGTGTGAATTAAAAATAGTATAGAAACAGCATATGATTAATGTTTATTCGCTTACCGAAAAACCATTTTTCTAAAATTCATACCCAACAGATGGAAGTTCTCAGAAACTGTATGCTGTTAACGAAAACATTGGTGTTCTGATGCCGCAAAATTTAATAAAGGTAAAATGATTGACGAACGGTGTTTTCAAAGGTATTGAATTCGCTTTCTCTACAGCATTTATATTTAACTAACAAACTTGCTCTTCTTTGAGGCTTTGAACAAGCAACTGGCAAATTGCCACTTCAGAACGATATTAAAGGATTTGGAAGTAGTTTTATAAAAGTTCACCGTAGATTTGGGACCAACTGCTTAGGAAAGCAATATAGAGTGCTTTGTTAAAAATTTCGTGCACAATTCAGAATTTATAAATTAAAATTTGGGCCTTTGGACTTGTTTCCATTTTCTTTATTTATATATTTACTAGCAAATTTATACCCGTTCTTCGCACGGAATAAAAAAATATCAAATAGATTCCAAATATGTGTACCATATACCCTGTTATAGGGTCATAAACTAATTATTGTTTCCGCTCGTTATAAATTATAAAATCCCGTTTCATTGCCTTAAAATTTTAAAATGAAAAATACGCTATAAAATGCACTCATAAATGTCATCACAATTCCCTCATAAATACATAAAACCTTTTAGCTCATTTGGCGCGTTTTGGGAAATAATTTAGCGAGAAAATAGATATAGCTACCCACACCCATTATACAGCTCTAACACAATGACCTTCGAACAACCGACCAGCTTATAAATTATTTATAAAAGAAATGGCCTATTTGGCGAATTTTAATTAATAATTTGGCGAGTTTGGCAACGTATTTGGCGAAAAAATAAAGACATAAAACACTGATAGCTCTAGTGCGATGGCCTTTATTAACCATCATAGTTCAGTAATAGCTTAACTATACATTTATTGCTTAAATATGCATACATGCAGTCAACAGAAAAATCAATGAAAAAAATCATCAAATTAACCCACAATAAAATCCGGGAATGAAGACTGGCGGAATTACGTCGCTTGAAACATGTCAATCATTTTTCAAATAATGAATTTAGTTTCTGAAGGTAATGGCAAAAGAATAAAATAAACATTTTGAATTTTAAATGTTTTCGTTAAAAGTTTTATTTAATTTTTTCAGCCGTTGGCATCATGAAAAAAATGATCGGATTTGAGCGAAAGTGGTGTATTTTTTTCAAAAAATTCGAATTTTCTCTAAAAATGGAACAAATATGAAAAAACTAAGCCTCATGTGCACACTTTGCTATTAAAGGTAATCTATCTTAAAAATTTCGAATTTCTGAGGGCAGTATAAGTAGGTCTTTTACGATCCGAAGACAAACAGACACACACACACACACACACACACACACATAGAGAGACTCTTTCAAACTCGATTGTTGCCATTGCAGAGTTAGAAATATAAGGAAATTTGGGAGCCGTATAAGAGTATTATATATATAGATTACAAAATATTTTTTCCCTCTGAGGGATACAGACGTATAAACCCGTCACCTGAATGTCAGGTTTTCCAGCAACACACATACTTTTTAAAAATTTATAAATTTGATAATTTTATTAAATTTTTAAATTTAAGGCACGGAGGAGTCATTTATAACCATCTGCTACAAAAATATAATTTTTTAAAATTTCATAAATTAAATTACCAGTTAAAAGTTGTAATTTAAAATATCTTGCAGAGAAAACAAGTTTACACTTCAGTCAATTTGCTTATCCCTCAGAGGGTTAAAGACATCTATCAACTTATGCCTTTGTCATTCGGAAGAAAAATTGGTTGTAGTACATTAATCATGGGGTTCTTTGGAAACTGTTTTGTTCATCAAAGTTAACCTTGACTAATTTTAATTTAGTTTAATGCTAATTAACAGCTTAAAAATTCACGTTAAAAGTTACTTAAATAGAAATGAAATCCAAATAACATCCGAGAAAACTTCGAAATCTAAATGAAATCCACAGAGTTTCTTATTACAGTACCTAAATGATTCTCATGAGAAGACATTTCCATGAATTTTAATTACAAACTAAGCCATCTTGGCCGCGAAAAGAGAATCCAATTACAAATCTGCTAAGGAATACACACTCTTTCAATTACTAGATGTCACATACTAAGTCCATTGACCAAGAAGTCCAAAAGGAAGCTTAGCAAATAGAGTGACAAAAGAGTGACAAATGACACAGGAAATTTGTTCTATGCTTTAGATGGAAATACAGGGTCTTTTGGGACAGAATATCTCTTTTGAAAGCTTTAATGAGACTAAGGTTACATGAAATAGTCATTATTTTATCTTTACTTCGCTTCTAAAGGGTATTTTGACCTAATTGTGCTTTGAATGAAGATGAAGTAGGAGTTTTGTCAGTAATGGGTACTGTAAATAAAATGATTAATTCAAAATTGATAATCAAACTGTTCTCAGATAAAATGGATATTATTTCTTTAAGATATTTAAGTCATATACACGTAGCTGTGATCATCAATGTTGTCTAGTTATTTGAAATTTCAGTGATGCAACAGTGTGATACATAGTAGAATTATTTATCGAACGATAAACGAATTTTCACCTTTCTCCGGTGAGCCGATGAGAATTCGAATATCAGTTTTCTATTAAAATTGCTCGTTATATCGGTAATTCATAGTTAATCTTAGCTTGAACGACAACCCCTCGATGAATTTTACCGATTTAATTGCAATCAAATGTCAAAAAAGTCGATAAGAATCCGATAAGTAGTAATCGATAAAATTTCGTACACTTTCCGATCAAAATACTGACAGTTTACGATATGTTAGTACAATATGTTTACATAATATGGCGCCACTATTTTTTTCGTTTATTCAGTTAATAGTCAGACTGTTATTAGTGGTGAATCTCGAATGGCAGGAGCAAGACAGAACCGTCAATATCTGGCTCCAAAATTTTGCCTTTCAACTAGGAACTGTGCATTAGTCGCCACGGCTGTGGAAGGTTGTGGAGTGAATGCGTCTAATTAAAGTGTTCAAGAGATGTTCGTTAAATGAGTTTTAAATGTTATTTTATTTCTGTTTTTTTATAATAACTTGTTATTGGATATCATAATTTAAAAAATACTTTAAAAAGACCACTTTGTTTAAGTCAACAACACTAATAGAAATATGTTAAATTTAAAAATAACTCTTGGTAACTTACGCATTGAAAAGTGATTTTAAAATCTATCTTATTTAAGTTAAGTTAATCAAAAGTTAATCATGGAAACATAAAATATGTTAAAATACAATTACGAAGTAAATAAAAGAAATAAAGGCATCACACAGTAAAAATATTTTGCTTTGCTCACATTCAAAAATGTTATGTGTAAACAAATGTAAAATTTTACGAGTTTGAATATGATTTTTTCAATAAATGAAGTTTTAGAAAAATTTAACAAAATTTATATTTACTGAAATTTAAAAGCGCAATTTTTCGTTTTCTTATCGATTGCGATATCGATTCGTCATAATTTTCTACAATGAATTGTACGGTGATCGAATTTTCACTTTTGACCGATATCGAATCAATGACTTTTGTCGATAGGTTTTCGATGACCGATTGACTATGTCACCCCGTGAAAGTATGGGTCACTTATGCGATCACCGGGAGTTTTCGCTAAATCAAATCGCGATTCATAATTGATCGAGCGAATTTCGAGAACCAGAACTAGGGAATACTATTTTTCACTACCATTTAATTCTTTAAATTGATTTTACTTAGTCCCGAATATTCGGAAACGTAACCGTACTTATAATGCCAAAACTCCAATAAATGTTTTTGGAAATCGATATTATTTTAAAAATATGCATAAGAGTATATTGAATAGAATTTGATATGGAATAACTGAAAATATTTGATAGGGGATTTATTTAATAAAAGGAAAAGTTTAAAATTTGAATTTTTTTCTTGAAATTTGAGTGTTTACCAACTAAAATAAAGTTACTAACACTGATTCAATACTGCTTACAAAAAATAACAATAATAAAATAATCTGAAGTAGAAGAAATGTTTTAAAATATGCGTCATTCTCTAAAAATGGAAAATAATTTTAAAAATTTAACTTTTTTCTAACAGTTTTTACATGTAAAATCTCTGTTTTAGATCATTTTACACCTCTTCATCCAAAAAATATTTATGCCAATCTCAATATTAAGATTAAACATTTTGATGTGTTCAACCATTTTCAGGTTAGCCCTAAGATGGAAATCTAGTTAATAGTCTAGGCAGGTGATATCTTAATATATTCTAAGACATTTAAATCTTTTCCGTAGAGTGTCATATAGAAATTTTTAAGTTGATAATATTAAAACATATATTGATTTAATGATTGGTTCACGATTTCAAACCTAAGCAAAATACGAATAAATTTGTCGCTAACAAATTAATTTTTTTTATTGTGGGTATTATTAATTTCTTATAAAGAATTTTAATATTTGCTCTTGTATTTAAATTTTTATAGCAAATTTTATTGCATTGAATTTTAAATAAATTTTTAATTATCAATGTTGAAAGCCAAATGAAACATTGAATCTGATCTGAAAAGTGCAGGGTTTCTTTTGTATTCGAGATAACCTAAATGTTTTAGAAAATGCTTTTATTTAATTTTTAGTTGGAGATAATGCCTACTTAAAATCAAGAAATTGCTATGAAAAACAAGTTTAGCCTTTTTATTTGAAGAAACATTTCTTGGAAAACATAAAAAACGAGTAAAAACATAATGTAAAAAAACCTCACACATTTGCTTATCGAGTATGTTTTAGTATAATTTTTTTTTAAAAGCAAAAATTGAAAGTTAAAAAAAATTAAAAAAAAGTGTCGAATAAAATGATGCAGTTAATATTATAGCTTATGAAGGGATTAAGTTGTTAAATGATAAAAAAATTGATACTTTTTCGTGTGCCAACATAATTTCACATAACTGGTTTTTTAGGTTGGATATAGCAAAGAGTTGACAATTTTTTTCTGTTGACTCTTCGTGTTGAACGGTGTTTGTTTAAAGAATGTAAGTAATCTTCTCAACTTATTCAGGAAAGTGACCCAAATATAACTTTTTATTAGAAAATGAATTTTTTTAGTAAAAGTTAAATACGCCCGTCTAACATGTTGAAATTTAGTTTATTTTACGTTGAACCTGTTAAATAAAGTTAAACCCTTAATAATACCACGTTTCAGTTTAAATGTCTATTTTATATATTTTAAAAGTATTGCTTTAATTTAGTATGGAAATTTGACAACCCTCAAAACTTTCTCCAAAATAAACACGTTATCCAAAATGCTGATTTCTAGTTATTTCAGAATAAAACTGTATTATTTATCATGCGTAGTAAAACCTCTAAAAAAGCTGAAACAAGGTATACTTTAAAAAATAACCAAAGATAGAATTACGCATACCACACTATGATTACTCCTGGACACGAGCTAATTGGGTACTAAATTTGAATTGATCTATTAGTGTGTACTTGGATTATATTAAAATGGGAGTTTGGGGAATTCTATTTTGGGAACACTGGTAGTTCTGTCATAGGTTGGAATGTTTGTTCCTGACTCCGGATTCATTAGGGACGATTGATGAAAATTGTTGCTTTGGATTTGTTCAAGGCTTTCAATTATTAGAAGCGATGTTTCTATTCATGTGGTTTAGTAATGTTATCTGTTATTCTAATAAGGTTGGATAACTTATACGTGTTGAATTACTAATATATATTTTCTAGCTTATGTTATTGGAGGACTTGATAATATGTAGGTGTAGTCTTTTGAAAATAGTTTGCTCAAATGACTTTACTCCAAATGTTTCGGTTTCGTGTTAAAGAGAGGAATATTTTAGATCAAATGTTTCCCGGTTTTCTCATTTCCCCCCCTAATGCCAGGCTTTTTTTTAAAACAGCATCAAATATTTCTTAAATAATTACCAATTTAGAGAGGAGACCAACAAGTAATAAAGAAAACAAAGAAGAAATTAAAATTCGATCTGTCTTCAATAAAAAACAACTTGAAATAGTATAAACACTCTTTCTGTACTGACGCTGGAATGGCAGAGTTGGATTACATTCTGTATTTAGTTTACCGTGGATCCACACTTTAAGAGTTCAAACCCGTTCCTTGTCCTATTAATCGTTTCTTAATCATTCGTAAAAACGAGAACATGCATAATCTCTAATTTGAAAAAAAAACGTATTAGGAGATATTATAAACTAATGATGAAGCAAAAGTAAAAAAAGTAGAATTTTATCTTCATATTTGAGAACCTATTTAAAACAGTGTATATTTAATGAACACTATTTTATTACAAACTAGAAAACGAATACTCGTTCTTCGCACGGATTAAAAAAATATCAAATCGATCCAAATATGTGTACCATATAACCTGTTACAGGATCATAAGCTTATGTTATTGTTCCCACTCGTTATAAAGTATAAAATCCCGTTTCATTGCCTTCAAATTCCAAAATGAAAAATACGCTATAAAATGCACTCATAAATGTCATCACAATTCCCTCATAAATACATAAAACCTTTTAGGTCATTTGGCGCGTTTTGGGAAATAATTTGGCGAGAAAATACATATAGCTACAAAACACCCATTATACAGCTCGAACTTTCGAACAACCAACCAGCTCATAACTTATTTATTAAAAAAAAAACATTTTGCCCATTTGGCGCCTATTAGTAAATAATTTGGCGAGTTTGGAAACGTACTTTGTGAAAAAAATAAAGACATAAAACCCTAATATACAGCTCTAGTGCGATGGCGTTTATAACCATCATAGTTCAGTAATAGCTTAACTATACATTTATTGCTTAAATATGCATACATGCAGTCCACAGAAAAATCAATGAAAAAAACATCAAATAAACCCACAATAGAATCCGGGAATGTAGACTGAATCCGGAATTACGTCACTTAAAACATGCCAATTATTTTTCAAATAATGAATTTAGTTTCTGAAGGTAATGACAACAGCATAAAATAAACATTTTCAATTTTAATTATTTACGTAAAAGTTTAATTTAATTTTTTCAGCCGATGGCAACAGGAAAGGAAAAAAATGATTGGATTTGAGCGAAAGAGGTGTAGTTTTTTCAAAAAATTCTAATTTTCTCCAAAAATAGAACATTTTAAAACCTGAAAGTTCAAAAATCATAATCTAAGTATGAACTACGCATTTGTGGCATGTTACGAGTCAAACAGATGTCTAGTTTAAGAGTCTAGAGTCTATAAGTAATATACATACATACATACACAACTTCATTTTAATTAACTGTAATTAATTTTAATAAATAGAAACAAATTTCTATAAAAATATAAATACTGATTTAATAAAAAGAACAATAACTGTTTTGAGTTCAGAAATGAAATATTAGATTGGCTTTTGCAAAATTATAATTAGAAGACCAGGGAAGACCAATAGCTTTGCAACTTTTATTTACGCATAAAAACAATGTAACTTTTCTTGTAATCAAAAATTGGCAACAGTTCTAAACGTGCACGAATATTTGAAAAATTTAAAACAGTGTTTAATAAGCCAAATACACAACTAACTAATTACGACAGTAAAATGAAAATTAAGATTTTCATCCATAACTTCTATTTTAATTATGTAAATAACTTAAAAACACTTGACAAATAATCACAAATCTGTTAGACGTGGTGAAATGGATAAATTTAAAGATATTTATACTATTTTAATTGTTATTTAAGTATTATTATTATTTGAATTTTTTTATTTATGGACTTTTCTTTCTTAAGCTTGCTATTTGTATCATATTTTGTTGAAGTAGAGTGTTTATGCAGTTTTGTCCAGTTTCACTATAGTTAAACTCAAAGTTTCCCTGCACGGAAGCCACGACCACGGGCGGAGCTATAAAACGCGCGGATCAATCAGATGAAGAGAAAATTTTAGCCCTTTTATTTTGTCTTCATCTGATTGCTCCGCGCGTTTCATAGCTCCGCCCGTGGTCGTGGCTTCCGTTCAAGGAAACTTTGAGTTTAACTATACTTGGAAACTTAATGCAAATAATTAAATTTAAATATATTCCTATATCTGTTAGGTGCATTAGTAAGGATACAACAGCGCGACGCCTGGTATATAAAGCTAGATTATTATGAAATCCGATTGTTGTTTCACAAAATTAGAAACAAAAAGTAAATAATACCTAACAATTACATAAATAAATATAGTTGTTTACTCTTCAACATAAGACATAATAGTATACAAAGCATTTACTACCCTATTTTTTCGAGAGAAAATGTACATGTGTATTTTAAAGAGGAAAACAGTCTCGTCTGTAGGAATAATAAAAACATTACTACCAAAGAAAACCGCAAACAACGGTCATTTCTTATTTAGTTATACGTTTTCTTTTGCAAACGAATGTTTATACTTTCACTACCCAGTATGAAGATATGCAGTACTTTCTCTTTTTGTGTATGATATATTATCTGATGTTACCATAAAAACTTTTTTACGTTGCACAAAAACTTGAAATCGTCAGAAAAGTTTTTTTTAGAATATGAGATTTGCAGTTATCTCATCTCTCTACATAAATTCGTACAAAAGGATATTTACCTAGAGAAGTACATTTCTTTTGAAATGTGTATTCTTTTAATGTATGGCTTTATATAAAAATAAATTATGACATTGAGATAAATTTTAAATTTACAATTTAGAATTTTTGGTACTTGCTGGTAATTTCAATTAATCCAATTTCAATTCTTTTTAGTACTTAGTTATAGTACCATATAATTGAGACATATATGTTTGGAAAATTTTCAGCACCTATTGACATTGACATAAGCCTCGGATTTAGGGTCTATTCTTATAATTATATTTGTAACTGTTGATTGGGACGCTTAAATGCGTTTGAATAAAGTTATATATAAATTTGACTTCTTCTTTGAAATAATATCTTTTACCCGATATCTTGTGGTGGATTCCAGTTAAGTTTGAATTATTGTCGCACTAGAGCTACACGAGGGCAATTGGCGACGAGCGTCGTATTTTAGAACCACAGTCAAGTGACGAGCTGACACATGAATAGGCACCCAACGCAACCGTTAAAGGCCACATCGTACGCAGCGTTCGGACTTTGAAGGATATTTAACGTGCACTCCCTCTACACGGGGTATTATTCGTTGGACATTTTTGGCTGCACGGGCCGTTTATAGGTCGGCAGTTATTTTGGCGATGCCCGGACCCGAACCTGGGACCCTTTGCATGCTAGGCGAATGCCTAACCGACTGGGCTCCCCAGCCCCTGTGGTGGATTCTATGTTATCCTGAGTAATAGTGGATAATGAAATTAGTTAATTAAATTAAACCATTATTAAATTATTATAAGTAACGTCGTTGTGTGTAAAACAATGCACACGTTGATTTCTTAAAATACTAACGTTAATCAAATTAAACTTAAGAAACTAAAACAATTTAATCGGTTTTTTTATTGAAAGATGCATTCTACTTTTTTGTACTTTTAGTTATACAAAACAGTGTCTTATGCATTGCATTTTTATCACGCTAATGTAATTAAACGAAACAAGTATCTGTTTAAGTTAATTAACAGCAACTACGTAAAAAAATCCTTTACAAGGTTAAAAACACCAAACTAAAAATGACTGATGCGAAAATATTTCCTGTGAGGTACTTAAGAACACGAAAAATGCCTTAACACAACGCCTATAAATCAAAACTACAAAGCTTTTAAATTTACATGTTGCTATAAGATATGCCTTAAACTTCGTTTTCCCATTATTCCATTGAAAAAAAAAAGTTCAGGTTATCGTGATTTTTTTGCCCTTTATTTCCATTGCAGATTGGAATTTCATTTTGAAAGTCAAACGCGCAGGGGAGATTTGGTCTTTAATGAATATTTAACGATACGACTGGGCGTCGAGAGAAACGGGAGTATCTAAAAAGATAGTTTGGTTTGACAAAAAAGTAATTAAAGTTCAGAAAATTTAAGGTAAAGTAGTTTGGAAGTTCGGATTTTTTAGTAAGAGAGAATTTGCAGTAAAATAGGTTTGAAAAGAGAATTTTGAGTAAAAAAGGTATGGAAAGTGAAATTAGAGTAAAATGGTTTTGAAAAGAGAATATGGAGTAAAACAGATTGAAAAAGAGAAATAACAGTAAAATGGGTTTTAAACGAGAAATTCGGAGTAAAATAAGTTTGAAAAGAGAATTTGGAATGAAATAGGTTTGAAAAGATAATTTAGAGTAAAATAAATTTTAAATGAGAATATAGTTGTAAAATAGATTCGAAAAGAGAATTATGATGATGGGAGTTTATTGAGATAGAGTGTATTTTTCTAACATATGTTTTTATTAGCGAATAATGCGTCAATTTTCACCGAAGTTACATTCTCAATAGAAATTCGTGCAAAAAAGTATCAATGTTCTTAGTGATGAGGAAAGTGATAGAAGCAACCGAGCACAAGGGGAATTCGTTAGTTAATATAGTTATGAAGCTTTGTAGAAATAAAAGCAATACAGTAGAAAAAACACTGATAGATTGCGTTTTACCTATCGAACCATGGGAAAATGTTCCATGTAGGATACTTTTGTATCGCTTTCATGTCAAGGGCAATATATTTTTCCAAATATCTTGCCGCTATCTATTGCTCCATAACTGTTTTTTCTGTGTTCCATTGAATTTCTTATGATATTCAATTCTTCTGTAAAACTTCATATCGTTCGCAGCATCAGGAGTACCAACTGGGCCAAGATATATTAAACAGACACAGACCTATATATACAGAATAATTTATTCTTGAGGTTATCTCGGTTTGTGTAATCTGTTTATGGGATGACTGGAGTAAAGACTCAACATGCTAATTTAAACTCCGTGATATGACTCTATTACCCACTGGTCCAAACTGATCTCTCATTGTTCTAACCAGTAGTTATTTTAAACTTAAAGCCTTTTTTGGTTTGGTTGGAACGTTTCTGGCTGCATATATCTAGTCTGGAAGAAGAGCTTTGACACAGTTCTAATTTTTAAACCCTACCCTCATAAGTTGAGTTGAGTTTATTTATCGTCACATTAGAGCTACACGAGGGCTATTGGCGAGGATCGTCGTAATTTAGAACCACAGTCAAGTGATGAACCGACACCTGAATAGGCACCCAACGCAACATTTAGGAGCGACATCGTACGTAGCCTCAGAACTTTGGAGTATTTTAACGTGCACTCCCATTACCTGGAGTATTATTCGTCGGACATTTTGGATGCACAGACCATTTATAAGTCGGCAGTTAGTTTGACAATGCCCAAGTCCAAACCTTGGATTTTAGCATGCAATACAAACCCCTTACCAACAGGGCTGCTCAGCCTATTAACTTTTATCAAGGGACGTTCCTTTTTTTTAAAAAAGAAATTAGTTTCTTAACTGTTCGTAAAAAAACTTTTGTTAAATTTTTGTCACACTAACGTCACAATATACGACAGACGGGGACAGTTACTGAATGATTCCCAGATGTGATAAGAGCTTTTTGCCATTTAGCATAATGGAGCGAGATGGCGAAATTTTATAATCAAGCACTAAAGAGATTTTATGGATGGTGCCTCGTAAAAGATTCATAGATCGCCTCTTTAAACATGCAACTTAAATAATTAAGAAGTATTTTGTGATGGAAGTTGTTTATATTGTTGATGGAATCACTATTTTTTTAATTGATTAGAGAAAAGATTCCGAGTTTACCTATATTATCATGCATTATTTATTTGAATTCTAAAACGATAAAAAGTATTGCTTTTTCTTCTTCAGTGAATATAGGTATACAAGAGGTTGACTGAACTGAATTAATTTTAATTTTATTTTCAGAATGAATTATTTACAGAAGTTTTCAATTTTAGAGACCGAGTAATTTTTTTTAATTTTAAAGAGAAAAGGGTTCCATTGCAGTAAAATTTGTAACTGATACTAAAAATGAATTGTACATTTATATATCATAAGAGGCATTTGAGATTGAAGTTATATGAGTGTGAATATTCACTTATTGTTTCTTCAAAATAATCAAGTTTTTTAGATTGAGGAAGTAATGAATGATGGTTATCTGAATGTGTTGTAATAATATATCACTAAGTTCATAAAATTATATTATTGATAACTTTAGTATAAGTAAAAAGATACCACTCTTATTCTTATAACTTATCAATTTAATACACTTTCTAAAAAACATTTTAAAACAAAAAGTTTTGGAAAAATAAGTTATATGAGACTTGTGAAATATTCTTAATGTTTTTCTTGTGTCCAACTGATTTTATTTTCAGATAGATCTGTGTTCACTGATAAAGAAAAGGAAAAAAACTCAACAACTTGCGTAAAACAATTCACCCCTTGAGCAGTTTTGTGGTTGATAACCCGATAAAGTTCGAAAAACTTTTAAAGAACTCTCCAATTGAAATAAATGACACCGCTTTTTCTTCTCTTGAAGATTCTGCTAGAGCTAGGTAATGATCATCTAGAGAATTCCCCTACAAGTTGATATGTGTGTTTAAAAGGCATACATCGAAGAATAAAGTCTAAATATAAAAAGCGCTGACCATTTTTTATTTATCGCATGCCCAAATGTATGAGTTTTAAATTATTATTTAATTTTTTTATGTTGTATTTAAAATTAAAATAAATTCGATAGCACTATCATCTTGAATTAGCTCATTACGAGTCCGTAACTAAGACACAGATGTTTTCTCAGCAAATTTTTTTAATGAAAAATTCATGAATTTGATGGTTGGGAGTTATTTATATTTCATACCTGTTAAAATGCTTTTGATGTTTGTAAAAAGCTCAATAAGATAAGTTTTGTTTGAAAAAATTGCGTTATAAACAGGTAAATAGATAATAAATTTGTAGAAAACATTAACGAATATTTTCTCCAAAAGAACGAGTTAAAGACAGCCGTATCCAATCGCAACAACCTAAAACCCGTAAATACATTATATCGCACTATGCAAGATCCCATATGCTAACTTAATGAAAGATCTGCTATATTTCCGTGCACGGATCTATATGGCCTAGTACACAATGTGTGTTTGCCTTGGGTTATTATATTTTGGCCCTATTTCCCCTGGGGTACAGCTTAAACTTCATGAAGCTGACGCCCAAATACAGAATGATTTACGATTCCTCTTATTGTCAAATTAAGTTCAAAGGTTATATTTTTGATATGTATGGTTAAAGCATAAAATCAGAATCTTGAAGCATTGCTCTTTTATCATATCTGAAGAGTTTAGTAGAAGAACGTGCTATGTGACATTTTTGAAAAAAAATTAGATATTTGTTTCAATGAACACATTATTCTCTCCTTTATATAGTTAAAAAATTTCCCCCTTTTCATAAACTTTAAGCTAAGTACATTTTTTACCATTTGCAAATACCGTTTTTAACGGATCAAAATCTAAACAAAAACTCGTAAACCCATTTCTAGTTTTCACCTTTATGTCACATAGCAAGTTCTTCCACTAAGCTCTTCCTTTGTTTAATGTTTGCATGAGGTCAATAAGATTGCATCTTTTTGCAAAATTATGTTAAAACTGATAAATAGATGCCTTCATAAGTTACCATTACTTCTAGAAATATACCAATACTTCCAAAACAAACTACGTCTATTTAAAATCCGTAAATACATTATATCACTCCATGCGCGAAAAAGAGACAGATCTCATATATTAACTTAATGAGAGATAGTCATTTTTCTGCGCATGGTGTGATTTAGCCTAGTAGACACCGGGCGTATGTCTCATGCCTTAACATTGAACCAAAGCCCTTTTACTTCCTTAACCTTATGGAAATCGACGGCTTCTAAGAATAGAATGTCTACTGATTCACACGTGCGAAAGAAAACAACTCTGTGAGAAACCCTATTTAATGATACGGGTAATGCTTAATGGTATTTGTGTCAGGTTAGGCAGACTTTATGACACTGCACACGATACACAGCTATCAGAGGCAGCTAGTGAATAATGCGGGGAGGAGAGTTTGCATTTATTTATCATCATTGACTTCACATGCACCTGGACTGCAGTTTGGTGCGTGATGCAACTATGTTCGTTTCTTAGTTTATGCATATGTGTCTAAATTTAGTTCTGGGGAAACACCGTGCATAAACTGTTTCGTAGATGGGAATGTTTTAAAGTAAGTGATGTTGGAATCCAAGGAAAAATTATCATTTAAAAAGTAATAGGTAAACTTTTAAAACACATTTCTAAATATATTTATATATTTTGAAATTCATGACAATGATTAATGTATTGTTCAGTTTGCGTTTTTTCCAAAAAAACCCTCATTTGCTATTTAGACTACATTCGATTGTCTTACAGGTTTCTATCTTGTTTACTTATTCATTATTACACGGTAAATATATACCTTTTTTCCATATACCATTGTGTGCTTATTTTTTACTATTTGTTTGTCTTAACATTTCGTTTAATCGGCGACATACCAAGCATTTGATATATTAAAAATTTGATTATGTTACGATGCTATGTAGACGTGATATTTTGTGATATGGCAAAGATAATGCGTTATTATGTTGACATGATTTTTATCTAATGACACTTGTAAAGCGTATAATGAAAAGCATTTGCACTTATCTAGGTTAATGTCTCTCTTGGTCAGATTTATAATGTTTTAGCGTAGTTTCTAAATGATGCATTTTCCATTTTGGTACGGAAAAGTTCTTATTTTTCTGAGAATTGTTTTTTTTTGTATCAGAAGTGCCAATGTAATCTTGTAAATAAAGAAGAAAAAGGTGGGATTAATAAAATAACATTAATTTAATAAGTCTAAAAATAAACTAAACTTTGTTCGAAACTAGAAAAGTTGATAAAAATAAAAAGTACATATTGGGAAAAATTGTTTTTGATAAATAAAAAAGTTTCAAGCAATTAAAAACAAAATAATGAAAATGTTGTGATGAAAGTTCACCAAAATGTTTTAAATACTGATATTATATGTCTAAGTATAATTCCAATCTGAATTGGAATTAGATACGATTGTTAAACTTCTATTACATTTTCTTTGTGAAAAACCAAGTTTGTTAATTGTAGCTCAACGGTTTAGCTCAAAAAGTCCAATCTGCCAGTTACTTCACTTTTTTCCACGTATGTGTTTGATCTCTCCCATAAGTTTTGCATTAAAAAAAATTAGCGCAATAATAACCGTATAACTAAGAAATTTTATTTTTCTCCTCTTTTCTCTGATTAAACCTTAACTAACTAGTACATACAGTCCTTGTAAAAAGTTTTTTAGCTTTAATAATCTTTTCATAATTATTAATTTACTTTTATTCTATAACTATTTTTATTCCTACGCAATGATCTTTAAAATTTATATTCAAATATTAGCTTCGTTACGTTTTAAATTATATAAGCTGTTGCTTAATAGTTCTTTTTTTCCATTAATCCCTGTCTGTCTTTTTCAACTTTCTTTCTTCGTAATTTGAAATAATATTTTGGTTTTCATTTTGGTTTCAACTCACACAATAAATAAGAAATTGTATACGAACGCAGACTTCCGCTCCATTTGAAAAATTTCATTAAAATTGCATCGACTGTATTCTGGATTTGAAGAGGATAAAACATTACATTCTATTTTACCGGTTCTAGAAAAGGATATATATACCTGGTCATTACATTTTTAATTGTTGTTTTTAGCATTTATGTTTTTTAAAAAGAAAATTGCGTTTTGACTTTCGTGTTATTAAATTAGAATGGTTTTAAAGAAAACGATACAATATTGAGTTTGAAAAATTTCAGAAAATTTTTCAATGACATACAAAACTGTCGTTCAAATGTTCATTTTAAAGTGAATTTTAATCCTTGTGCTTTTGGCATAATTTAAATATTTATTAGTTCTTTTTTTGCATTTATACTTATTATATAAATTACATATTTTGGTCATTCGCTTTTGATTTCATAACTTTCATAACAGTTAAGATTAAGTTTCCATTTAAAAAAATACTCAAATTACAAATACCTTAACTTTTAAGACCCGATTTTTCGAAATTTATTCTATTAAAATACATAAAGTTTTTTTTCCAGAAAAAACAGAAATAATGAGTATTAGTTACCATGAAATAACGTAAAAACTTCAATTTGTTTTATTAGACAAACAGTTTTTATGTTTTTTGTACTCGTTTGGAGAAGTGTAGCTAAATAAAGAGACAAAAAAGTTTTTTTTTTCAAAAGTAAAAAAATAATTTATATTTAAGCTACTCTGGGTTTTGTCGACTTCTATATACGGAAGAAGTTTGTCACTTTTAATATAAAAGACATTTCTATTATTAGCTCACAAAGAATGAAAATTTCATAGTTTTAAATGAAAAATGCCAGAAATATTGGTTTGAACAAAAAGGTTATGATTACTTTATTTCTATTTTTTTTATTTATATCTTTAACTTTTCATTTATGATTATTCTGATAAGTATTTTTTAGAGTTAATAGTTAAAAGAGATATTATTAAATGTTTTATTTTAAAATAAATAAAATATTGTGCGTCTTTTATACTAATAAAATCACTTAATAAAGTTTATTGAAATTCACTATAAAAATAATTCAATGCATAAACTACAATAAAAATAAGCTATTTTAGGAAGTAAATTTGTACACTAAAATATTAGGAATGCTTCTGTTGAATTTAGAAGAATAATAAACAAATCAATGATGAATAAAGAAATTGATGCTTCAAGGTTAATAAATCTTCTGCTGAGTTTAAAAGAAGAGTACAAAATATAAAGAAATTAATGTTAAATAAAAAAATTTATGCTATAATATTAATTATATTCTGTTAAGTTTAGAAGTAGATTATACAAAATTATGAAAATCTGTTTTTTTTTGTACATTTTGCACTAAATTTGAGTCATTTTTTCCGAGTAACAATAAATTTTCTTTGCCAAAAAATCCATTGTTACATAATTTCACATTATTCGAAATATATTATTACAAAATAAACCTGTTTATTGGAAATTAGCAATGGACAATTACAGCGTTTTCCAGAAACATTTTTATTCAATTAAGCATATTAAAAAACCTCTAAAACTCAAGTATTTCTGGTTTTAAAGATGTATTTATTTTTAAATTCATTTTTAAAGTTAGTGATACGTCACTCCTGTTAAACCTCTCTTAGCATAACAGATGACGTAACGGTTGGCTTTTTTTGTTCTTGGCGTGTTATTTCGTATCACGTTTCACTGTATCGCTTTTGAAACTGTGAAACGTGCTTTCAACCTTATTAAACTCTTAAAAAATAAGCTATTTTACAGAAACATGTCATGTTCATTCCAGTTAATTTCTTCAAACGATGAACGATTTCACCCGATTATTCCGATCAGATCTAACAGTCAATAGTTCTGCAATAGCTCATACGCGCTCTAGTGTGTGTATTTTAACTAACAACCAAACTTGGAACAAGCTGTTTAAATTCCTTGATATGAACTAGTTAAAAATAATATTTTCTTCTTCTTTTAATGAGGTTTCGCAGAAATTGTAAGGTATACTATTTTATAAAGTGTATTAAAGCATAGATCGAAACATCGCCAAAAACATAACAGTTGACGTCAGTGCTGTTTTCAGTGACGTACATTTTCGGCAAATTTCAAATGCATTTTTTGTTGAAATTAAACATATTTGAGAATATTTAACCTTATATTCGGAATCTGCAGCTTCTAATGTACCAGAAAAACATATATATTCTGAATTTCGCGTTTTATGCAACTTGTCCATTGAAATAGAACTAAACTACTTCAATATGTGATGTAATTTTTATTAATAATGAATACAATATTTTAAAGTACGAGTGAATTCGAAATTTTCAATATTTGAAATATTACCCAAAGTTAAAATGGCGATATAGCACTTAAAACCACTTGTGTTCTAGCAAAAATTTATTTTTAAAAATATATCGTTAACGATACATTCTCCCAATTTATAATAAATATCATATTTTAAACCCATAACTTTTATGTTATGATTTTCCAACACTATTTTAATATATAATATAAAATAAAATACAATCGCAATTCTCAAAACGTTTCTGATGCTTTTATTTTTTATAGCAAAGTAAATCTCAGTTGACATAGTCACAAAATGCATATACATTTTACTTGTAAATTTTTCATATACTGCTATAAGGCAAAGAAAATAAATTGCTTTCCAAATCTATCCGTTGCCGCAAATCCCTGTAGAATAAACTATATTTTTAAAGTGCCAAATATAGAATGGGAAAAAAAAGTTGAAATTTAGTGCAAATTTATAAAAATGTTTTTCGATATTAAAAATAATCTTTTATATTAAGAGTTTTATCCAATAAAGGAAAGAATTACGTTATTTGGTGACTTAAATTGACTATAGAAAGTGAAATATTATTTTAAAAGCAATCTTGATAAACTTCCTGGTATAAAGGCTTTATCAGTATTTGTTTATGCCATTATTTCTAAATCCATTGATCCTAACAAATAATTACTATAAAAATATAAATTATTAAATAATTTTCTATTACTATAACATTGTTATTGTATAAAAAGTATTATTATTTTTATAATTAGCATTTATTTTTTCATTATTATCGAATTGTAATTGATCTCGTTAAATAAAACAACTTTCCTTCCTTATCTAATTAAATGAATTACTTTCTACTCGACAAAATGTTATTCAGTTGGTTCATATATATCGAATTCGTGGAATTGAAGTCGAATCCTGTTACCAAATCAATACTTTAAAGAACATCTTCATCCTTCTAAAAATTATTCATCTTCCTTACTCAATAATTACAGAAAATGAAATAGTTCTACTCGACAAATGTCATAAAAAAAAAGGAAAGCTAAAACAAAATTCTGGAAAAGAAGTAAGAAATACCTTTACCATGCAATTAGTTAATTCAAAAAGAAAATTTTGCACACAGTTATTAATTTTTTTCCTTACAATTTAAAGATAATTTTGGTATACTGAAAAAATGTGGTGTAATTTTACTCTATAAAACTTGTGGCAGCATGTGGTTACTCTAAATTTATGGAGTAACGTTACACCAAATTTTTGCACTGTGTTCAAGAAATATAATCAAATCTTTTTTTGAGTGGTTAATATTGTTGCTTGGGCACTTGTGAGCTCACTAGTGAACAGCTTTTCTAATTTATTATTTTTTTTTATAAAAAATTAGGTTTTACTATTGCCATAAAGTTTAGCTTCTAGTTTTATGTTTATGGAGTAAAAATACTTCAAAATTTTACAGTCTACATATTTTTACCCTTTACAGTCCTAACACATGAAGTTTAGGGTAAGGAGGGGTAAAATGGGTCACTTTAAAAATAACTCAATTTAGCTAAATATAGAATTTATTTTTCTGAACCAATTTTTGAATATGATTTATTATATGATTTGATTCTTTATGATTCTTAATATGATTTATTATATGATTTAGTCATTTTAGCTGATTTATTCAGATGAACCGTTCCATCTTGTTCAACACCAGCTACATCAAATACAATTTCCAATTTCCACCTTTTCTTCTTGTTCAACACCACCTACACCAAATTCAATTTAAACCCTGCCTTGCTCTTCAACATCAGCTATGCACGATACTCTTGCAGCGCTTAGTTAAATTCAACAAGCCAATATTTTATCTTCTCCATTTAAAGATCTCAAATGTGCTATCCTGATAACTCTGTTACCTATGCCATCAACTCTTACAAAGGCAGTGATAGCCAGCTCTATAAAGAAGATAAAAGAGTTCGACATAAACCTGGCGAAGTAATGACAGAAGCAGATGTGATGGAGCATTTACAAAACGAAGAACTTCAACGGATGATAAAACAAAACCCGAGAAAATTAAGAATTTGGATTTTCTTACAAAACCTAAAACTAAAACCTAAACGAAAGAAACCAGAGTCAAAATCAAAGCCACCTAAACCCAAGATTGTTGACGATAGCCAACAGCTTTTGACTGGAAAACGGGTGGTAGTTGAATACTAAGGAAAAAAGTCAATTAAATAATTTGTTGGTCAAAATACACTTATTGATGCGGATGATTTACATGTAAAATATGATAAATAATCTAGTATAGGTAACTTTTATGTTTTTCCCGATAAAGAGGACTGGATATTGTAGAAAAGTAAGATGATACAAGAGTCTTGGAAAAGCCGTTTAGTAACAACCGAAAATAATATTATTTTGAAAACTTAACATCGTAAATCTGTATCATTAAATTTATTTTATGTGTTCTTGACCTCCTCTCTTTATTTAGTGTATTTCCTAATAAATTGTTGTTGTTGTTTCTAATCTCCCGTTTGTCTGACAAAGTCAGACAATATCAGTGAATCCGTTGACAAGAATGAAGTCTGACACCAGAAGTGGACAGTTGTAAATGTCTTCCCAGTCCACCAGTTCAAGGCAGTCCAAGATGTGCTGAGGTGATGCCTGTTCTTTTTGGCATTTAGGGCAAAAAGGAAAACTTTTGCCACCCCCAGAATATGTAAGGCTTTTTCAGTGTCCAGTGGCTAGTCGGACAGACGGGTGTTGGTTTGCCGGTCACAAGGAAGAGAAAGGGAGAGTCCTGTTTTTTGGCTTTATACCAGTCGTGAGACGGGGTATTAGCCAATTCTCTTTATTCTGAGCTACTTTCATTGAGTATAACTCTTGATATGTGAGTTCTTGGGTAGAAGGGACTGGGTGTTCTAGTCCCTCCCAACAAGAGTGTCGGCCACTTCGTTTCCGTGGATATCTACATGAGATGGGACCCATTGAAAGTGCACTTTGTGCTGCTGGGATATGATATTAATTTTTCTTAGGATAGATAGGCTGGTTTTGTCGCCTATGTGGGCCCAGTTTTTGAGATGTTGGATTGAACTGCGGCTGTCAGACAGTATCCATAAGGCACCATAGTTGATTTCATCAATTATATTTTCCCATCCTATGTCAATTGCTAATTATTCGCTTCGAAAAACAAAGCAGAAATCTGGGTTGCGTTGTTTAATAGAGAGTTTCAGTACTGGTGTTTCAATACAAACTCCACTGCCTGCCTGCTCATCCATTTTGCTGCCATCGGTATAGATTTTGATGTCATTTGATGTACATAATAAGATTAGAATATTAAGTAATAAATATATTATATTATATAGTCATCCTTTTGCCTTATGACCCATTTTACCCCATGTGTGACTCATTTCACCCCATGGTGGGGTAAAATGGGTCACAACTTATGGAACTAAGTACTATCCATTTATAATTTAAAAAAATTTTTACTTAAACTACATAAAAATTTACTGAAATTTTGTAATGTTAAGATGCAATTAAAAAATATGAAAACAGTTATAGTTTTATTGCCAGACAACTTTAAAAGTGAAAATAGCTAAAATTGACCCATTTTACCCCACCTGACCCTAAGATATATCTTTCGCGATTATTTGTTTTGCGTTAAAAAGTGATTGTATACTTGACGAGACTTCTTTTGATTATACTTTTTACGTTTTACGTTAGTTCGGAATTATAATGCACTGGTTGCTTATCCTAAGTAATCTGTTTTTAGAAGGCTTTTAGTGTAGAAGTATTTGCGCACGCAGATGTTTGTTTTCATAAAAAAGATGATAAAAATGAGCGAAACCATTAGTTTTAGAAATCTATTTATACAAAATTTTTTTCGAAAGTTAACGATTCTAAACTGGACAGAAAATAATAAAACACTGAAGCTTTCTGTAAATTCCAGTTAAAATACAGTTTTGTATTGTAAAATATTCATACTCTTTTTAAATTGAAAAAGGTTTCGCTTTAGGAACGTCTCGAACATGCAACCTTAAGCACAAATGAAGCGTCATACCAACTTGGTCACTCGACGGACTGAATCTAAAATAAGCAATCTTATCTTGTCCAACAACAGATTTTCGAGAAAAAGTTTGTAAACTGTAAACGAGTTTCAGAAAAGGGTTCAATTATGTAAAGTAAGCGAAACGCTTTTAAACGCTCTTCGAAAGTACAGAACATTTTCGAAAAACTGAATTTTTGGCAGTGTAGTTTTGGGAAAACTTCATACTTTTATGATATATATGTGCTCCTTTTATATCCATGCGAATATCAATTTTTTTTAAACCAGTGAACTAATAAAAAAGCTCTCCATTTTTTAAAATTAATAATGTGAAAAATATTAGTCTTGTTTAAATTGTTTAAAAAGCATAAATTAAGTTGAATTTCATCAATTTTCTCTAAAGTCTTGATGTTGATTATCACGTTAAACTGTCAACATACACTGATTGAAAGTTTTAACTACATAAAAGAGGCAATCTTTTAAGCTAAACTAAATTATCCGAGAATACTAATTATCTTCAATTAAAAAGTAAGTATAAAAGCATTTGTGACAAGTTGAATGTTAAAATAAAATTTATTGTTAAAAAATGTATTGCATTGCCACTTTAAAGTTACTTTTGCAGTTCAAAATTTATATTGATAGTTTGTAATGCAATTTTATTGGAATATTCTTACGTATTCTGTCAATAGCCTTTCTCAGACACAGTTCTCTCTTACAAAAGCTTCCCCTTAAAATACTTTACACTTATATCTTTAATCGATAAAACCACTCAACCAAACACAAAACAAGTCCCTTAAGCATCAACCGCAACAACAGAATGCATAAACAAAATGCCCCATTTGATTTCTCAAGTTAATGGACAGAACAGAATATTATGCACTAAGACAGAAAATAGATCCAGTTTTAATGTCCTTCGCAGAAATATGACATCAGCCATTACGTATGCCTTTTTTTCATTCTTCAAAGATGCTTTTAAAGGAATTCTATAACAAACTTCAACTGAACTGAAGCAGAGTGGAAAGTAACTTCGACTTCATAACGCGAGACGTCACTTGAAGATGGCTGATCGAACAATGTCATTTTGGCGGGAAACACTCCTCGCGCTAAATACAACAAGTAAACAAAAGAATTGGAAGCTCGTTATTCGATGGCAGGGAAAGAAATGCAAAAAGAAATATCACCCCGCTGAGTATTTGTTCTTTTTATGCTGGGTTGCGTGCCTAAAGAGAAATAGGAATATTCGTGCAGCAGATGAGATGCGAATGGAACACAATCCCATTTGTTAAAGAAAAGGATAATGTTTGTGGGTTTTTCTAAACAAATTAGTCTTTTGTGTTATTTAGAATAGAAAAGTTTAAAATAGTAGTATATAAAGTTAATTAATTGTTTACATAAGTTTTACATACAAGTTTGGTTTGAAATATATATCTATTTGAGTACTTTTTAGAATACTTTGAAATTAATTAGTTATAGTATATCCAGTTTTCCATACGAATAAAAATTATACATTATACATTCCCATTACCGTGTTATTATGTTTGCTAAAAATGTTCTGGCTACTTTTTACTATGGTGTATGTTCAATGTTCATTGGTTGCTTCAGAAATGTCCCAATGCGAGTTCTTTTTCACTCAATAAGCGTTCATTTGAATGCCATCTGCATTCTTAAAAGATAATAATATGGTTAATTTTCAGCATACTTTTCGGCATACTTTAAGTATCTCTTATAAAGGAAGTAAGAAAGTAAGAAAATGTAGTATTCCAATTATTACCTTTTACCATTTTCTACCACTTCAAAACTTGGGTTTCATGAATTTCCCATTATTTAGACTTTTTTGCTGAAAGCTACCCTATTTCAAATTGACATTTTTTTTAATGCCTTAATACATATTTTTAGAAAGATTGAGCAAAGCTGCTTTCAAATATCCAAGGGAAAGTTTCAGAAAAAAATAGTTTATAAAATATTCAACATTCCAATAGGCGTCAATTTTAGTTACGCTTTGATTCGTTCTGCTATTCTCTGTGAGATTGTGACGCCTACTCTTATTCTTGTATATCAGTACGCTGCGAATTTTTCCTGCGGAATTTTCCCTACAGATTCTTTATTATATATACGGTTCTTTTTCGCTTTAAAACTTTGTAATCTTGTGAGTTATGTTTCTATACTTATTTTTATTTTTTTATTGCCATTTATTTTAACATAAGTTTTATTTTGAATAGTATTTTTTCAAAATTATATTTCAATGGATGCTGGAAAGTTTAGAAAACCCCCATCTAAAAGTCGATTCAACAAATTTAGCGTTAACCCTGTTTTAAAGTGAAAGTGAGTATACCAACTGCCAACTTTATTATTAACGAAATACGTGGAGTAAAACAATTTTTATTATTTTATTATTTTATCTTCAGAATTATGTTATTCTTAATAAATTTTGTTTCGATTTTAAACTTTTAAAATAATGTGATTCCACAGTTCATTCATAACCCCACCATCGTCCACACCAAAAACCTTTCTTCCCGTGCCTTTCTTTTTAGTACATAACTCTTAGGGCCGATATTGCCACGGCTTGGCAGGTGCGAGGCCTTAAGCAAACGAAAATATTTAAAAAAAAGATCAATTACTAGAATTTTGTTGTTTTGAAAATTTATTAACTATTTTTCTGCTGCAACTTTTTCCCTGATTTACCCTTACATTTTTACTTAAGTATAAAACAGTTCAAATCTTATTAAATACATTATTAACAATTCAGAAGGCTATTGAAGGTGGTCGATATCTATAGTATTTGCAGTGCAAATTCTGTTTAGGTGAGTGAAAATATAACAACTATTGACAACGAAGCGTGTGCAGTTAACGCCTGTCAATAAAGCAATAACTCTTCGACCTGCGAGTAGAGGGGCGTGTCAGGCTAAAATCTGACATCGCAGCCAATTCCCCCCTATCTTGAGTGATTTTCCCGCTCTTTCTAAACTTCTATCTTTAAAATTAAATATAAAATTAAATACGTATCGGAAATAAAAAAAAACCGACACGTATTATTTTCTCTGTCATCGAATGAAAAAATCTGTAAATTGTAAACTGCTTCGAATTTAAATTGCTCAAAAGATCAATAATATCTAGCTGGAATGATTGGATCTACAATACTTATCGAAACACCCTCAAATAGCTATTGCAAGGATAATAACTCTAAGAACAAGAATCTACTTTTCTGATAATCGAAATGTAAGGAACTGAATCTGTCAAGGGTAAAAAATTACCTTCTCACGCCTGAAAGCACTTAGAAGAACTTTCTCGTGTTGCCAGATACTTTTTCTGTAAAGAAATAAATATTCAGGACATTCTTCTGTTTAAATCTGACCAGTTACTAAGTGAGTTGTCAGTAAAGTAAATACGTAAAGGACATTCTGGCTCTAGTGGATTTCGTAGATTTATTTATACTCAGTACATACAACTTTTTTTATCCCTAGAATAATTTTTTTAGTGCTAGGAATAGTTCTATTAAATTGGTTTCAAAAATGGTACAATTACATTCAAATTAAATTAACCAAAAATGCTTACTACGTATGTTTTGATACATCTTGTAAATAATACATCCTAACAAAATATTTTGTCAAAAGAAATATACAATTAAATTATACTAAGCTTTTAAAATTTTGAATAAAATCCATTGAATAATTTCCATTGATTAGAACCATAAAGTTTGGTAAAATAAATAAAAAATTACCATAACTTAAACGAGTCAAGCGATACCTTACAGATTCTATTATACTCCCTGCAAGTTATGGAATAATGGATTCACGAAAGTCATCTTATTTTATACAGAATTGACGAATATTTAATGACAATGAGCCGTTCATCTTCTAAGAAACATCAAGAAATGATTTAAGATAAAGTATTTTGTCTTATATATAACCGAATCAGCATTTTTCTTAGTTTGAATAGGACTTGAAAATTTCTTTCTGTCAGCAGTGAAGTTAAGTAATGATTTTTATTTTTCTCAGCTAGATCTTAAACACGATATACATACTAGTTCAAGAAAAAAAAATTGAGATGTTGAACATTTATTTCTCGAATACAGTTTGTTTGATATGGTTATAAATCAATAAAATAGAGCATGTATGGACTTATTTAAAATTCTGAAGAAATAAAAGAAAAATCATTGAAATGAAATGAAATTCCTATTAATAACACAGACATGCGCTGTCTGAAAAATTAAAATATCACAAATTTAATCCGAAATATTTTTAGTTAATAAAACTAGGAATATTTCTAAAACTAAATATATGTTATTCACGATTAAACTAATATGAATTTAATTGAAAAGACAATTTTTTGCTAATTCAGTTTTATAAACTCTTTCGTTATTGACATTTTATTCTCACTTATATAATTATTGCTTACCAGTGTCTTTAAATTAAAATATAAAGTAAACTTCCTGTATAAACATATCGCTGTAAACCTTTACAGTTTATATTGTAAGTTAAAGACTAGATAAAGGATAATTAGGAGTTAATCTTCAATTGAAAATTACTTAAAACTAAAATATCCGGCTCGTATTATACAGTCCCTTAGCAAAATATTAGACGCACTGTATTTTTTTTAGTAATTTTATGTTTCTTAAGAGTTTTTATACAATAATGGTATATTTAAACTACAATATTATTGATTTTTATTTAAAAGAATTGTTGTAGACTACATATTTGTATTTATTTTAAGATAATTATGATTAATAATGATTAAGATTAATTTATATTAATTATTTATTATAAGATTATTTATGTGTGGAATCATCATCCTCGAATGCAGGAGACAGTACAGTCTTGCATTGATAGCATGCCGCGCAGAATTAAAGCTTTGATAGCGGCTAAAGGTGGCTCAACTAAATATTGACTTTTACAAACATTAATTTCACTTTTCTTTAAAACTTAATAAACTTATGCTTTTCTAAATTAATGCTGTTTTATTTATGTCAAATAAATTGGTAATTGATTGGATAATATAAAAAAAACAAATCAATTTAAAATAATAAAACGGTACAATATCACCCGGTAATTTATATTTTACATGAAATCTTTGCAGTGCGTCTACTAATTTGTCCAGGGACTGTAATTGTAATAGTATTGCAACGCGTTCGTTTTTTCGAAATAACTAATGATTGTTAGGATGCATATGAACTATTGCTGGAAGAAAACAAATATGAAATGGCGCGAAATACAAGATATTAAGCCATGACTTTACATGACATGGAAGATTAAAATAATAAAGCGTGACAAAAGAGAACGAGAAGGAAAAGAATAGAAAATTTGTTTTGCGAGATTTGGAGAACAGAAAGAACCCATTCAGATTTCTATACAGTTTCAAATTGTATATTCGGCAATATACATTCTAGTAAGGTACTTTGTACATAATTCTCTGAAACTACATTGCAGTTTTGTGATGTTAGTTTAGCGGAAAATGGACGTTTTCATGATGAGATACTCGTGAATATATCATGTCCCAAAAGCGTTAAAAAAATAGAAGATCACTACAAGTATAAAAATTTCGCCTCTAGGTTGTGAATTTCTGAATCACGTGTTCAATGAATTTTACATCACACAAAAATTTACAGCACGGGTGCTGACATAACTTATAACATTATCCTGTGATGTAAAATTACAGGATTTATTTCACTGCGGAGTAAAACGAAGCATTGAAAAAACTTATTTATTACGCATTATTTTTTTTTTTAATTTGTATAGCATTCAAGTAAAAACCTTTGGTACTCATCTTTTATCTGAGATTTTATTCCATGCAAACGAAAATAATTGTACTAATCTAGCTTAGGTAAGGTAAATCATGTGCTCTATTATAAATGAAATAATTTATTAGTCCATGTAAAGCTAAACATGCTTGATGGTATTTAGTAGAGTTAAATCTAAAATAACAGCACACTCACAAGGTGAAAAAGTATTATAAAAATCGAGGGCTCCAATGCAAAAGTTACAATCTCAATCACCGATTTTGAATAGCTCTGGACTGGTCTCGATGCGTCCATTTCTGCAATTTAACAAGCAACGAAAAGGAATAAGTCTGTTAAACATTCCAGTTCACTTCCAATGCAATTTGAAAGGTAAAACAGCCATATGTTAACTTTTGTGAACGCCAACTAATGAACGGACCAATGAACTACTAATGAACGGACTAATGAACTACTAATGAACTACTAATGAACTACTAATGAACTACTAATGATGACTAATGACGCCGGAGGACTATGACGCAACTAATGACGGACTAGTCACTAATGAACGGACCATCCTCTTTACCACCGCTGTACATCGAACATAATTTTGAGAAGGGGACTTTTGTAGTTAGAGTTAGAGCCATCAATTGTCAGTTTAGAAAAAGAACTAACGAATGTGATGTCCTTCAACATCTAAAAGGCGTTCTAATTTAAGTCTTCGTTACATTTTTGTTTAGGCAGTTTTGTGATATACGACCCTGTATGTAGAATACTATGTTCTCTAAGCCATGTGTCACTTATAGTCTTCCAATCGAAAAAATTGTCTATGTTGATTATTGAAACATTATTTTGTTCTTTGGTGTTCTATACACACTTTTCGATTTTATTTGTGTTGAATTTAGTTTTCATTTCTTTTTCTGATATACTCTGCTTTATAAATATTTCAATTTATTAAATGCTACGTGAATTTTTTATGATCGCCAAAGGTCACTTATGAGCTTACCGTTTCCTTTACCATTGCTGTACCTCGAACATAATTTGGGGAAATACTTATGTAGTTGAGACATTAATTGTCAGTATTGAAAATGAATTATAATATGTGATGGCATTCGACATCAAAAATGTTTATTAATCAGCTCTAAAAGGATATAAGATATGTTTTACATCTTCGTTACATTGACGTTTGAACAGTTTTGTGATTGTTGACGTTTCTGTAAGGCATGTGTTATACTTATAATCATCCTGTTGAATAAACATTTAAATATTGAATTTAATATCATACTTTTTTTCTTTGGTAATTTAAATACATTTATTTTAATTATATTTTTGTTAATTTTTTTATTTGTTTATAGTTTATATTATGCCTAGAAAAGACATTTAAATTAATTCACTTATACAGAAAAATAATGCTCCATAGACTATCTCTTTTAGAAGTATGTCAAATTTTTGTTATGGTCCCTTTATTCCAAACTTTATGTTCCGTGTAAGATGTACATATATTAGACGTGTGTTTATATAAGATATGAAATAATTTATTCCTCTCATGCTATGAAGTGCCCAAAACAAATATTCGGAACGAGATTATTGAAAACTATTGCTTTATTTAATATTTCCTTACCGAGTCTCTCCATGCGATAAGATTTACATAACAAATACTTATAACATAATAGTGATAAATGGGATAGATAGTATTGATATTTATTCAGACATTTTCTTCGATTAGCACTCTGAACACGAGATTTCGATAACAGATTGCTATACGATATTTTCATGCATTAGAATTTCCGGACAAAATCTGATACATCGAATATGTGAAAGAACGATACAAGTTTGTAACCATACCCAAACACTTATTGAAATCGGATCATGGGGGTTCTTGAATTCGGTTAGTCACTGTCAAGCTAAAAATTTATAAAGTACAAAAAAAAGTTGAGAATCGATAGATCAAATCAGAAATAAAGGAAAAAATTTTGGTGTATTATTCTAATACTTGGTGATTTTTTAGTAAAATATTCCACTAGATCAAGATACGTTAAGTTATAGAATTTGTTTGATTCATATTTTGTAATTATTTACAATTTTAATACATTAAAAGTTTAAAAACACAAACGTAAATGAACGTGATGACGATTTGTCGTTTTAAAATTTTCAATTTTGCTAAAATTTGCTTTTAAATGTCATTGTTTTTAAAGTTGCGCGTTAGCATCTTGTGTCTTTATTAATTCATAGATTTATGCACTGAAAACGAAACTTCATACGACGAAAGTCCGACGAGTCCTGAAAGGTTGTATGCATTTTAAGTTCTTTTAACTTTTCATTTGCGTTTGCGAGTACGATGGTTCTTCATATTCTTACTAATAACGCACCAGTTTATAATTTTAAATATCAGGAGATCATCCAAGAGTTTTTGTTTAATTCCACGACTATTTGCAAAAAATATCATAACATAAAGAAGACAATATATAACTGGAAATATTTTTTAATTAATATCAAAAACAAGAGAATTTACTCATTAGGTTCTATTTACCAAATTCGGGAAGTCTCCGTAAAAGGTGGGACTTATATTTGTTGAAAGAGTAATTTTTCTAACTTTTTCTGTAACATAATTTATTTGTTTTAACGCAGTTTTAATGTCATTTAATATAATGTGTTTTTGTTGCTCTTCATTGTGATCAATAAATCATGCCCGGTGGAAAACAGCCTCGGCTCTTTCAAGGTGTCTCGGGATAGGGTCGAAAGTGGCGATCGTTTCCCATTGCTTCCCAAGACTCTCGTTTCTTTGGGCCGCAAGAGAAGATTTGCTGACATAGGTGTTGATTAAATGCCTCGCCCTGCTAAGCGTCAAGGAGACCTCGGCTTCAGCACATTCAGCCCCATGTCTGACATTTTTGTCAGCCTTTTCGTTTCCAGGGATTCCGACATGGCTTGGTACCCATTGGAGGATCGCAATGCATCCGTGTAGAATGAATTTCGCCAGTTTAGAACGGCATTGAATAGTTTGTAAGCAGTCGTATGGGTTGTTGTTATTAAATTATAAAATTGTAGCCTGGGAAACAAAACCGAAATTATCCTATAATTTGAGTTTATCAAAATTATTTAAATATTAATTGCGAGAGCGTCCATTAGTAACCCCCAAGAACTACTGTTTAGACATTTTTAGAACGCTCACCATTCGCAGAGTTTAAATAATTCAAATACTACAATAATTAACGCCTACACAAGTTTTCCACCCACTTTTGGAGGATTATAATTTCTAAATATCAAAATAATAATTAAAACGAACAGAAAAAATCTTTAAATGGGAGAAAAAAAAATGTTCTTTATAGTACTAGTTATAGTGTTAATCTATCTATTGGCAAGGGATAAATTTAATGATCATTCTTTTCCCTTTTAAAAACAATTTCGTTTAAACTATTATATTACTTTGAAGGGACAAATCTGAACTCAAAACCGATATTTTATATCTTTTTTTTACGTTTTCATAAATGATAAATGCTGATATTAAACTTTTGAAAACATAAAAAATGAAAATAGTCTGTATCTCTGATATCCAGTGATATCGCTAAACCAGAAAAACGAAATAATCATATTCCCCAAACCAGATCGAATTCATATTTTCCGCCCTACCTATTCCACACGCTCAGAAAAATTCGGTCGCCGCCTTTATAGCTTTCACCAAAAAATCTTATTTTTCTGTGGAAATTTTCTTCACGTTGTACCATTCCGTTATATTCTTTGCACCCTATGCTTATCTCACGAGAAAACATGCAAGAAAGAGTGGCGTTAAGACAAAATTGACTTTTATAGCTAAAATCATTGAAATATGCCACTTCCTCAATTGGCTTGTTTCACGTGACGTCAATCATACCTATGTTTCATTGGTGGTATCTCACTGTATGCTCAGCCCACTGCATTGTTTACCAGTCGATATATTTTTTTCATTTCTGTGGAACTGTTACCACTCAAGAAATGAAGGATGCCTATTTGTGCTATTTTGAAATAATTGGTGCGGCTCTTGAGATACAAATAGGCAACCCGTCAATTTTGAAATGTAGAAAGATACATGTCTGTTTCTCTCAAAAGTGTAAAATTTGTGTCTCCCTTGCTGTTCTACCTTTATCTATTAACAGTACTTATAAATCTATATACATAAAAGGCAACTTCCGTTTGTTTGTTTGTTTGCTTGTTTGTTTGTTTGTTTGTATAAGACACGAGATCTAAAGAACCACGCAACAGATTGTCACGAAATTTGGCACAAAAATTCATCTCATCTCCGGAACAAACATAGGATAAGAATTTTTCGAATCAGACCATTCCTTCTATCGTTTCGAACGTTTTTCTGAAAAAACTAAACCACTTTGGCTCAAATCCGATCATTTTTTTACTTTCCTGATGCCATCGGCTGAAAAAATTAAATAAAACTTTTAACAAAAGTAATTAAAATTGAAAATGTTTATTTTATTCTGTTGCCATTAACTTCAGAAACTAAATTCATTATTTGAAAAATAATTGACATGTTTCAAGTGACGTAATTCCGGCAGTCTCCATTCCCGGATTTTATTGTGGGTTCATTTGATTTTTTCATGGATTTTTCTGTTGACTGCATGTATGCATATTTAAGCAATAAATTTATCGTTAAGCTATTACTGAACTATGATGGTTAATAAAGGCCGTCGCACTAGAGCTGCATATTAGGGTTTTATGTCTTTATTTTTTCGCCAAATACGTTGCCAAACTCGCCAAATTATTAACTAAAACTCGCCGAATGGTCATTTTTTTTATAAATAATTTATAAGCTGGTTGGTTGTTCGAAGGTCATTGTGTTAGAGCTGTATAATGGGTGTGTTTGTAGCTATATCTATTTTCTCGCCATTTTTTTTGTTTGTTTGTTTGTTTTTAAGTATATTTAGTTTAATTACAGCTAAAAAATTAGAAATAAACATCTAAAACAAAAATCGTTTGCTAGCTTTTTAGCAGTTAGAAAAATATTTAATATTAAAAATAAAAAACGTTTGCTTTAGTATCTTTATCACAGTTAAAGAAATACAAATAAATATAAAAAATGCAAATCGTTTGCTGTTTATTATTGTATTTATTTTCATTCAATTAGTGTACATATCTGCATTGATTTAATACTGTATACATTTGCATTGAATTCTTAATTTTTCAGCATTTGTATTGAATTATGGTAGAAATTTGTACTGCTTATATTGTATTTATATCTACAAAGTGTCCAAAAAAAAAGTTACTTAATTTATTATAGAACTTCCTTGAATTGCGTTAAAATAAATGTCTGAGACCCTTTTAAGATTTAGCTGTTTTTCCATTTTTAATTCTTACTGATTATTTTTTACTTAAATAAATTTTTATTGAAATATGCCACTTCCTCAATTGGCTTGTTTCACGTGACGTCAATCATACCTATGTTTCATTGGTGGTATCTCACTGTATGCTCAGCCCACTGCATTGTTTACCAGTCGATATATTTTTTAAATTTCTGTGGAACTGTTACCACTCAAGAAATGAAGGATGCCTATTTGTGCTATTTTGAAATAATTGGTGCGGCTCTTGAGATACAAATAGGCAACCCGTCAATTTTGAAATGTAGAAAGATACATGTCTGTTTCTCTCAAAAGTGTAAAATTTGTGTCTCCCTTGCTGTTCTACCTTTATCTATTAACAGTACTTATAAATCTATATACATAAAAGGCAACTTCCGTTTGTTTGTTTGTTTGCTTGTTTGTTTGTTTGTTTGTATAAGACACGAGATCTAAAGAACCACGCAACAGATTGTCACGAAATTTGGCACAAAAATTCATCTCATCTCCGGAACAAACATAGGATAAGAATTTTTCGAATCAGACCATTCCTTCTATCGTTTCGAACGTTTTTCTGAAAAAACTAAACCACTTTGGCTCAAATCCGATCATTTTTTTACTTTCCTGATGCCATCGGCTGAAAAAATTAAATAAAACTTTTAACAAAAGTAATTAAAATTGAAAATGTTTATTTTATTCTGTTGCCATTAACTTCAGAAACTAAATTCATTATTTGAAAAATAATTGACATGTTTCAAGTGACGTAATTCCGGCAGTCTCCATTCCCGGATTTTATTGTGGGTTCATTTGATTTTTTCATGGATTTTTCTGTTGACTGCATGTATGCATATTTAAGCAATAAATTTATCGTTAAGCTATTACTGAACTATGATGGTTAATAAAGGCCGTCGCACTAGAGCTGCATATTAGGGTTTTATGTCTTTATTTTTTCGCCAAATACGTTGCCAAACTCGCCAAATTATTAACTAAAACTCGCCGAATGGTCATTTTTTTTATAAATAATTTATAAGCTGGTTGGTTGTTCGAAGGTCATTGTGTTAGAGCTGTATAATGGGTGTGTTTGTAGCTATATCTATTTTCTCGCCATTTTTTTTGTTTGTTTGTTTGTTTTTAAGTATATTTAGTTTAATTACAGCTAAAAAATTAGAAATAAACATCTAAAACAAAAATCGTTTGCTAGCTTTTTAGCAGTTAGAAAAATATTTAATATTAAAAATAAAAAACGTTTGCTTTAGTATCTTTATCACAGTTAAAGAAATACAAATAAATATAAAAATGCAAATCGTTTGCTGTTTATTATTGTATTTATTTTCATTCAATTAGTGTACATATCTGCATTGATTTAATACTGTATACATTTGCATTGAATTCTTAATTTTTCAGCATTTGTATTGAATTATGGTAGAAATTTGTACTGCTTATATTGTATTTATATCTACAAAGTGTCCAAAAAAAAAGTTACTTAATTTATTATAGAACTTCCTTGAATTGCGTTAAAATAAATGTCTGAGACCCTTTTAAGATTTAGCTGTTTTTCCATTTTTAATTCTTACTGATTATTTTTTACTTAAATATGTATTATTTTTAATTTGAGCTGCTTATCAAAGGTATTTTTGAAATTAATATTATTTATTACTATATCCAAGTTGGGTAATTAAATGGAAAATTACTGGGTAATCTTCATATCTTACGTAACTAAAATGAAAGAAAAAAAAATAGTTAAATTGACTGTTAAATTATTTTTCCACCTCAACCCGTGCAACGTCGGGTATAACAGCTAGTATCACATATAAAGCAATTGTTATTCTTTTCTTTGTTCAGTTGGAGAAAGTTGAAGAAAAAGGGGAAAGTTGGAACATTTTAATTGAATTGTACGGTTTTATCACAGTAAGTCTACAAAAGTAAAGTAAATTCTACAAAAAAATTTAACTTTAGTTACCTGCGCCAATTCGTTATGCCCTGACGGTACTTATAAGGCCTATCCAAAAGACCGTTATGGTAGTGAGGATTTTAGTAATGCAGTATTCAGTTTAAAGACATTAAATACACTAAAATTATCAATCATATTCATTTAACAAATTTCGTTGTTGGTCAGTGGAATTTAGATATTATAAATTGAAAGGAGGAAAAGGAAAAAATAAATTCTTCATAAAGTGCATTTTATGTTCCAACTATTTTTTACCGTGATATATTATTATTAATTGCACCGATAGATTTAAAATAGGCAGCAGCAAACAATTAAAATTAAATCTTAATTCAATGCATAAAGTGTTAATTTTCTATATTAGTGACTTTTTTGGCATAATATGTATTCTCTAACTTACATCATATCGTTTGCAGCATGGCCAAACCCAACTGCTACACATAAAAAGATCCAGTTTATCAAAACTAGAAGTCAAAGAAAATATCTTTTTCTTTTTAAACTCGAAGTACTTGAGTTATTTAAAAAAAACTATACACTTATATCCATTCAAAAAGCTTAAGAATGCCTTTATTCAGTTCTTCTAAATTCCCATTGCCACTCAATCATTATACGATAAACTTTATTTTAAATAAATAAAACAAAAAAATAAATGTTGTGTTTAGAATAAGGTCATAATACTGTATCAAAATGGGATTATTTGAAAATTTGCATCATTTGTTTAGAATGTGGCAAAATGCGTTTTATTTTATTTTACTTTAAAAGCAAATGTATTTTTTTTATTTACGATTCAGCATTTAATAATGAGTAATGACGATCTAACACTATTTATTCCTTTTTGATGAGGTCTTTGTTGCTTTTTGTTTTTGAAATGGCATTTAGAAATCATTCGGTTAAGTTAAGTTTTGAAGGTGACATATTGTTGTAATGTTGTTTTTTGTTGATATGAAATGTTTTTCGCTTCTATTTAAGACAGAGGAATGTTGCATATTTATTCTTCGAAATACAATTAAATTTAGCAAATGAAATTTGAGAACTATTTAATTTTCGAAGAAAATGAATGTAACTAGACAAATTTAAAGTGTAAATGTGTTATATAAAAATAATTGCTGGGTTATCACTTTTCCTCTGTTTAGCTCAAATGTTGTGTGAAAGAGGTCCAAGTGACAGATTATTTTACTAACCTATATGTTTTATTTCATAATCTTTATTCGAGTCTGCCAAATGTTTGAATTTCTCTCTATATTAAAAAAAAGTAAGCTCTTTTAAAGTGTCCGGAGCCATAACATGATGAAATATTGATGTCAGAAGCCCAAATGTTTTTGGGAGGGTGTATCTCCCTTATGCCTCAACCCTTTTTTTTGTTTTTCAAATTTCCAATTAGTTTTTTAATTAAAAAATAAAAATTAATTTCTCTCTACGTTAAAGTATAGGATTTGAAAGTGTCCGGAGCCATAACATGATGAAATATTGATGTCAGAAGCCCAAATTTTTTTGGAGAGGTGTATCTCCCTTATGCCCTAGACCCTTTTTTTTCAAATTTCCAATTAGTTTTTAATTAAAAATAAAAATTAATTTCTCTCTATGTTAAAGTATAGGATTTGAAAGTGTCCGGAGCCATAACATGATGAAATATTGATGTCAGAAGCCCAAATTTTTTTGGGAAGGTGTATCTCCCTTATGCCTCAACCCTTTTCAATTCCATTTTTTTTATTAAAAATAAATTATTTCTTCTATTTAAATATAGGTTGAAGTGTCGAGCATAACATGATGAAATTGATGTCAGAAGCCAAATTTTTGGAAGTACTCCTTATGCCTCAACCTTTTTTTTTCATTCCATAGTTTTAATAAAATACAATAAGTCAGCCACAAAAACTATCTTTCTGCAGAAAAAGATCATAAATATGTATTTTGTTACGTTCTTTTTAAAGAACAGTTGCTCTATTTTCTGTTCTTTTAAAAAGAACAGTTCTTTAACTTGTTCTTTTTACATTGGTTTTGTGTTTATATGTAGAAAAGGTTTACATATTTTTTTTAATGATTTGGCCTTAAAATATATTATAGCAAGATAGAAGGTTTATAGATTAAAATTATGTAAAAAAGATAGTAAAAAAATTATGACAAAACTATTTTAAATTAACATTTAACATAACATTTCTAATAAACATTTTCAATAAACAAACATTTTTTATACCAAAATTATTTTATAGCAAAATTATTTTATTTAGTTCTGCTTAAGTGAAATCACAAAATTTCCCTTTTTTTTATAAAACAGTTTTTTTTTTTAATTTTCAGAACTGATGAAAAATATCGCGTTGTTCTTTCAACTTTTTTTCTTCTTCAGCTGGCAGATGGCTTTCTTTTTTTTATTTAATCTCTCGGTTTTTTTTTTAATTTTTATTATTCGTTCGCAGCAAAACACCACAGTAAAAGAGTTTTATTTTTTTATTTATCCTGAAAAATGTATTCTTATAGATGCGAATAAAATAAACTTTGCACACTCGAATAATGTGACATTCCTTTTTGTTTTTTTAGAAAGTTTTTGAAGATGTTTTAATTATGGAAGTATCAAGATATGGAACATGTTAATTACTTTGGGGGGAAATTTAGAATGTTGCTTTGTTAAACATTGTTTTATGATTTGTTGTATAGCCAACATATTAAGCGAAATGTTTTTTTAGCTTCCACACTACGTTTATAACGTAAAAAGTGGAAGGTATTATAATCGTTCAATCCGTCTGCCCTGTTTGACGAATTCCTTTCTGAGGTGTATAAATAGTGCGTTTTTTGTTGAGCACAAATATTGTGTGGAAGCGGTTTAAGTGACAGATTCTGTAACAAACCTACTTTTTAGTTTTATTTTTCGTTGTGAGATGCGTTTTTGCAAGGATCTCCCTACGTGTTACGTTTCACCATTTTTTGTTTACGTAAATGATAGTGTTTTTGTCTTTATGTATCTGTCCATGGTCTACTCAACTTTAAGGTCACATAAGCTCTTTAGACGTCATGCAATCCGACCGGTCCGAAATGTAAGCAATTTCAAAGGAAAAGTACGAAACCTATTTGCGCACGGCCAATTATATATACTTATCTGGTTGCGAACAGGTTTCGTTTCTCTCTTTCGGAACAGCCAACAACCAGAAAAAAAATTAATTTGGCGAGTGATAGCGAGCAGGGGGCGTAGCCCCCTGCATGCCGCGAAACGTCCAATGGGATTATTACTTAAAAAAAGTCATACAACTTAAAAATTTTGAGTGAGCCATTGGGTTTTTAAAAAGAACCTAAGAGTAAAAACAGGCAAGGTTAATACTGCGAAATTAACGGGGGTTGGCGAAAAATTACTGAAAACAGCAATACAATATTAATATATTTTTTAAAAAAGTAATATAACATATTGGCCGCGAAGCGGTCCAATGGAATTTCGCAGCAATTCCTGTGGGTTTGCGAGCGGTAGCGAGCCGAGGAAGAATCCAAGAATGCAAGCTTGCGACCCAATGAGACTGCGCAGAAATATCCAAGCGTGCGAGCTTGCGGCTGAATATAACTATATTACCAAGGCTCGACATAATTTTGTCATAGATACAGATCTGGATGGCAAAATATGCATAGGCTTGTGCAAAGTTGGGTTAGAAAAGTTACGTTCACCAGCGAGCTGGCAGCGAAGCGGCTTATGGGAAACCGGGGGTTGGTAAGCCATAGCGAGCAGGGGGCGAAGTGCCCTGCCGGCCGCGAAGCGGCCAATGGAATTGCGCAGCAATTCCGGGGGTTGGCGAGCGATAGCGATTAGGGGGCGGAGCCCCCTAGTTTGTTAAAAAAAATAAAAGAAAGTAATATATTTCAAAATATTTTTGAAATAAAATTGGAAAAACTATGTATTCCCTACAAAATATTTACTTGTAACCAAAGGGGACCAAAAACACTTATGTTAAGATATATTAAGAAAAGTATTTATGTTTTTGAATCACGTTAATGGACTTATTTCACTTACAGACTAAACCTTCTATATACTTTTGCGCTATCCATGCAAGGAAAAAGCGTTTAGAAAGATATTTTCATAAATGCGCCACTGCAAAACACCACTGGGATTGCTGATTTCGAGACCAGCGAATCGAATGGGAAATCATGCTAAAAACCTTTAGTGGAATGTTAAAGTACTTTTGTTCATCAAACTGTGCATCATTGGTATTATATTTTCGATGAAATACCAAGAGATTAATAAATCTTAAGGATACGAAAACGACTTTTAATTAAATATTTGGATTTCATTCTAAAGGGAATATTCTACGTTAACGGATTTAATTTTAAAAGTCTGGTTATTTGGAAATTCTTAAAATAATATATATGAATACTTTAACTTTCTGCTTAGTTTTACATCATGCACTTTAAAATTAAATTTTAAACAACTAAACTAAAGAAAATAAGATTTTTTTTTTTGATTTAGAGAAAAAAATTTTATGCATTAAAATTATGAAATTTATAATGTTTTAAAATTTATGTGTGTTGCTGAAAAGCCTTATAGCTATTTGCCGTGAAAAACTTGTCTGTATCCTTCCATGTGGTGATTGAGAACATATAATATCTATGAAATGTTTTATATAGGACACATTTAAAAATTGTTTAGATAACTATTTTCATTTGGAAATTCTTGTCAAACACTTATTGAAGCATATTTTAACCAAAGTATAGTAAAGAAAATACATTAAATTGCTTATAAACTAATAATGAAGTATTTGATTATTAAATTTTTACGAATCCTAATATTTTAAATCATTCCACATTCATTTTGCAATTCAAATCTAAATAATTCAATTTTACACCAGTTATTTATGAATAAACTCTTAATATATAGTATGGAATTACAAAATCCTTTCAAAGCTAGATTAAAATTGTGATCGAGAGAGTGAAACGTTAATTGATAAATGAAATTAAAGTTACTTTAACTGTACGCATTTTCAAGATAACTTTGAAACACGATCGAGTAATTAAAAGAATGAATCCCATCTTAATTAAAAGAATGCATTCCCATTATGTTAATTAATAAAATAATAAGCAAGCCAAACAAAAGAATGAAAAAAACCCATCTAAGTTACTTTTTTTATTGATTACAACTATAGGGTGTGTTGTAAGAACAGAAAAATAGTAAATATAAAAAATAATGGATATAATTTTTTTTGGTATTTAAGTAAAAATATTAATTGGGTAATTAAAATAATTACTTTATTGTTCAGTTATTAAGATATCAGTAAATAGAATAATTATTCGAGTAAGTTAGAAAAAAATAAGACACTACAATGGTGGCTAGGTTTTCAAAGCAAAATAAAGTAATTTACATAAATTAGCTATTTTTTACACTTTCAGAAAATTAAGTTTTTTTTTTTAAGACTCGCATGTTTTTTACTCTGACAGAGGGTCGTTAATAGTATAATTTAATACATTTGCATAATTTTTGAAAACATTCAAGTTATTTTAATTTGCATACATATTTTGATTCAATACATTTCTCATACATATTTTATCAATATAATGATTGATGAAAATTTTTCGTAAAAATGTGTAAGATTAATAAACTTTCTATAGATATCTTTGTCTTGTAAGAAAAATGCATATTTGTTTCTCTAAAGGCAAATCTATTAATGATTTACATAAATTTTCTTTCAGTAATATAAAAAAAAGATAGTATATCAAGTGAATATTTTATCAAATACTTTATTATTATAAATTTTAAATGTATATTATAATATAAGATAATAAACGATCTGTATAAAATTAGTTTAGAGCATATGAAATGCGTTTTTTCTAAATCTTAATAATAATTTAGCACAAAAAAAAATAAGTTATGATGCATTCTATAGAGATCAAATTTTTCAAACTTACTACTATATAAATGGGCAGTTAACGAATATGAACAAAATTTATTTAAACGCTTTCAAATCATCTGCAGAAGGTATTTGATTAAAAATTAAAAAAAAAGTAGATTAATAACATCTATGAGCAAACAGTTCTAAGAATTGCACTTATGCAAAAGAATAATTAGCTGAAGATTTTTTTTAAACTTTAAATCTTTTATAATTCGATTATTTTATTAAAAAAAGTTTTTTATTCTAAAATCTCGCATTTTACATCAAATGCATCCCCCTTCTTGTAAGAAGATCCCTAACGATTTTTGTTCTAAGTAAATTCATGTAGTAGGACATAAACTCTCCTAATAGCTTGCCACAAAATCAGATTAAGCTTCAAGAGCATAAGAGAATATAATAGAATAACAGTGACTGATTTATTTTAGAGGGTATAAAACCTGAGGAATTTTTAAAATGGCTCTCTCTTCGTGACGTACGAGTTTGTATCAAATTACTTCCTTAAATCACCGTGGTAGTCATGCCTATAAAAACTCCCCTATTATTTACAGCATTGAATAATATTTATGCCTTTGAAAAAAAACGTCATATGGCGTAAATAACGGTGACGCAAATAAAAGTGGCCCGGCTTATAAGTAGGGATAAGATTGGAAATGGTGCCAAGTTGATAACCACTGCAAAAACAGGTGTGTCATGTGAAGCCATTGATTGCTTCAATATTAAGCCCGAACGGAAGCTTGGCGAATTAGTTGCAGGTAACTATGCCCATCTTCATTGATATAATAAACGCACATTTTTTACACAGCTCGAACTATGATCAGAAGTCGTCAATAGTCCAGTGCAGCTCTAGTCTAGTAACAAGTAAACCAACCAATGAAAAAAGCCTGAATAATTTATGAATACAAATTGGAGGCTTCAATAGTTTTTTTTTGACAATCATTTCCTTGCAATCGTAGCTCCACGCCGGGGCCACTTTTATTTACACCACCCTGTATAATGTATATCCACAATAGGCACTTCAAATTGAACAAAACTGGCTAAGGATATTTTTGTTATTCTTGCGACAAATGTTATATTTGTATAAATTGTACAAATTCGTACACGTGGTTTATATTTACAAGAATTTGTACGTAATTGTACATATTGTTTATGTGTATAAATATTCATTTATGCACCATTTCTTTGGTGTATTATGACCTAAAGAACTATTAGTTTTTAAATTGTCGATATCTCTTTCAACACAACTTATAAACGCTGAAACTTTTGTAGGACATTTTTTAGATACGCGCAGTTATTGAAAGCTGTTTAAAAGTTTCAAAAAAATTCAGCACTTACAAGGCGCGTTTACATGAGCCATCGAATCCATGGAATGCCAAATCCACCATTAGGGGAAAAAGTGGTCGAGCAGGATTTCTAACCCAAACTCCGCAATCAACCCCCCTTCGTAAAATAAGGCGTTTACATGGGAACCGGGAGTTGATGACGTAGAAGCGCGGGACATCTGACATTTCTTGACAACTACACTTGAGTAATGTATTAATTGAGACTCGTATATTTAGCTAGCAATACTTTTCTATAAAACCTTCATTTCATAATGATTAGCAATATTTTGATGAGCTATATAAAAATTAAGCTTAAGTTATATAAAAACAAATTAAACAAAAGTTATATAAATTAAGAGCTTGAGTTATATAAAAATTAAAATTTAAAAATATATTTAGGATGGTTACATGCTAAGGTGTTTATGTCAAATGTTTCTTCCGAATCCACAGACAAGAAGTCGAAGCGAAGTCGAAGTATAAGTGGCGGAAACCATGGAATGAAACGCAAACCCTCCTTGATTGGAGGGTTTGCGTTTCATTCCATGGGGAAATGGGGAAAAATTGCGGAGTTTGCTCTTCATTCCATGGATTCGATGGCTCATGTAAACGCGCCTACAGAGTGTCAAAAACACCATTATTGCTTTCGAAACCAGGATTTACTGAAATTGTAACAATGACGTTAACAGCACGGCAAAATTAGAGTAAAAACAAGTAGGTTTGTAACAGAATATGTCACTTAACCCGCTTCCACACAACAGTTATGTTTAACAGGTAAAAAGGCGCCAAAACACAGCATTAATTCTATATTAAACATTTACATGCTAAATTTTACTAGTTTCATTTATTTTATTTCGAAAATTCAACAATTATTACTTATCGTTTGCAAAAATTAATTTATATTTCAAAGAATAAATATGTAATATTCCTCGCTTGATGAATGAATGAATACTTGAATATGATGAAAATATTTCATATCAACATACAAAGAATCTCGTAGTGAAATATATTTGACGTCATTTCAAACTGATCGATGTCGCAAAAATAAATTTATTTTAATTTATTGTCTAAAAGGATTAAAGTTTCTCGAGCGATTGTTGCGAATGGCAATGGTTATTTAACTCTAATAAAAATGGCTTTCTATGCTTTTTAAATGAGCATTAAATGTTGCAGTTTTTTAAATAATTGAAGTACTTCGAATTCGAATTCTTCTCTGAAATTTTCAATGTATTCTAATTTCGATAAGCTGAATTTTTTGACGTATCACACTTGTCAGTAGCATTTGTAGTTTGGGCTATGAAAGTGGGTGACTGACAGACGGACAGACAGACGGACTGACCGATTATAATACCTTCCACTTTTTTTTTACGTTATAAACGTAGTGTGGAAGCTAATAAAACAAAACATACTAAATGCAGATTTTTAAAACACTTCTATAGTGTTCTGTCATGAAAATTCATCTCTTTAGCAAACGTCATTTTGGACTCGATTTTAGCTTGACTGTGAGGTTATAAAGATAATTACACCCAGTTTCTTCAATATCGTTGGTAACTTTATTTCGAAATTGTAGTTTCCCTTAGTTTAAAAGTCATCTTTTAACCTTTTTACGTTACTGGCACTAGATACTCTAGTTTATAAACATTATAATATGTCATAGATATAGTTATAAATGTAGCTTAAATGAATTAAAATGGATTAAGCAGTATAAAATATATTGTATTTTTATTAGATGAGGTTTTCAAATCATTCTGCAGCAGTGCTCAATGGCTCAATGCTCAATAGGCTTTATTTGAAATATAATTAACATTTTGTGTGTAAAGGATAGCTTATATTAAAATCAAATTTTCGATCACAGTAATTTGCTTAAAATTACATGAACTATTTGTTTTATTTTTTGTTTTAATTTTTATTTTTATTCAATAAAATTTCTTATTTATTTGGAAAGCAATATTTAGCAATAAAAAAATTGAGCAAATTTCATCGAATTTGGATTTTTTTTATGATTGAAAGATTTTCTATGAATTCATTTATTATAGCATTATGTTGATTTAGGTTAAAGAACGATGAAATTAAACCAGTATATTTTTATAAAATCTAGATAAGTATAAAACAGTATTTTTTTAAAAAATTAAAATTGTATGAATAGATTTCGAACGGTCCCTCCATTTGGAAATTCAAAAAATCATATTTTTTTCGAAAAAAATTATGTATTTTTTTTGGAAAAAATTATGTATTTTTAAAAAAAAAATGGGACATAAAACTATTAAAAAACCTTTTTAATTAAAAAGTCATAAGTTTATGCGCTATAATATGGATAGGTAAATGGATAGAACAGTGTCACACCGTTTGAGTTTGGGCAGTCGGATTAAATTTGAGATCTATTGTACAATATTATGATGTACGATTATCATCAGAACAAAAACCAGAACTTGAATGACACCATATGTATCCGTTAGAGTTTTCAATACAATGCAATACAGTAGTAGCCATTTATTTCCCTTTTTTATAACGGCAGTCAGGTTTCAATATGGATTTCATATTCCTCTAACAATTTCAAGTTCTTAGTATTTTTGCCATGCGTTATTTCAAAGAACATCAAAAGACGGTGGTTTTTCGTAAGCTAAAAAATATAAAAAGATCTTTTATAAATAGAAAACTATATTAAAGTCTGCCTCAGAAGTTCATCGTATGCGTATTTTTTCGATTCCAGTTCCCTTTTTATCTTGAAGATCAATTAGCTTTCTTGTTTTACAAGGCAAGATTATTGGAAAATCGTAATATAAAAATCGATGTTCCTTTACTCGACTCTCTGATGCAGCCAAAAGCAAAACAAAACTTCAATTTTTCTTATACTAACTGCGGTGATTTGCCAGAATTCCAACTGAAGATTAAAATAAAATCAGTACTGTAGTTAAATTCATAGTTTCCTTGCACAGAAGCCACGACCACGGGCGGAGCTATAAAACGCGCGGAGCAATCAGATGCATACAAAATAAAACGGCTGAAATTTCCTCTTCATCTGATTGCTCCGCGCGTTTTATAACTCCGCCCATGGTCGTGGCTTCTGTGCAATGAAACTATGCGTTTAACTGTATATAGAATAATAGTGGATAAAAAAATAATGATGCTTATTGAGCAGGGTTTTAGATAATCCAACTTCAGTAGGGAAGACCGCTTTCCAACGTGGAAAGTTTTCCACCTGGCCTGATATTGTAAACGAGCTGCTTGGGGTCGTCATCTGGTATTTTTTTAATGGAGCAACACGTAATATGTCACCCACAAGAATCATAGTTCGTTTGTTGTAGTTATATTGTAGTCAGAGCTGTTCAGCGACCAAATTTTAAAGAAAAACCCAATTAGAAATATATTTTTCACTAAAAAAAATAAAGTAGTTAAACATTAAAAGTTTTGTTTGGTTAGTGTGTAAAACCGACTTCAATGCAAAATCAATGTTTAATTTCTTAACTATTCATATATTTAGCCGCACATAGAATTAAATACTAAGGAACACTTCATTATAAATAAATGAAACGTCGTATCCATCGTGGATCCGTCATTCACACAATTTACATTTGTATGCCATCAGTAAAATTTAACTTTGTATAAATTTTTTATTGTTTTTTTTCATTGTAACATTTGTTTGACCCTCTTAATTTTTCATACAATTAAAAAAACAGATACTTCGGTATCAATTTTTTTGGAAAGTTTAAACATTCTAGTTTATAATATAAAAGTTAGAATTAAAAAAAATTGCCTAATAAAGTTGTGAGGGGAATTCTACAAAGGTCCATAATAATGACAAAATACATAAAAAATACAAAAATACATTCCATCAAATTCAAATCAGTGTCTATTGAAATTGTGTCAAACCAAATTAGGGTCCTGTCTATTGTCAGGCGCAGATTTCATTCACTGTTCTCTGAATAATGCCTCCTTCAGAGGGCACCTTGAGATAAAATTGAGAAGTAGACAGAACGCAACTGGTTGATAAATTGTCACATTGAGTTTCAGTTTTGAAAGCCGAAAAGTGTGTATGATGAATTGTTTCAGTTATTTTATATACCCAAAACTGATATAAAAGAGGTTTTGGTTTGTGTAATTATATGTGACTGCTTTTATTGACGTCGTTGACAGATTTTATAAGAAATGTTTTTTATTAATAATTTTCAGATTTTATTTGGTTTTTGTTGAATAGTTGATGTTTTTATTTTAACAGTTTTTCATTTCCAATGCTGGTTTTGTTCGTAAAGTTTCATAACGTTTTTGTAACCTAGATTAAATTTATTAAATTTGTTGACTGCGATATTTTTATTGTATTGTCACAATGATATAAGAATTCCATTATTTTACATGACGAAGTGCGAAAATACATATATTTTGAAAGCAAATGAGTTATTTAAAAAAATGTAATAAATGGAACAAGAAAAAAATGGTATTGAATTCAAGGCTTTAATTTTTTTTTCTAAAAACATCATTTAAATTTTTATACATCTTGCAATACTTTTTAGCATAGGAAAAAAGTTAGCGAAATATATTAAATAGTGAGATATGTTTTTGTGAGTTATTAGTCTTTTATCGCTTATCTTCGAGTTTCGCAAATTTAAAATTGATTATAAACTTTATAATGTTAGCGATCAATCGACCGCAATTTTGTTTAACAACACTTAAAATAAAAACAGCTACTTCTCTGATTTATATTGGCAAAATAAAATTTAGTTTCTCTTATACTTATAAAATTAATTTTAAAAAGGAGTGAATATTACCAAGACTCTACATTTTAGTTTACTAACGCGTATGTATTTAATAAAGTCCATATAAAATCAAAATGTGCAAGTTTCTTGCATTTTAATTTGACCATGCATCTTTTTTTATATTAATTTTACTTTGGTTAAGCTTTTTACTTTTAATCGTATCTTAAAAGACTACTTTGCTAAAAATATTATCCGAAAGTATTATTTGTTGAAAAATAAAAATGCATTCACGTTTGCTGGTTATATTAGGATTTTTTTCCGTTTAAAAAACTTAACATTTACAATTATACAATACTCAATACTTAAAATACTCAATACTTAATTACCTACACATTAATAATATTTTATATATTTTTTATTTTGACAACAACTGCTTACAACATTTTTTAAGTTTAAATTCCAAATATATAAATACTTTGTATGTTTATGTATAGTATACATATATACATATTATATATTGGTGGGAATATGTATAACATATTTCAATATTGAAATATTCAAAGAAGTCTTTTTGAAAATAGAGAACTCCCACGGAATGCAAAATAGGCTTTGTTATGAATGGGAGCGTCATTTTTCTTTTTATACAAAAAGAATAAATCAGTAGTTTGGCATATGCAATGCTTTTTCATACATTGTAAAAATGCATGCAATAAAATGTCGTTTGGTGAAATGTCACAATTCACAAAATATTTGATTAAACTTTAATTAATAATTGTATGGATTTACTGAGGTATTTAAAGAAAGATTTGTTTTGACAATAATACTGGAGATTTTTCAGTATTTATAAAAAAAATCTTATAGAATTTAATAAAAGGTAAGGTTTTATAAAGTTCTGAAATCTATTTTTAGAAATGTAGGGATATTAAAAATATATACTTAAAAAGTGTTAATGTATTTTAAATATAGGGAATTACATTGGTTCTTTGCATGAATAAACGCCATTTTTAAAATTTGGGATAATTTTAGTTTCATCGGAACGCCTTTGATGGAATTGGTTTTTAGATCCGTAAATATTTTATATCATTCTGTGTATCTATTTTATTTATATTACGCGACTAGAAAATATGTTTTATTATGTTAAATAGTTGCTCGCTTTGTTTTGTCACTGTACTGTTGATATCCTTTGAAACATGACACCAATAGTTAAAGTGTAAGATCTATCTATATATTATATTTTTTACAGATAATATAAAAGTGTATATATTTTCTACTCACTTTGGTGGTACAAAATCTTATATTTACCTTTCTTATGGTAAATGTGGTTTTTATTGAAATGATACATTTGCATAGCATACATTTAAATTGAGTTGATTCAGGTTAAAGTCTTTTTTCAAAAGAATGCATTCAAAACATCGATGCTTCAAAATGTGGTTTCAAGGATTTTCACTTTTCATCAACGAGGGTAATACATGCTAGAAGGTGAATGTCGCCAAACACCATTTCCTTACTTTGACCATGAAATAAAGTGACAGAATTATTCATTAGAAAATGGTTTATTAAAAGACTGAAAGGTTTCGAAATATATGTAATTTCTTAGTAACGAATCCCGGCGTCTCTACTAATGGCGATATGATAGCCCTAAATGATATCATTTTGACATTTTAGCATTAGTTGTATCGTATTCGTATTGAAACTCTTACGTCTGTTTATTTGTTAAATGTTTGGTGAATTATAAAGTATCCAACAAATGTGTTTCAATTCGAATCTTGTTAAACTAGATAAAGTTGAAATTTTAGCTAAAACCCACTCTACTTTAAGTGGCTTTTCGTCTTTGGCCCATTACGTAAAAATTGAAATATTTTTGTGGACTGCAGGTCCACTTTCATCAGAATAATACACAACTCCCATTGAATACAAAATCAAATAAGCGACGGTAGGTGAAATATGATATTTGGAAAGAAGTGGGGTTGGGGTAGAAAATGCGTGGGAGGGAAAAAGGGCGGGAGCAATAGAAAAAATTATTCGATTGCTAAGAAACTTTTCCAAATAAAGAATTCAGGCTTTGCGGTAGAAATAAGTTATTGTAATTTTTGAAAACAGTGGGCTTTGTAAACATCAAGTTCACTCGAAGGTTTAACCAAAATTGAGGCAAATGAGAAATTGAAATGGTGAATAAACTTCAAGGAATGTGTAGTGACTAAAGATTTTTGATATTCCTGTCTCATAACAGAAGATTCAGGTTCTTTAAATTTAATTTAAAGTGTTCACATCTAGATATTCTATTGGAGACAGGTCACTTTTAAAAGATAAAGCCTTCCAAATTGCAAAATAAAACAATTATATCAGTTTAAACATTTTCTACATTATCTAAAATTATATTAATTAGAGGGCGTTTTAGCTTTTTTTCATGTCCATTGTAAATCTTTTACTTATCTAAATATCAAATAAAACTAATATCGTTTCCGCACAAAAAAGTATACCTTTTGAAAACTATACCTTGATCCGGAAAAGAACTCTTAAAATCTACATTTCGTTTGAAAGACACAAACCAAAGAATTCATTGTTGCCACATTCTGAGTTATCGCGAACTCACACACACTTCTGACAGAGAACATGTAAAGTATTTTACTGCTGCCACCAGTACTATACTTTCTTTGAAGTGTCGTCAGCGGCACGGTCACTTTTATCGCACATAAAAAGATTTCCGTCACTCCCAGGTCGAGAGTAAAAGGACTCCTTCCTGCAAATGTGAGACGTCACACACAAAAAAAAGGAATAGAATATTCATCTCTTGTGGTCGCGTTTTGTTGAGATATTTGAGAACGCCACCAACTAACTGCTTTTGGTTGACAAAAATGTAACTAAACATTGTGATCCGGAGACCCTAGTAAAATTCTATACATTCATTCTTTATACAAACATATTTTACAAATAAATATACAGGGTGTCCGTAAAAGAATGTCCGATTTTCAAATTGTAATAGTATCGTTCACCTGACATCACGCCTTGTGATTTCTTCCTTAGGGGCTTCGTAAAAGATCGGGTCTACGTTACACTCCTACCCCACGATTTACCAACCTTAAAATGTAGAATTGCACAGGCTGTTGCTTCCATTACTCCGGACTTGCTGCAGACAGTATGGGAAGAATTGCATTTTCGTTTGGATGTGTGCTGTATCACTAAAGGCGCACACATTGAGCCCTTATAGGAAAAACTAGGTAAGTTTTCCTTCAATGTCATGTATGATTTGTTATATTTAGTATAAAATAAACTCCTGTAATATACCATTAAAACTCGGACATTCTTTTACGGACACCCTTATATTTAAAAGTAGGTTTGGTCTGAATTTTTAAAGAAAATAACGCTAAATTTTTGCTAAGGGAAACATCAATTTTAATGGATTTAAGCCCTAGCATTACTTATTTTTTTGCTAAGGGAAACATCAATTTTAATGGATTTAAGCCCTAGCATTACTTACTTTTTTGCTAAGGGAAACATCAATTTTAATGGATTTAAGCCCTAGCATTACTTATTTTTTTGCTATGAATGCACAAACAAGCGTTGTAAATTTTCTTTGTAGTTAATAATTCATTCTAACATTTTTTAAGATGCAAAATGACTTTTTTTACTGATGAAAAAATTTGACCCACGTTTTCATGCTCATGAAAACTGATACCTTCAATCAAAAGCTCAAAAAGTTATTTTTAGTTCTTCTTCCATTGAACCATTTTGGTTTTTAGTTTTTTTTATAACAAATTCTGTAGTAAAAATACCGTCAAACAATACATCCATTTATTTAAATGTATGACAGGTTTTCAAGAGATTAGGATAAAAATCAGTTTTATGTTAACGTCACGTTATTAAATATGCAGTTACATAATCTAACTTAAACGTATAAGAAGGATGCTAAATGTAAAATAGATCAACTCCATCGGAGAATTTTACACTACATTTCTTTAATTATTTTTATGGAATAAGAAGCGTTTACGGAAACCTTCAATAAACTTGACTCCCCGCCTATCTTTTCATTTACACATTAAATTTTTATTCATTTCATTTCATTTACTCATTCATTATATTATTTATAAACATTTACCTATTCATGTGTGCCGTCATCATTAAATGCGATCTTTATAATCTAACTGAAATTATTGAAAGTAAGGAATAATTTATTTAGTACTCTTGTGTAATATTTGTGAAATTTGTATAGAAGTTTGTACTCAATAAAAAAAATTGCAAACTATATTAACTATAGGAAAAACGTCCTGAGAATAAAACTCAGATTCGCTATTTGTGTTAGAAGCAAAGAATTATGAGTTTACGAGGTTTTTGACTCATATCATAAGAAAAGAGTTAGGATTGATGAAATCGAGAGACTTGTCATAAATGTTTTGCGTGTTGGTTGACTGACCGGATGATGGTCTAGGGGATGATGGTCTACTCATATCATAAGAAAAGAGTTAGGATTGATGAAATCGAGAGACTTGTCATAAATGTTTTGCGTGTTGGTTGACTGACCGGATGATGGTCTAGGGGTTAGAGTGGTACCAATGTCTGTTTTCGAATCAGAATTGGACACGTATGCTCAGAATTTCTTGGGAATCATCGTTCAGAAATAGTTCCTATTCTTATCTACTTCTATGCAGAAATTAATAAGTAGTAAAAGTGCCTCAACTAAACTAATCAAAGTTTTATTGATGAAGTTTTAAGTACAGGGGTTTTGAAATACATCTTAAAGTCTCTTAATAAGTGAAGTTGGATTTATTGCAGCGTTCTACGTTTAATGACCGTAATCGCACAACGCGCCATGTTTTGAAGTTGTGAATATGCTTAAACAGTGGCGTCTCGCGAAATAATGTCAGTGTTGCTAATTGGTCTCTATCAGTAAAGGTTTGTGTTATAGTTTGGTTTTGTTGGTTATATTAACATTGCACTACAGCTACTAGAGAGCTAACCGGCATCTTAATTTTATGCAGCCGTTACGTGTTGAAGTAAATCCAGGTGTTGTGTCTTTTTTGTTTGTTTTTATCGTAGGTTTCAACTATGCCATTGTCAAAATCAAAATGTTTTTTTTCTTAATTTTTACATTTTCAAGCATTTTACTCACAATCAGTTTAGTTTCAGCTATACTTTTGTAAAACTAAGGTTTCGATTTGTAAAGACAAGCATACGACTCCTTGGTCTCTACAAGCTAGCCACGTTCACACGCAGAACTCTATTACGGTACGACAGCTGCTGTTTTCCCTTTGGGGAAAATAAAGTGTAAAGAGGTTTAGAAAAAAGCGATTCTGTGCTACCCTCTTACCCTTACCTGTTAAAGTTTCAGATTCTTACTGCGGAATGAAGCGGTAGTTTAGTTTAGTTTGAATTATCGTCGTTAGAGCTACACGAGGGCTATTGGCGACGGGCGTCATATTGCTGTCGGGGTAGAAAAGTAGTTTTTCTGCTTTTCGGGCTCTTTTCCCTCGCTTTACCGTAATGCCAAACCTTGCTATACTTAACATGTGAACGCAAATGCTGAGTATAAGACATCCAGTGAGAGTTCTGAGTTAGGAAACAAGCTAATTTAAAAAAACCCAGCTATTTGCAGTTATCGGTTTTTTAATTAAAACAAATCACGGTGTTCATTTTTCAAGATATAAAAGTGGAAAGAAAGATTTAGGATGATAAATGAAGATTATTAATTTAATTGTATATATTTGCTAAGTATCGCATATTTTTAGAATTCTTATAATTGAGTTGGCAAAGGTGGTTTTGCTATAAATAAATTAGTAAATTATTTTCAGTGTTTTGTCTGATTCTAAGATAAAACATGATAATAAGCCCTACAATAGTTATCACAAGGGAACTCTGAATGAAGATAATAGTAGGGCAAAGATTCGGATTTTCAATCGATTTTGACATTCTTTTCTTTCAGAATCTAGATGATATTTGTTCAACTTAAACATGAAATTAGGCTGATTTGGAAACATTTTTTCATGATCTAATTGTACGTTTTACAAAATTTATGATGTTAAAAATTAAAATTTATGATTGTTTTTTGAACCTTGTGTACTACTCATAGAAACAAAAAAAAAAGTTTAAAACAGAAGATTTCGAATTCCCCATGAACATTCCACTTCTTCATTTGTTAAAGAACAAGCTGGAAATAAAGTTTTTTTTTTTTGCATTCCTTCACATTTCTGGTGTTCAAATGTACTCTTTTAGAAAGTAACCACAAAGAAGCAAAATTGCGATGTGTGTTTAGTTCGAAGAACGACCTTTAACGCCGTTCTAAAAGTTGAAGATGCCAGACGGGAGAGAGATGCAATCAAAATAATTGACATGATTCAGTCCTTCGTAAAGTGTGATTGGGTGAGGCAACTGGATTTTTTTGCGGTAATCTTTCTAAAAAAAGTTCTGTTCGGAAATTACAGGACAAAACATGTGTTAAAAAGTAAACAACTTAACATTCGAAAGTTTGTACTCTTGTGTGTTACCAATAAAAATCTGATTAGGATATATAACTTTTTTCCATAGATTAAGTACATGATGAATTTCGTGCTAGAAGTTTCATACTTAATTTAACCTTATTAAGTTGTTTGCATTTTTTGTTACTTGGACACAAAACTTTGAATAAAAAGGTGATTGCATTATAACAGTCAACCAATTTCTACCAAACAACTAGAGAAAATTCATGCACAAAAGTCGTATTTCTTTTCAGCTAATGTTAGTTCAAGCTAGTAAAATCAACCTCTTTATGTAAAAAAAATGTAGAAATTATCATTGTATTTCAGACTGAATTTTAAAATAAAAGACCTCACAATGCTCAAATATTTTTTGAATAATAGTAACAATTATTTCATTACAAAAATAAACATAAATACAAATACTTGAAGAATCACAATACTTTTTAAAAAGGGTGTTCTGAATAAGTAGATGTAGATAAAGAACGTGTTAGCAAACTATTACTACATCATATATGATAGTTTGTCTTAAAATCCTATAAGATTGTCATTAAATATATGTTTTTACAAGAACAACAAACAGTAACAATTATTCCAAGCGGGAAGTACACAGATGATTGTTTAAAATTAAACCTTAAGTAATCAAAGCGAACTCTCCTCCATTTCTAAACAAACAACACCATAGCCTCTAGCAAACCCTTGCGAATCCGCACTTTCGAATAATATAAAAAAAGCGAAGATTCAAGACACACTATTTGTTGCATTAGTTTGTTAAAACTTTTTGAGACAATCCTCTAACTTCGAGTAAGATGAGTTCCAAAAAAGAAGATTTGGAATTAATTACTCCGGAAAGAAAGTTATTTCTCGGTTAACTAACTTAAGTTTACAAACAAGAGACAAGGTTTTGGTTATTTTTCTCTCGATTTGGTTATTTTAATCTTGTTTCTATCAACAACAACTAAAAAACAGTACAGCTTTAACTAACTTAACAACCAACTGTTATCAATGAAATGACCTGCTCAAAAAGTTACGAAAATATCTTTTTCTCCTGCTATCGGCGTCATCTGTTAAATCAAACATTCTCGCCACATAGTGGATAATCTTTTTCACGTACAAGAAACGAAAAAAAAACACTTTCAACCCCTTTATTTTTTTTATACAACTCACTCTCAAAGCGGTTTATTTCGACTCGCTTATCTCACCCAAGTTTTTTATGTTATCTTTTTGTGCGTTCTGCAGTTGGTTTACCAGTAGTAAAGTTATGCTGGGTCGTTTACTGTGGCCGGCCCATCGGGGCACATTACGGCGGCTGCAGCAGCTACAGAAGTTGATCGAAATTTTGGTGCTACAGCGAAGAATAAAAATAGCCAAGAAATAACGGCGTGAAAGATATGAAAGAAAATAGTTTGGTTAGTTAGCACCGGCATATTTTTCTGCAATAGTAACCCAAGAAGTGACTACTTCACTTGGGGACAAAACAGTACGTCTGCGAGTAAATTATTTGAAAACTTATTTAATCGCAAAAAACTACATTAAATATTTATCCACAACTTTGCGTGTAATACCAATGTTCCTTCTTGGCGCGAATCGTCTCAACGTGATAAAATGTTTAGTTTTATTCACAAAAAATTATTTGGCCCAAGATTCAACATTGTTTTCTGTATGTTTATTCATACATCAAATCTATTTTTTACAGATAATACGTAAAGGTGAATGTGCATGGCTTAAATTTGACTTAGAAACCTTCAAATTGACTACAGACAGTAGATAAATGGTCTCAGATTGGATTAGTTTGTTTAAAAGATCTGAAATAAGTTTCTACACTACATAACTGCTTATTAAATCGGAACTTATTGCTTAAGTCAATGCAGAACTGTCAAGAACTTCATGCCAGATACCGAATTTCCATATTAGGTACTGATAGGCAAGGTCTTATCACGTAGAAAGTATTTGTATATTGTTATAATAGAATTGATTTCATGTTTATGTTAAGTTAGTTGAGTCCTCTTTGTAACGATAACCGTATTCCTTTAATTTACACTACTTTTTCGGGGGAAGATTTGGGAAGACACTAAATATGATACAGACATATGAATACATGCGTCATGGGTGAGGAAGAATTTTTTCGAATATAAAATAGGTTTTAAAAGTATGTTTTTTTACTATTCTATGCAATTAAACGTATTACAATTATGCAATATTTTGTTATATTATGTTGGAATATTGAAATTTTTAAAAATATGTTTTGTGTTCTCCATAAAATATATACCTTTTACATCCATTTTTACTGTTTCAATTTTATCGCTTAAAAAATTAAATTTTGCAAATAAAAATAACAAATGAAATTATACTAATGTAAGTATAATTGTAACTTCACTGATATTGTTTCCTAAGACCATTTAAAAATAGCGCAGAAACGTCGAAAAACTACTTTTCAAATATAACCCGTTTCAAGTTCTGAACATTAAAAGATAAATTCGAGATTGTGGTTGTTATTGTGCTTTGGGGAAGGGTGATTAATTTATTGCACTCGATATGGGGGTAATCGCATTTAATGGTGCAATAAACCACCATCTATAATTGATTTATGTTTAAGATTTTCCCCCTAAAAACACCTTGTCTGTCTTTGAAAAATCAATGTATATTATTAAAAAATGACCTTGAACAAAATACTAAGGTCAAAATTTTAAAAAGAATATCTATTAATAAGATTATGCATAATTTTAAAATTTCACAGAGCTAACTAGTGGTTATAAATGTATCTGATGTTTCAAATCTTGTGATTAATATTGAAAAGTAGTTATTTATATGAAGTTATTTGGATCATTTGATTTATTGAGTTTTTGGATATTTTTTTTGTTTGTCAGATAGGGGGAAAATTCAAAAAAGTTAGTAAATAAAATAAAATTTTGGTATGGAATCCAATTAAATTGCGTTTTAAATTCTTATTTCTTCATTAATACTCACTTATTGCGATGTTTTAAACTGAGAAAGCTAAACTTTTTTTTACCTACATTGCAAATCGTTCGAATAACGTTACTCAATGAAACAGTAAACAGCAAGCGTTTCCTCCAGTTTTATGGAGAACGTTACAGCATGAAACGGTGTAAACCCACACAAAATATAGTAGCATGACACTACAAAAGGTTAAAGCAGGAGTTAAAGCAAGTAACAACAAATAATTGTACTGTTTAGTTGTAGTTTTATACGAGATAAATATAAATTATTTTTATTGTTTTACGATATGATGAAGGATTTGAAAAAAACGGCTAAAAACTAGGCGCAAGTGGTTATTTTGTACTGTCAAGATGGCCAGTATGTTCTGAATCAGTTTGTTCAGCATCCTAAAAAGAAGAGAATAGTTTTTATGTTATCACTTTAAAAAGATCTTCTCTAGTTTAATTTTGAAGACTCCGAGGACTGTTTCATTAAAAATGTAATTCATAGTAAACAAACAGTTTGTGGCTAGACTTACTTTGCTTTCTCCAAAATTTCTAACTATTACATCCTGTATAATCTTCTGTCTAACATCATTTTCTTCTCTAATCAAAGTAAATAATAGAACAATATAAACGTCAACACTCTTCTACAAGTAATTAATCTCACTGAATTCTAACTGGAAGACACGTGTAATGTGAGTGTGGTTACTCTTTACTGTAAATTCTATTCATCACATTACATGGGTTTAGGTGATCTATCAAGCTTAACATGGGAATAAATGGATTTGATTTTTACTCTTCAAGTTCAAAATGTCCTCAATATATTCGAGAAAATGATGTTAACAATCAGATTAACTCAATTTTATAATGGTGATGAACGGAACACTACGGATTGCTTGATATAAATGAAAGCAGTTCTCAAAATTATGAATAAAAATTTAGGATTTCTAGAGATATGGAAATGATACTTACTGTGAGTTGATCTAGAATTCTTCACCATTCAAAAAGAGAAGAATTTTGATTTACATAGAAATTACTCTATGCATGTTAAGAAGGGGTTAATATTCTTTTAAAAGGTATGGCTTTTGTCCCTTGTTTGCATAAGAACTGTTTCGTAGTACTTCCCGAAAGCATATCTCCCATTGAATATAATTATTCATTACTTAAGAACTTTAATGTAATGCAAATCTGTTTTATAAGTAGCAAATACATGTTATAAGCAAGAAATAGTATGATAAACATTTATTTGCATATTATCAGCCTATGAAAAAATTGTAATGTTATACCTAATAGAAACGTTTTTAGTTTTAAAAAACTACATTACCTGAACGTTATTTTTAATTTTTTTTGTATTTATTTATTCAAAAACAACAATTTCAACATCAACAAAACTCTTATAAGTTTTATGAACGTAAGTAAAATAGTTTTATTTAAATTAATTATTTGAATGCGCAATGTTCAAGCAAATTTTAAAATAACTTCGTGTAACATTTTTTGTAAAGGAATATCATTTTTTTTCTGAAAATAAATTTATAAAACCAATCTTAAGAGAAGAGATGTAATTGATTTTACGATAAATATTTTACGATGGATTGACAGTCAATCACTTCGAAACACTTTTTGCTGTCCAAAAAATGCAGCTTTCTGTGAAAATTCTTCATGACATTTCCGACAAATTGACATAAAACGTACACTTGAAAGGAAATCTGACACTTGACATAATAAAAAACGCAAGGCGAATCTTAAGGAGCTTCAAAAAGCTTTGCCAACTACGCAAAGGGTGTAAAGCGAAAGTTAAAGGAAATTCTGTGTCTATCAAACAAATCTGATACATTATTATGCAACGAAGCAGGATAAAAAATTAATGTAGATATGTGTTGCAGAACGTTGTTGTTGTCGTGTCCATGTTGTGTGCAAAAACTAGATGGATCCGAAGCTGTCGTAGACAGCTTTCGCTATTTCTTCTGCATCTTCGGAGAGAATTAAAATTTCTGGGTCTTCAAAGCCAATCCTGAAGGGCCTGGCTTGAATTGCTGGGCAGCCAAAGATATGCTGCGGGGACAGTTGGACACCAGGACAGTTTGCATGTGGGAAGCTTCTTTGATCCTTCCGTTGAGATTTTCATTCCTTTTAAATGTTTTGTTCGTAGTCTGGCTATTATCGAAGATATTGTACGGTTACAATTTAGAGCAGGGATGGAATATTTAAAATTATTTTTGATAAGTCTACGGCTGGCAACTGCATTGGCGTCAACGAGAGTTATGAGGTTAGATGATTGGGGGCAAGCTCTTGATTCTTTGGCAAGCTCATCGGCTTTTTCATTTCCAAGGATGTTAACATGAGCTGGTATCCACTGTAACGTGCAGGTTTTCTTGGCTGCGATGACTTTGTTGATGGATAGGATTATTTCATGGCTGATTTGAACTGATTTCATGGCAGAACGTTGATTGACAACTTTGTATCAAAAGGAATATAATTAGGTTTGAAAATACAAATGCATTTATTTCTTGTCGTGTTCCGTCCTAATTACGAGACGTTATGCCAAGTTCTTTGTATTCCATGCGCCATATGTTTTATAAAAAAAAATGATAACCTCTGTTTGGTATGTTATGTACAATTGATATTAAATTTTTTATTCATACAGAAATTCCAAATACAAGTAATATAAAAAAACTAAATAAATCGTTATTAAAATTAAAACACAGACTGCGTAATTAACTTTTATTTAATAAAAAATAGTTTTAACAACATTTTTTTGCGAAAAGTGTGTATATTGCGTTGGTTTTTTTAATTGTAACTTGTTCAAAGCTTAAAGACATGTAGAAATATACCATACACGGATGGTTATCATAATTTTAAGTTTAGTGAAAAATTAATTTAATATATTATGGGTTTTATTTTCAAATTTATTTTATATAGTTTCTATGGTTTATTTAAAGAGTAAAAACTATAAAAATTATTAATAATATTATTGTTGTTTTGTGTATTAATTATAAAATTAGCTTTTTTTATCGGTTATTAGGCGTTTGTTCAGAATTGTTACACAAGTTATTATTTTTTATTTTAAAATTTCTGCTCACAAAAACAAGCTTTCATTGTAAATATTACTTTTGCAATTTAGAAAAATTTCAGTGGATACTTTTCACCATTTGTTTTTAAGTTTCATTAGCTACTTAAAAATATTTGTTTGAAAAGAAAAGCTTGTAGGGATTTATTTTATTTTTGTACTATTAAATAGTATGATATTATTTTAATTCTCTCCCTTTTTTCTAATTCTTTCATGGTCAAATACTTTCTCGATTTTCTGTGCAAAATTTTTTTTTGTAACCTTAGAAATAAACTATAGTATATACATGTAAGTAACTTTTGGTCCAACTTTTTCCAAATTATGAAAAAAAATTCAAATCATTTGAATTAAAAAAATCATGTCCTTCATGACGAAACACGATACCACATTTATTTGAAGAACATATTATCGTAGTAAATCATAGAATCCTAATAAAACATAGAAATGTATTATTTTTAGGACTACAGTTTCTGTAAAAAATGCGTATGCTTAAACAGGGAATCCAGTGAAAAAAATGTTCCGAGGCAGGGGCTCCTTCTCTAAGTGGATTATTCTGGCATAAAGGAAAATGCATTGACTAAATACAAAAATATACTGATATGAGGTTCTGAAATTATAAAGATAGTATGAATAAAAAGAAGAAACTCCTCAAATAGACATAACTTTTGTTTGGTATATTTCCCAAATAATAATTTCGCCATAAAACGAGATTATTAAAAAAAATTGATTACACCTTTTCAAAGATCTAATCTGACACAATGCAAAAATACTTCGAAACTGAATATATTAAAGAATCTCTGTCACGAATCTGATAAAGTTAACTATTGAGCTTAAGTTTTTTTGAAAAGAAGTTAAATATTACGTTTCAAATTGGAAAATCTCTAAAATAACACAATTCCCATACAATATTTTCTCTCAGTAAGATTATATTGATAAAAACTGACGCAATGCAAATGCATTTTCTGCTTTCTGATTAATGAGCATATGTAAGTTCCATTTACTGTTCTTGTTTACTTTTAGGAGAGTAAGAGCACGCGCTAGAGAAAGTGTGGATAAACAATGAGAAGATCTGAATAAAACAAATGTTGTTTTATATAGAAGGACAAAAGCGTATTTGAATTTATTTTCGCTGTTTCAGAAACTAGGTTTTAAAAGTTTTGATATTTTCATTAACTAAAAACTGGGAAATTGTTTTCATACACAAAGAATGAAATTTTTTTTAAAAAGAACAAAATGTTATTATTCCGATATTATTATTATTATTACTTTGCATTCATAAAACAAATAAACAAATATTTTGCAAATAGTTTTATTTCTTTAATAGATTAAAACGCTATAATTCAATGATTTAGAATGTTCAGTTTGTCTCTTTGGAAGAACTAAATCTTTACAATTGTTCATTGGTGCATGAATTATTTTCTTAAATGCGAATACGAAACAAGGATTTTTTAAAAAAAAATTGTAGTGGAAACGTAGGTTAAAATTAAAACACTTTCAATCCCTTTATTTTTTTTATACTAATCTCACTCAGGTTCTTTTTATGTTACCTTTTTCTACTTTCTGCAGTTGGTTTACCTGTTGTGAAGTTATGCTGCGTCGTTTACTGCTGCCGGTTCTTCGAGGCACATTACGGTGACTGCAACAACTACGGAACTTGATCGAAATTTTGGTGTCACTGCGAAGAATAAAAATCGCCAAGACAAACGATGTGGGATATACAAAAGAATAACAATTATCAAGAATTGAAATAAATAAAAAAAAGTGGTATTTATTGTTTACGTATGTTTTATTATTGTTCCGTGCAATTGAACGTATTGAAATCGTCATATTTGTTAGATTTATTATTTTTTCTTGAAAAATAAATATACTTTTTTACATCAACTTTTGATGTAACTGTGCGAACTTTTAATTATTTGTGCGAAGTTATTATTTTTTTTATTTTAAATTACGAATAAAATATCAAATGAAATCATGATAATAATGTGCGTATAATTTAAAATAATGCATCACTGAAATGTTTCCTAAAAATATCGCAGAAACGTCGAAAAACTACTTTTAAAATGTAACATGTTTTAAGTTCTGAAAATTAAAAGATAAATCGAGATTGTGGTTGGTAAAAGTGCTTTGAGAGGTATGATTCGTTTATTGCACACCATATCGAGGTAATCACTTTGCCTTTCTTTGAAAAAAATTATGTATTTGATTTTTCGTAATTTTGCTCCTTTTTTTCATAAGACCTTGGGTATAAAACTAAATTTGAAATTAATCGTGTTTTCATTTATCAGTTTGTATACTCTATTTTTAAATCTCACAGATAACAAGTTCTTATAAATGTATCTGAAGTCTCAAAACGTGTGATTTATGCATAAAAGACTTATTTATGTGAGGTCATTTGACTAATTGAGTTTTCAGATTATCTTTCATTATATGGCAAAGCAACAAATAAATATTTATTTGTCGCTTTGCTATATAATGAACGTTTTGAAAAATTGGTGCAAACTACGCACAAAGGATTTATTTTGTACAGACATCAAAATTGACAGGATTTTCTGACACAGATTGCTCGGAAAACTTTAGAATGAAACAAGAAGAAAATAACTGTTATATTATCAATTAGAAGAATTTTTCTCATTGAACTTTGAAGACGTTAAGCAAACTGCTTCATTAATCATATTAATCTATATTAACAAATAACAATTTGTGCCTAGTTTTACGTTGGTGTCTTCAAACTGTCTCTCTAACTAATTTAGCTTCTATAATCCTTTTTCCTCGTTACATCGATCAAAGTGAAGTATTGAACAATAAACAGTGAACATCAATACTCTTCTACAAGCATTTAATCTTAACGAATTCTATTTAGATAACATGTGTCACGGTTACTAATTATTATAAACTTAATTTTTCACATTATATGTGTTTAGGTGATTCATCAAACTTGACATGGCAATAAAACGATTTGATTTTTACTTTTCATGTTCAAAATGTTCTAAAAATAATCGAGGAAATAATGTTGGCAATCAAAATTACTGAGTTTTATAATACCATTGAACGGCACAGTAGAGATTGTTTGACCTAAATGTATGCAGTTCCCAAAAATATTTAAAAAATTTAGGATTTTTAAAGATATGGAAATGATTCTAACTGAGAGTTGATCTCAAAAATCCAAAAAAAAGAACAAGTTTCTGTATCAAAACTTTTCACCGTTCATAAAGAGAAGAATTTTGATTTGCATAGAAATTACTCGATGCATAGTAAGAAGGGGTTAACATTCTTTTAAAGGGTATAGCATTTGTCACTTGTTTGCACACAAAGTGTTACGTAATACTTGCCGAAAGCATATCACTTTAAACATAACTATTCATTACTTAAGGGCTTTAATGTAATGTAAACCTGTATTATAAGTAGCAAATCTATATTATAAGTAAGGAATAGTATGATAAAATATTAATTAGAATATTTATGTTCTTCTGAAAATATAGTTATGTTATACCAAACAGAAACGATTTTAGTTTAAAAATATGCTGCATTATACGAAGATTATTTTTGGTATTTATTTATTTATTCAAAAATGACAATTTTATCATCAACAAAACTCTAATAAGTATTATGAACGAAATTATAATAGTTTTATTTAAATAATTTATTTGAATGCGCAATGTTCAAACAATTTAAAAATAACTTCGTGCATTCGGTCAAATTTTTTTTGCAAAGGAATCTATAAAATACATTTTTTTCTGAAACTAAATTTATAAAACCAATCTTAAGCGAAGAGATGTAATGGATTTTACGATAATTATTTTACGATGTATTGACAGTTAATCTCTTCGAAACACTTTTTGCCGTCAAAAAATGCAGCCTTCTGTGAAAATTCTTCATGACATTTCCAACAAATTGACATAAAACGTACACTTGAAAGGAAATCTGACACTTGACATAATAAAAAACGTAAGGCGAATCTATAGGGGCATCAAAAACCTTTGCCAACCACGCGAAGGGTATAAAGGGAAACTTGAAGGAAATATTGTGGCTAAAAAAACAAATAGAAAGTACAATTATGCCACGAAAAAGAAAGGGAAATTACCTAATCTATATATCTACAACTGTTGCAGAACATTAATTGACAACATTGTAGCAAAATGAAAATAATTAAGTTAGAAAAGAAATAAGGATATATTTCCTGTTGTATTCTGTCCCAATTGAGAGAAGGTTATGTCAAGTTCTTTGTATACAATGCGCCATATGTTTTATAAAAAAAATGATACGCTAAGTTTGGTATATTATATATACAGTTAGCATCGAATTTTCGTTGCATACTGAAATTTCAAAAATACAAATAATTAATTAAATATACTTAATTCAACATTGAAATTGAAGTCATCCATTTTGCATCCTTACCTCTTTTTTAATAAAAAAAATAATATTTAACCACATTTTTATTAAAGAAATGCATATATTGAGTTGATTTTTTTTTATTGTAACTTGCACTAGGTTCTAGTGACATGCAGAAATAGGCTATTTACAGCAAGTTACAATAATTTTAAATTTAGTGGGAAAACTAGTTTAATAAATGAGGTGTTTTTTTCAAATTTATTTTGCATAGTTTCTTTGGTTTACTTAAATAATATAAAATCGATTATAATTATTAAAAATATATATTAAATTTGTACATATATTATAAAATTAGCTTTCTTTATCGGTAATTAGATTTTTTAAAGTTCAGAATTGTTACATATTAGTTAAAAAAATCACATTATTTCTACAATAACACTCTGAGTAATATAGTTGACGAAAATATTATGCTGGTAAATAATAGAAATTTGTTATTTTTAGGACTATTGTTTTTGGCATATGGGACGGAGCTTGGACGGGGAATCCAGTGAAAAAATGTTGCGAGGTAGGGGCTCAGATCTAGCCCTCTTCTCTAAGTGGATTATTTAGACATAGAAAAAAAATGCATAAACACAGCACAAAAATATACCGATATAACTTTTTGAAATTATAGAGAGAAAATAAATGAAAAAAGCACATTTCTCAAGTAGACGTTTGGTATATTTTCCAAATAATAATTTCGTCTTACAATAAGATTATTTAAAAAATTGATTATACTTTTTAATATTTAAGCTCATACAATACCAAAATATTTCAAAACTGAATATATTAAATAACTTGGCATGGATCTGATAAAAGTAACTATTGAGATTAGTTTTTTTAAGAAAATAAGTTAAATATTATGTTTCAAATTGGAAGATCTAAAATAACATAATTTCCATAAAATATTTTCCCTCAGTAAGGATTATATTGATAAAACCTGACACAATGCAAATGCAATTTTCCCCGCGTCGATTTAAATCAGATTTTTTTACTTTTTTAAGGTAAGGTAGACTAAAATCGCTGGTTGACAAAAGTTATGTAAAATATTTATATATTTTTTTTATCATATTTACAGTAAATAATGTATAATAAAAATAACAATAATGGAAATATAATTGAAATCTTAAAACATAAAAAAATATAAAGGATTTTCTTTATTTAATTCTTAGAATGATTTATGTGGATTTGACTAAAAGGTATTTCCTGCAAGCGAAAAGGCAAACTCGAAATTTTAAAAATAATTTGTTCGTTGTTAAAAAGCATTAGCAAATAATATTACGGTAGCACACATTGTTTATCTTCATGATGTGGTACATTTGAAGAAGTTGGATCTTCATTGTAATTTTGATTTTAAATTACAATGTAAAAAAATTCTGCTGTTTTTCCTGAAAAAACTGTCAGCTAGTGTGCCAGAAAAATACTGTAAAATTTACAGAGAAATTTTGTTTATTTTATTCAAACAATTTGCAATTTTTACGAAAAAGCTGTTTTTAAACTGTTTTTTTTAATTCTTTTGAATTAAAAAAATAAAAGCTTAAAATTTATAAATTGTTTGTTAACGTCGCACTAGATTTACACAAGTGTTACTTATGAAAATTGATAAATATCTAAAACTTAAATGAATTTGTATCGAAAATCCTTTTCTTGCATAAGAGAATCCTATTATTTTGTATTGAACCTTAGGTTGCATTTAAATTGAAATTATAGTTAAAACTGAAGCAAAAGTTTAACTCATAAAGATTAAACTTTTAAATATAGAAATCTTATCCCCAGGGGAATATTTGAACATAACCCCTAATTTACTCCACAGTACCTTAAAAAGTGTTCACATTAAAATATAGTTAAGATTTTCCTTTACATAAGTATAGATAATAATAAAATTTATGCACTTCCTGCTGTAATTTAATGCTACGTCCCCTATGAAAATTGCCTTCTAGTGGGAAAATATTCTAATAAAAGATTTTCAGTATCCTCTCACCACACAAAATATTTGAAGAGCTTAGTGCAAGAACGTGCTAAGTGACATTTTTGAACAAATTGAGATTTTTGTGTCAATGGACATATTATTCCATCCTTGTAAGATAACATTTTTTCGCTTTTTCATAAACTTAAAATTAAGTATATTTTTACCTTTTGTAAGTACCATTTTGAACGAATTTAACTGCAAACTAAACACTTTAAAGCTCATTTTCTCGTTTCCCTCTTTTTGTCACTTAGCACGTTCTTCCACTAAGCTCTTCATTTGTGTGTTTTTATAATACACAGCACAACATTCAAATATGTTTCATGCAGATACTAGCCATAACTTCAGCGAATATGGTTATTTCAGCCTGGAACTTTACGGTTCCAACTCATTTGCTGCTTAATGAGCATTTACAAGTTCCTTATACTGCTTTTGTTTACTTTTTAAGAAAGTAAGGGCGCGTGCTAGAGAAAGTGCTTGGAAAAAATAAACATAACTGAATAAAACAGAAAAATGTTTTTGTTTTCATATACACAAATACAAAAGTATTGGAATTTTTTTTCGCTGTTTAAGAAACTGGGGTTTAAAAGTTTTGAATTGCTGTTATTTACAAACTCGGCCTTTCTTATCATACATTCAGATTTAAATAATATTTTTTTATTAAAAAGAATGAATGTTTAAGAACAAATAATGCTGTTACTCTGATGTATTATTATTGCTTTGCTTTTATTTGCTTCTTTAAATGTTTTAACATGGTTAATGGGGTTCAAATATTTATTAAATATAATTTTGTAAAAATATTAAAACAATTATGAAAAACTAAAAAACAGTTTTTTACAAAAAGTACAAATATTTTACAATTAGTTTATGTACTTTAAAGGTATATAAAAGTGATATTGTGCTTTGATTAAAAACGCCGAGTTTTTTCTTTATAAGAACCAAATGATTGCACTTGATCATTGAATTCTAAACATTTATAAAATTTCTATTATAAGGGTTTTGTTCATTTGGAAGTTTACGTAGTAATTAGTAGTTTTGCATTTGTAATTTTTTCCAATGTTTGAAAACTTGTCCTTTCATGTATTTTTTTAATTAATCGGTAAGCTCATTTTGATTTAAAAATAAATATAAACGTAAATGGATCCAAGTTATCCTAAAATTAAATGTTAAAGGGTAAATATACCTGAAAAGCAACAAATCGAAATAAAAATTTAGTTAACTCATACAATTTAGAAAAGTGGTATTTGTAACATTTATATTTCATACATTACTTTAAAACAGCGTGGGTGTTGAATGGGATGTAATGAAACTTTAAATAATGAATAATGAAATAAAAACTTTAATAATTTTTAGATAACATTTATTCAATGTTGCTTGTTGCTGTTTCGTTGATATTTTTAAATATAAGCCTTTTAAAAAGTTTGAAACTTAAATATTTAACTTGAATAATGAATAACGAAATTTAATAATAGTAATACTTTATTTTCTTACGAACAAAGCACTAATTTTTAGTTCCACATACGTTTATACGTAAAAAGGAGGTTTATAATCGTTTCAATCGCCGTCTGTTTCCTCTGGCCTTTCTTCATCTACACTTCACAGATAAGACACAGTCAAATACAGTGGATACGTTTTTAAACAAAAAAAATGATTTAGCTACATCCAAATAATCTAAATTAAATTGAAGTTATTTAAATTTAAATTACTATTTTTTTATTACATTGAATACATTCATTCTAATTTTTATTCATGATTTTCACTGTTGGTCATCAAAAGTTCAACAATGATAACGTCTTTGACAAAAAAAATCAATTTGCTACATGCAAATTTCATTAAAAAAGTTTTTACAAAGAAGTATTAAAATTTAAATAACTAATATTTATTCTTACATGTGAATAACATGCAATGTCATTTGATTCAATATTCACGCGTTGCTTTCGTTAAACGTACAAATTTGTAAATAAATACGACACTTAAGATATTGAATTTATATAATTCGTTTGAATTTCTATTTTACATAGAGTTTTTTATATTTATATTTACTGTATGAAAAGTGCATAGAGAATTCTATTTGGCTAAAAAATTCTAGTTTCCAGCTTATTTTTAAAACATTGTACCAATTATATATTTTTTTGAACTGTAATATTTATTTAACAAACTATAAATAAGTAATTCGAAAGAAATGTAAATGGGAAATTGTGCGACAAAATATTTATGTTAAAAGATTACAAATTATTCTCTGAACTAAACAATTTAGCAAACGAATAAAGTCTAATTATTAATCTGGACAGAATTTAATGAAAATAGTAATTTGGCGTTAAAATTTGATATTACAATAGCAAGCCCTGTTTTATTAATTAATCACGATGTGCCATTCGAACGATCGTCAGAAACTTTAATATTTTGACAAATAAATTAAAAAATTTATTTTGCGACATCGATGTTTTGAAGACGTCAAAATATTCATACTAATCTTGTATGTTGTATGAAATGTTTTCATTTTTAAATGAGGATATAATATACTTTTTAAATAATTTAATGATTTTTCAACGTAAGTAATATTTTGAATTTCGAAAAATAAATGACATACAATTTACTTGTAAATGTTAATATAGAATTAATGGTTGCTTTTTTTAAAACAAATGTGTGAGCGTTAGTGACAGATTCTGTACAAAACTACTTTTTTTTATCATTTTTGAAACTTGCACCTCTACCGCACTCTTATTGTTTAACCTAATTTTACTTTAAACGAAAATAATGAATAAGAACTATTTTTTATAAAAGAATATTTTTACATTAATTAATTTAAGGAAAAGCAACAAGTATATGGTCATTTTACTTACACTGTTCACTTAGCACTATTTTAACAGAAAAGGTATCAGAATCATTTTTTCTCCAATTAATCATGTCGAAATCAATACGAAGTAAACAATAGCCACCCTAATGATATTATACTCAGTAAGTATTAGACGTTATAAAAATAGTGTGACAAAGTCACACCTCTATTCATAAACTGGCAGAATGATTTATTAAAGGACAGTAATAGGCATTGCAATCTATGACTTCTGGACACAACCTATTGTTATCATTTCTAAAGAGTACCACAAGCGACCTTTCATATGCTATTATGGCTATAGCGTGGGCTGGCAAATTCGCTAAGTAACTTTTTTTGCAATGGATTTTAAAAACCAATCTTTATAACTTAAAAAAAAATAGATTTTGTGTGTTTAATATTTTATGTTGCTTTATATTTTTTTAATTGAGAAAAATGCGGTAATATTTCTTTGGTTATAAGTATACAATAAACTAGGAAATGTCTCCAGCAATGCTTGACCTTTTAATTGACGCTGGTATGACCATATGTTAAAGTTAAACAAATTACGAATTGCAAAACATATTAACTAACGCATGACTAATAAGGAGTTTTATTCCGTCCACATTTAGGCAATTTCTTATGATTTTGAGGACAAGTAATTAAAAATCATGTTTCAAAAATGATTTAAAATATCTTGTTCGGAATACATAAACGTTAAACTTTTGCAGCGTCAAAGAAAACCTTTTTAATGTGATATTTAAAAAACTAAATTTGAGAAATATTGGTTTAGTTATATTTCTTACTTATATATATATGCCGGCTTATCTTCAAACTTTTTAAACCTTTCCTAACCCAGATTTAGACAGAGGAATTCAAGAACAAATATTGCTTGTATTCTTTATTAAGTAGCGTAGTTCAAATTCTATCGAATAATTTATCCCTCATAAAATTTAATTATATTCCCTTCCAAATAGAAATCTTGGAGGTTTAATGACTTGGTTTTAACTGTTTGACTTTTTTAAAATTGCTTAAACTTTTAACAATTCGAGTCCAGTCGGAGATTTTTTATTTGTTGGTTTATGACAATTTTGCAAAATTTATCACATCTAGCGTATTGAGGTTAACCCCATATTACGAACCAAAGTAGTGACTATCATTTGATTTTTATCAATGTGTATACTGACGCTTTGCTCATATGATATATTCATTTTTTAATATAAGAATTGGGTTCTATATAAATTTCGATCAAATGGTCTTATCAAACCATTCCTATAAAGCTACATGTGTATCCATAAACTGAAATACGATTTATAAACGAAGATTCTGTATATATACGTTGACACGAACCATTGTAAGTATCTCTATGGGATACAACGATGAAGTATAGTTATGGCTTAATATAGACAGCTTGGACGTGTTAATTTGCCGGGTATCTAATGACATTGATTAGCCATAAAACTATATATACAAATAGAAATATTTCCCTATTGTAAACGGATCGCAAATTGTGCGGCCGTCAGCCATTTTGATAGATGCCAAAACGCAAATCGATCGAAATAGGTTACAAATGCAAAAAAAAAGATCGCCAACCAATGATTATTTTTGTCTCGCACTATGCGATAAGCGGTGACGAATCAAAAAGAGCCAAAAACATGACTGTTATAAGAGAAAAATCCAAATATTTTACCTCCAAGAATATGGCATTGGTAGCATTTTCTGACCATTGAACAGGCTGTCTAGTATATATTATAGATCGTTGAGAGACCCTTGTACGGTATTTACGCTTAAGTAATGAGAGCTTTGGTGCGTGTCGTTAATAACAAAGTTACGGTGTTGTTGACGGGAGGTAGACTGTTGATAGGTTGTAATGATGGCTTTGTTGATGAGAGTGGCTGAAAATTGGCTGCTGGGTGTTGAGGCGTAAAGTTGATGTCTGTATTTAGGATTGGGTTTAATAAAGTGGATTTGAGAGAATGCTGTAAATATTTAGATGATTTGAGAAACTGGGGCAGTAAACGGGATTTGCAATTCCAGAAAACAAAGTACGTGGGTCCCGGGTGACCTAGTTTGTTTGATTGCAGCCCAGTACGCTTACGGTCTGCTCACTGTACCGGGTGCGGGTTCGATTCCCGCCTTCGCTCTGGGTGTACTTTCTCTCTCTGTGTTAATACACATTTTGTATGTGCCTGTCTTACTTGACGTAGGTTTATAGGCGGGTCTGTGATTGAGCACACAAACAGGAAAATACATGTACCAACCTAACTATCTAAAAGTTTTAAAGTACGTTTTAAAATTCAGGCTTAAATGGTAATACAAAAAAAATCAAGGCATATAAAATGATTTAAAAGATTATGAAACAATATATTCGAAAAAATATGACAGCGAAATGAATTTTAAAAATAGATGACTTATTTGCTTCCACTTTTGAAAGTCAAACCTTAATAAAAACGGAAAAAATACCTTACATAAATAAAAGTATTAAAAAATATACTTGCTTGCAGTATCAACTGTGCTTGTCAAATAAACGTAATACAGTCTCGGAATTCCTTGGCTTCCATTTTATAATGCACATATATTAATAAAATTCTATTTTAAGAGAAATTCCTTAACCAATACAAAAAATTGAAAAAAGTATCCTCAAATAATCAGAAATTTTATTTACAATGCCATACAATGGTACCATTCACAATATTGTATTTTTAACATTGAATTCATGAAACTAAAAAATGGTATTAATTTAATCGACAAAGTTCCTTGCTATTTCCCATTACAAATCCTAAAAATGTATGTATACATGATCAATTATTTATGACAAACACTTTTTGGACAATACCCACCTAAAACAGTTTCAGTTATTAAATGAAGTATTTACAACTCTAACTCTGTTTTGATTTTTAGAATTGTTTAGTAAATAAAAAAAACTTAAATTATATGCTTTTATATTAGGATATTATTGTGTACTTGAAAATATGGGAAGCGTGTATGGCTTGAAATTTCGATAAAAATTGAGCGGAATTTTCCTAATGTGTTTAATTCCTTCATTAAAAAATAACCTCTTATAATTTATACTGCTTATATCTTTAATTTTATATTTTAGTTAGTTCTCACAGTACAGATTTCAGTATTTTAATTTAAATGTATTGGTTATAGACTACAAAAATCAGTTAATATAAAAATATGTATTATTAAATTAAATATCTAGTTCCTAGATATTATTAAATACATTTATATATTCTAAGAAGGATTTTTATTTAAACATTATTAATCATTTATTTCAAATATTTTTAAAATACCTACTTAATAAAGTTTAATTAATTAAATTTAACATTTTATAATTTGAATGATTTCTTAATTTGGGTATTAAAAGTTTGGTTTATCTTTTTTTTGAGAATTATTTTTGACAAAGAATTATATACTAAAAATAAGTTATTTTTGTTTATTTATAATTTGCACGTTAAAAGCAGTATTTTCACTAATCAAGAAAACCACTATTTTTTTTAAAGGGGTATCAAGTAAAGATTTACTAAGGAACAAAACGTTGACTAAAATTTAATCTTTAAGGGGAATGCGACGGACAACGATTTTTATCAAATGAGAGCTGGGATTTTTTTTTCAAAGTCAAATGTTTCAGCTGTGTTGAATATTAAACGAAAATTTTTTATAAGGTAAATGTAGCTGGCTTAAATGTACCCCAAATCATTTTTTTTTAAAATTGTATCAACGAGTTTGAAATTTTTAATTTGAAATTTTACAATAAAATATTTAACAAATCAACAACCAGACAGTTAAGTCAGCTACATTTATCACACATAAAAACTGTTTTTTAAACTACTGACACAGCGGGAGTAATCAATCTTAATATAGTTGGAGTAATTTGGCCATGGAAATTATTTTACCCCATAGAATTAACATAGAGATAAGCTCTTGCTGAAGGAAGTCGATTTTCGGTCTCATTCTATCTTAATACCGAAATTGAAGCAATGTGTTAATTACTGCAAAAAACTTAAGCTTTAAATATTTTAACTAGACTTTTAAAAAAAAACTAAGCTGCAAATTTCTATAACAAGTAAATCTTAATTTTTGACATTATGACGTTGCTATTAGAGTTTCATAATCCATTAGCTACAATACATTGGTTCATTGAAATTATAATATTTACGGCGCTCAACTATGATAGATACTTTACGCAATAATGATCATGATAGCTAGATTTGGATTGTGTAAAAAATAAATGATTCTTGTGTTAAATTTTATACAAACTATAAATATTATTCTGAATCTAATGATTTTTGTTGGCTTTATAATTGAGAGTATCGAGTAAATATTTTATAAATCATTGTACGGGGCATCAATATATAGAACATTTAACGCAATATAATCATGAATAGCTAGATTTGGATTGTGTAAACATAACAATAATATAATGAATTGTTTTGTTGTTAAATTTGTATACAAACTATAAAAAAATATTTATTCTTGGAACATCTAGATGAAATTTTTTGTTGGCTTTATAGAATTAGAGAAGTATCGAGTAAATTGTTTAACAGACGGGATGAAGTAACATACAGGTTTAAAAAAAATATATACATTTTTGTAACATAACAATAAAATAATTTGTTTTTTTCTGATTATGCTTTGTTAAATATTGTATTTTTTTAGAAATACAAATTAAAATTTTTATTTTTGACAAGTTTAAAGTTTAAAAAATGTATTTTTCAAAATCCCTTGGTGTTAATGCATTTCGTTAAAAAAACCTATTAACAGGTTGTTTTTGCATTCATATCACTAAAAAAAGAGTATTTTTGTGGTTTAAGACCTCGAATATCATGCCTTATCAATTTTGAAAAAATATTTTATACCAAGATATATGCGTAGTATTTTGATAGTTCTTCGGAGGACATACCTTTTGTCCATGGGTTCTTTCTAAAAATTAAATATCAGCATAATTTAACAAGTATAGAGAGCTCATATTAATTGTATAACCTGAGCAAAAAATTGGTAACTAGAATCTCCTAGACCTTAGATGGTGCCACAAAAATTCTGCGGAATGAGATAAGAAAGAGAAGAATAAAGGTCTGCGGAATGTTTAAGTCACCAAAAAGCCGCCTCGTTAGGGATAAAAACTTATTGTCCGTCTGTCTGTCCGCACCCTAAAATTTCTGTGGATATAAAGTAACAGAAAAAATCGATCAGAACTTCGTATTTGTATTTGTGAATTGTGTTTTAGAAATAAAATTTACTAAATACAATACAATGATGCTTCTTTATTACAAATATTTATTTCTCTTACTATAAAGCAAAACAAAATTTCTGATGTTTTTTCTCTAGAAATTTTATAACTTATTGGAAGAATTGGAATACTTTTTTTATTCTTTATCTAAAACACTTAAGGAAAAATTGTTGCTGTAAGTATCGCAACGTTTGTGAATTGCAACACAGTGTTTACTTTCTTGTGTCTATTTTAGTCCCCCATAAAATTGCCTTTGTTTACAGTTGCAAAAGAATTTCCACCCTTCTAAGATGAACACTGTACTTTACAAATTCGTAAAATAAGAAGACGTGATTGTCAAACATTTGTGTCGATCTACAAATGGTGGCAATATGCCTGGAAGTTACTTGACTCAACTAAAATAAATAGTTAATGTGATGTTTTTTTTTAAATATTATACACTTCAAAATACATATGCCTACATTAGTATTTAAGTATTATGAATGAATTAGTTAAGATTTATATTAATCGTTGTTCTTTAAATATTAATATTTTTTGTTTAAATCTAAATCTATAGTTATGTTGACACATTTGAAATCCATTTATTACATCCCTACTAAATGAGGTTCAAATTAATTTTCTTTGATTTCATTCATTAATGTTTAATTAACTATTTTATGTTTCTAAAATGGAAATTTAGACTCAGAAGTACATGATTAATAAGAAATAATTTATATTTTAAAAAATAATACTGTATCTAAATAGCAAATTGTGAAGACAATATTTGTATAAAAAATAAGCTTGTGGCTTAATTTTTTACCCTTCTCTCAATTAGTTTAAACTATAAAAACACCTAGGATAATACTTTTTAAACTTTTAATTTAATACTTTTAATACTTTTAATTTAAAACTCATTAATTCCACACAAAATAAATTTATATGAGAAAATGTCCAAAATTAAAGCTTGAGTTTAAGACAAGGCAAATTATTTTACTCCAAAATAGTTCGTAAAGTGGAATTTAAATAACCCCATTATTCTTTTCTTACGCATAAGCAAGAAAACGTTTTTAATTAAAATACCAACCATAAGATAAAAGGTGTTACACAAAGAGTCTATTAAGTTATTTTAATACGATGCAGTATAATTACGGAAGTATAGTTACAAATAATGCAAATTGCTCCCAATGTAATGTATTTTAAAAATCTATGATATGAGAAGTTTCACATCGTTACAGCATATATTATCAAAACGACAGCTATAATATCAGTAAGACAACTAAACAACAAATGATAGTTAGTTATGTACTAAAAAACCCAGCTGATTTTAATTGTATATGTATTTTATTAGTAAATTAAAATTACAATTTATATTTAAAAGAAAGCAACCTTGACTATCATGTTAATATTTAACCTTCTAATAAAAAAGGAAAAGATGCACTTTTAATCGGGAAAATAGAAAAATCTGCCTGAATTTTTTTAAATGCTGTTATAATCTTTCAGAACTTTGACGATAATGTCTAAATATAAGTAGAATATAGACCGTCAAAGCATCTACAACAGTGTACACATTGAACTGTTCTGACTCACACACATTTCTTAAATGCATGCATATATATAGTTTCCTTAATCCAGTAACTTTTAAGTAATTGCAAGTTTTCAAGTCGCTTCTAGATTAAGTTTATCTACTTAGTGTAAAGTTCAGCCAACCTAATTAGTCTAATTTTACATCATAAATGTCTAGAACTGTTAATGAAAGTAGTGGTAAGGTACATTTCTCTGATTAAATTTAAAGTTTAGGTTTATTATATAGTAAAGTGCTTTTCCGAATTTTCTGTGTAAGATCACAGTTGATTTAATTTCATTTGAACATTTTCACGTGTGTATTTGTACACTGTTAAAAATTTAAGTTCAACGTATAACTATATTTAGGTGTAATTCACAAGAATTTCTTGTAGATATCCCTATAAAATGGTTCAAGGTAGTTTGAACAAAATATCACATTCTGGAAGCCTGGTTAGCCAAAAAGTGGTTAAACCTCTGCTAACTGAAACCTATAGTTTCGCCGCTTACATCAACCGATCCCTCGCCATTATTTGCAGTTTGGTTTGTGGTACTTTTTAAGATCAAAGTAAGCAAAATATATTATTATTTTTATTAACAATTGCTTATTTACCTTATATGGTACAAAATTTTACTATGAATAATGTTTAAAATACATGAAAATAGTAGAATATCGTTCCTCGTGTATACACACGTTTTCCGACAAGTTTTGCTTGCCTATGTTTGAATAGTTCTGGCTGCCTATTTCTATCTTCCGCTTGTTTATTTAGTTGCAGTAAGAGGGGTTTTTTCATGGTGAGCTTAAGCTACGGTGTGTGAGTTTACTGAGACGGATTGGTAAATTCTTTGAAGTTGATGCTGCTGAATTGGGTTTAAGAAAGTGCAAACTTTTTCTTAAAAAAATAAAAGTATTTATCATTTTTAGATGCAACCAAAAAACTTTTTGTGTTAGAACTGCAAAGCCACAGTAATTATTTTAAGAAAAGGATTTTATTTTGTTTTTTTATTAAATTTTATGCTTTTCATTGAGCATTTATTAAAAATGCCTTATTATTTTTGTCCTATATCGAAATCTGAATGTTCAATTATTAAAAAAATGTGTCGTAACTCAACCTTTCAACACTAAACTTGCAGAAAACAAATTATTTTGTATCCCTACAAGTAAAACTACATAATATATCGCACCGTACGCGGAAAAGAGACCTATCGCGAAAAAGACCATTATTCAGGAGAGCCGTTTAAAGTTTTAGTAAAATTTCAAATTATCACAAAATCGTTCCAAATGAACCTAGATAAAAAATATTTGGCATGGATATCCGTTTTATGAGTATCAAAAGGTATGCATAGTCAATTTTTTACTTTAAATTTGCCTTTGATGAGATATTTTTAGATAGGTCTTTCTTTCGCGTACAAATTTGAACGATTTTGTTCGGGAAAGAAAGACCTATCTGAGAATATCTCAGCAAAGGCAAATTTAAAGTAAAAAATGACTATGCATACCTTTTGATACTCATAAAACTGATTTCCATGCCAAATATTTTTTTATCTAGGTTCATTTGGAATGATTTTGTGATAATTCGAATTTTCACCAAAACTTTAAACGGCTCTTATGAAGACCTGTCCTAAAAAGTTTGCTGCTAAATTCATTCTTAATATTAAGGAAACATACTTATGAAGAATACTCATTTACTTAATGCATTTTTATAATCTAATAATATATTGATCAACAATAAGAATATTTTTTTAAAAATTTAAATTTAACAAAAATCTTGTTTAACCAATTTAATGAAGTTTAGTAATAAGGTTTATCTGTTATCATGTAATTACGATATTATTTTAAAGTCATGTTTATTTTTATAATTTAATATATACAATGATTGAAATCATAATAGTTTGTTTATATAAAAAAATAGGTGTTATGAAACGAATCACTTTTACAAAATCAGGACTTACAAGATATAAGAAATGATATCCACATTTTTCTACAAAAACCTTTCAATCTGAATTTTTACTATGTATCATGTTTAAAATTAAAACAAAAATAAATTTTGAAGCATTATTAAAATTTTAAAACTCATGAAAATATAAAAAAAAGTTTTAAATATTAAAAGTAAGTTATAAGGATACTTCATACCTTAAGTATACAGTTGAATTCACTGACTTTATATCGCAAACTGTCGAGTTGTAGCAATTGAGTTTAGATTTATAGTAAAATACCGACGTTGAAAACGATTTAAAACTATTTATCGTTTGCTAAAATAGTAATTTGAAAAAAATATATCTATACATATTGACATATCATTTTGCAATCTACACATATTACATGAATTTTTTTATGTATATTTATTTTACTAAATACCACAAAACAGAGTTTTCGAATTAGTATTTCAAATAAAGAAACACAGAAAAAAATAAATAACCGACTTCAACCTTTCCATTTAAGCACTTCAAACTTAACTTCATCGCCGGCGCCGCAGCTGCAAAACGCATAATAAAGAAACGTCCGGTGCGATAGATCTTTCTTTCCTGCTCATTTCATCCAAAAACGAACGCGAAAGAAAGACCTATCTATTAATTGCAGCCGAACTAGGACTCGGATCGCTATGCCGATTGCACTAATAGAAAGATATCAAAATTTTGCATCCTATAGTAGTGTTATCTTAAAAAGTCAATTTTGGCCGATAGGTTTTTTTTCCGCGTACGGTGCGATATATGATAACAAAATCTTTAAACTTGGTTCAGACTTTCACTAAAAATTAAGGTAACAAAACATGAAATTCTATTCGACCTCTCACCTATATATGGAGTAAAAAAACCGTAAAACTTTGTCAGACGTTACAATACAAAATGACATACAAATGGAACGAAGACGCAAAATTTGGTTTACACTTTCACTAAATATTAGGTAACAAACAAGTGAAATTTGGTTCAACCGCTCTTTAAAGTTTTAAAGCTGTTGTCTGTGGTCTCACCAATACATGGAAAAATGTAGTACAAAATTTTGGTTGCAGCTAAATTGGACCCATTTTTGATTCAATGGTTCCACTTGGAACCTAATTTTTACCAGTATATCTTATGGGAGGATCTTCTCAAGGCCTAGTACCATGGTCAAGAGACGTGATGGCTGCGTAATTTTGACCTTTTAGTATTTAAATGTAAAATAAAACTATAACCAAAAAATGAGTAAAAAGTTAAGTTTCTGTTGTTAAAACATTTACGTTAGTGAAAAAATTAAAGTCCACAAAAAGTTGAAGGTACGCCTTCAATTTTAAAATTATATATTTTTTCTTTAAAACTTTTTATTCAATTTTTTACATTGTATAAAACTTTTTCGATCCGGTAAATCAACAAGAAAAGAGGTGAACACATTTTCCACCCATTCAAAACCCAACCTAACCTTATCAGATAAAAGTTTCTTCTTAAAAAAAAAAGAATAATTAAGGCCGACAAAGTTTAGGAAAATCCACAAAAGGCTTGCCGAAAAAGTCGTCGAAAAACTTTTCCTCTCAACAAACGCCTCCAGGCGACCTTACGAAATTGGTGAAAGGTACGCCATTAATTATTGGTCTGCGGGCTTCTAATTTCAAGGTTGGTTGAGAACGCATTGAGGGGTCGAAATTCGACGTTAAAACGGAGCCATTTGGAATAAGATCTTTAGAGGCGAGAAATATATCGCTAATGAGCACATTAAGAAGTCACAGCGCATTGTTGTTCTTGAACAATTGGAATAATGGAGTGTGGAAAGGTGGATTGTTCACTGGTATTGATCAGTAATAGAACTGTGGAATTAAATATGTAAGGTAAAAAAGTTCAAAAACGTTCTTTGAAAATTTTGGGTGGCTTATGTGAACAGTATTTATAACACAGAAGTGTTCCTAGAGTATATTAGTAACATTTCCCCCGAAATTTAAAAAATAATCTTACTTAAAACCAATTTACCAACCAAAAAAGAATTCTAACTTTCTCGGAAATATCAAAAACTTTATTTCTCTTAGCCGCTTTTTCAATTATGGGATGATCGAAGTGGTATTTGCCGGATTCGATCCAACCTCAGGGTCCACTCTTTATATCAGTATATAACAGAGCACCACGGGTTGCGACCATGGTTGCTTGTTGATAACGTTGCATTATATATAATTGTTCAAAAGGATGTTTGCTAAATGATTTTAATTGCGTTTCTCTGGAGAGATTGAAAATTACTGGAACTAATCAAGAAGTGATTGAAACTTGAAAAGGCCATGAAAGTATCTGGCATGAATGCGGAAAGTTACGATAATTTTTTTATAAAAGAGCTAAATTTCTATTGTTGGTAAAATATACTTCTGCTTGAAATTTGCCAAACTCAAGTTACAATATGATACTAAAACACGGCATTTTCGACACACATTTTCGGCAAAATGGCCTCTGACATTTATTGCTCGCCACGCTTCACAAAACCCATTCTAATGTACGAACTGAAAAAATTTGCAGAATACGTTTCTCATATTTTATTTGATAACAAATAGATACCCGAAACATTTCGCTACAGCATGACATTTTAAATTTATGACATTAAAAATTACTATTTTTAAGGGTAATCTCCTATAATATTCTAATTATGAGTCTCTTCAGGGAAAAAAATATTCTATATATTGACTTATTTCTATTTGGCATACATTTTTTCATATGTAAGGTATTTATTATACCAGTATAATATATATACCAGTATATCTTATGGGAGGATCTTCTCAAGCCTAGTACCATGGTCAAGAGACGTGATGGCTGCGTAATTTTGACTTTTAGTATTTAAATGTGAAATAAAACTATAACCAAAAAATGGGTAAAAAATTAAGTTTCTGTTGTTAAAAACATTTACGTTAGTGAAAAAATTAAAGTCCACAAAAAGTTGAAGGTACGCCTTCAATTTTAAAATTATATATTTTTTCTTTAAAACTTTTTATTCAACTTTTTACATGTATAAACTTTTCGATCCGGTAAATCAACAAGAAAAGAGGTGAACACATTTTCCACCCATTCAAAACCCAACCTAACCTTATCAGATAAAAGTTTTTCTTAAAAAAAAAGAATAATTAAGGCCGACAAAGTTTAGGAAAATCCACAAAAGGCTTGCCGAAAAAGTCGTCGAAAAACTTTTCCTCTCAACAAACGCCTCCAGGCGACCTTACGAAATTGGTGAAAGGTACGCCATTAATATTGGTCTGCGGGCTTCTAATTTCAAGGTTGGTTGAGAACGCATTGAGGGGTCGAAATTCGACGTTAAAACGGAGCCATTTGGAATAAGATCTTTAGAGGCGAGAAATATATCGCTAATGAGCACATTAAGAAGTCACAGCGCATTGTTGTTCTTGAACAATTGGAATAATGGAGTGTGTGAAGGTGGATTGTTCTCTGGTAATTGATCAGTAATAGAACTGTGGAATTAAATATGTAAGGTAAAAAAGTTCAAAAACGTTCTTTGAAAATTTTGGTGGCTTATGTGAACAGTATTATAACACAGAAGTGTTCCTAGAGTATATTAGTAACATTTTCCCCGAAATTTAAAAAATAATCTTACTTAAAACCAATTTACCAACCAAAAAAGAATTCTAACTTTCTCGGAAATATCAAAACTTTATTTCTCTTAGCCGCTTTTTCAATTATGGGATGATCGAAGTGGTATTTGCCGGATTCGATCCAACCTCAGGGTCCACTCTTTATATCAGTATATAACAGAGCACCACGGGTCGCGACCATGGTTGCTTGTTGATAACGTTGCATTATATTGAATTGTTCAAAAGAATGTTTGCTAAATGATTTTAATGCGTTTCTCTGGAGAGATGAAAATCACAGGAACTAATCAAGAAGTGATTGAAACTTGAAAAGGCATGAAAGTATCTGGCATGAATGCGGAAAGTTACGATAATTTTTTTATAAAAGAGCTAAATTTCTATTGTTGGTAAAATATACTTCTGCTTGAAATTTGCCAAACTCAAGTTACAATATGATACTAAAACACGACATTTTCGACACACATTTTCGGCAAAATGGCCTCTGACATTTATTGCTCGCCACGCTTCACAAAACCCATTCTAATGTACGAACTGAAAAAATTTGCAGAATACGTTTCTCATATTTTATTTGATAACAAATAGATACCCGAAACATTTTGCTACCAGCATGACATTTTAAATTACTGACATTAAAAATTACTATTTTTAAGGGTAATCTCTTATAATATTCTAATTATGAGTCTCTTCAGGGAAAAAACTATTCTATATTATTGACTTATTTTCTATTTGGCATACATTTTTTCATATGTAAGGTATTTATATCCAAAGTATTTTAAGGATTTATTTCTATTGTTCAAAGTATTTTAAGGATTTATTTCTATTGTTCAAAGTATTTTTAAGGAAATAGCTCTAAATATTGCTGCTAGATTATTTTAAACACTCAATAAACAAACAAACAATAATTTATGTCCCTTGTCCCCCCGCACCATATAATGATCTTTAGGAACAATTTAAAATAATATATATGTATATTTTTAAATTAAAACTAAAAATATTTTTTTTATTTAATAATATAATCAAATATTTATTCCGAGTCAGAAGTTTTGTTTCTTAGTTTTGGGGTTACAACTGTCACCTTGTATAAAAATGTTCATTTGAACATCGATAGAATTTTTTTTATTTCCGAAATCATCTTTAAAGTTTAAGCTGGAAAATGATGCGAATTATTCTGAACATACTACTCTAAATATTTATGGCATAAAGGCGCTTATAAAATAAGCTACTAAGCCTAAGCTTTTTTTACTCGATAATAATGATTTATCGAGTAACTTATCGACTTTGTTTAATTATAAAAAGCTTTTGTTTTAAATATATTGTACTCTCCTTATTATTTCAACAAATTTATAAGGTTTTAATATAAAATTGTTAACTTGAGATTTTCGTTGATGCTTAAATAAATAAAATCATCAACAGCAACAACGTCGATCGGGTTTACAAATTTTTCATTAGAGCTTTTAACATATGTGTTCTGCATTTTTATAAACTGCATCAAAATAAACATAATCATAATTGAAATTTATGAAATATTCAACTTATGTTTTAAAGAACATATAACAAAAAGCACAAAAAATAACTACTAATTTTCTAATTTATACGACACCATGTGCAGATAAAAAAAATACACTATAATGCAAATAATAACTGTAATAAAACCCATGAGACAACTAACTAACAAATGGATCATCAGGAACAGAAGGATTTATCATTTATAATAAATTTCAATTCTACAGACAAAAAAAAATCACAAATACAGTTAAAATCCATAATCCGAAAACTAACTATTCGTATTCTACACCATCTATTCATCCATCCATAAGTTCAACATGTAAAAAAAAGTTTCATTTTCTTTTAATTCAAAACTCTTTTTCTTAAAAAAAAATATTTTTTATCATTTTCAGAACACATCCAGAATTTAAATAAATTCATAAACTTTTACAGAGCAAAACCCTATTATCCGAATTCTTGGTTATTCGAATAGGTACCGGCCACAATTGATTCGGATAATTGGAGCGCTTCACTGTATATAATAAATATATTATCTAACTCTTACCGTTTGGAGCCTCCTTTCGGTGCGTATAGCGTGTAGTACAACGGCATTCCCGAAGCATGTGAGTAGACATAACAAGCAAAGAATCACAGCTGTCGGAACTCCAATAAATGGATTTTCAGTTAGAAGACCACCGGAAATTTCTTCCGGGTAGCCACTGTCGTTCAAGAATTCTTGAAACACTTCGGGAACTTCCATTGGGGCAATGAGATATATTCAGTGCAGATAGTGTCACTGGTATGGTCAAAGTTTTTTTTCACAAAATATAGCTTGTTTTCATAGTTTCATAATATGAATTATTTTCGTTTAGTTATTTTAGTGTGAGAGTTGCTTTTTACAAAGAAAATATTTAATGTATAACGTGCTTAAAATCCAGAAGCGAAATGACGTTCTTTCAATAAAATAATGAAAAGATATAAAAAAAATTAAACTGATTTAGTTATGTGATATTTTTTCTATAAGGCTTTAGGTTGAAATATTTTAGGCAGATATTTTTATAAAAGCATACTCACACGAAATAGTTATGTTTAAATTAAAATTAATTTTGACACCGCAGTATTCATTATGATACACATGTCAAATTAAAATATCAATTAGATAAAACTTCAAAAGTTAAGATAAATATTTTCTATAGATATTAAAAATCAAATTGAAAAAAATATTTCGCGCACACACTTCTCACAAAAACTTTCCAAAACTTTCTCTCGCATAACACGTGGTTAAATTCCTTACAATAATTACCACGAAAAAATTAAGAACACAAATTTAAAATAAATTACGGTAGTAAAATTTATCAACCGAAATATTTCATCGAATTCCAGAAAGGGGCCTAGACCTCCCTTATAGTTCATGTGGTGGGTTAGACAAGAATGACAGCAAAGAAGTCTGGGCCTAAATCCGGTAACTGCAGACGAAAAGAGAGGCGCTACGATCGCTCCAACACACCTAGTTCTCCCCTCCCCTGCAACAAGCCCTACCGAATCCTCGGAAAATAAGTTTTCAACTCTGTCCGGAGTAGTCAAGTATTGAGTGAATGGAAAAGTATATTTTTAGAAGTATTTAGCATGCTGACAAGTAGTATTGGGGCTTATCATAAACTTCAGGATCGATGGTTGTAAATTTTCCTGAAAGTGGCAGTTTACTTGTTTGGTTAGAGGAAGTTAAAAGTGTATTTCGTCCTAGACGTCAGAAAAGTGACATATATCATATGGTAACTCAATAAGAGATACGCCACTTTTTTTCGAACGGTGCAATATCGTTCTAATGGTAATTCCTGAATGCAAATTTTTGCGTTTTGGAAATGGTATTTGGCATACCCGATACGAAGTATTGATGTTCTTCTTAACTTTTACCGAAAATTAGAAACTTTCATTGCAGGATCCTTTAAATCCGTGATTGGAAAAGATTTTTGAACGCATTTTTTTACTATTTTTATCTAATGATGATAGTTGATTGTTGTGCATAATTCTTTCAAAAACGAGGTAATAGAAGATTTATGGAGTCTTTATATATTGTCCGACGTATCGTATCGGATAATTGAATGATTAATGAATATACTTCGCATAGTGAGTGAAAAAGCATTGATGTATAGGAAAGATTCTGTAAGTGACACTTACACGTCATAGTGAGTGCGTCATAGTGAGCGTCATAGTGAGTGAAAAAGCATTGATGTATAGGAAAGATTCTGTAAGTGACACTTACACGTCATAGGCATTTAAAATTACAGTTGACAACATACTTATAAATATTTTGAGGTTTAGAGGGAACTACTTAATCAAAATGAATTTATCGTGATGACCATAAATATTACACTGGAAATTTTGTGTTATCTTTAGCTTAGAGATAAAGTTTTTTAAGTTAACAAATTATTGAACTCGGAAAATTAAAACAGTTGTGAAACTTTAAAAAAAATAATAGATGGATTCGTTTGCAGTTCTGATGCCGATGTGTCCGCAGATTTTCCCCCCTTTTTTCCAAGGTTTGATCACAATATTACATTATTTTATCTGAGAAAAGTAACAGTTTTAGTGTTTATGGCATATAAAAAGCTAGGAAAATTTACATTTCTGTTGATAATTATTTTAAAATAACTAAATATATATGTTCACTTTCAATTAAGTAAGGTTTTATAATATTTTCTTTTTGGAAATTTATAATTATTTACAACAGGTTTAGTCACATAAAAAGTATGTCAAGTTAAAACAGTTTCTATGAAAAAATCTTTTTGACCACTTCAAACACTTTTATTTACTCGAATACAAAAATAACTGTTTTATGGAAATATATTCTTACCTTTAATCGAATTCATGTTAGTACCTAATCAATCGTATAATTAAAGTTTGTCTGTTGAATATTTTAAATAATTCAATGGGCTGAAGTTTTAGTGTCACTTTTAATTTTTTTTATCATGCTTAATTTGTTTTAGTTTTAAATTTGATATTGAAAATCATAAAATAGGAAGTACTTAAGTTAAGTAAAATGAATGGTATTTAACTGCATACGCATGAATGAAATTTTTCAAATGAATGAAAAGTTATAGATAATATGATATTGATTAAAATATCATAACTAAAATTTATATTCACTAAATTTAACTAAGAAACTTAACCACATCAAGATTTAATAACGCTTCGCTCAGTTTTAATTTCGGTTTACAGTTGAGTCAGTTTACGAAATCTCTGAATTCTATTTTATAATGAACAAGATTTGTTAATATGGATTTCAATGTTATCTAGCAAATATTGAATACATTATAATGCCCTGAATATTCCTGCATAATTTTATCCGTATCTCAAGAAAATCTAATCAACCTTAGACAATAATTAATATCTTATTTTATTCGCAATTTATTCAATATGGCTTTACTTCCAAACTGTTAGTTCCAAGAGTATACAAGATTGCGTATTATATAGAGACGGATTTCATTAAATTTGCGCTCACAATCTCGCAGGAGATGCATTAAGAACTAGTTTTAATAACAACACTTAAAAAGTTCTGACAAAAGAGTTTAAATAGAAATGGAAAGAAAGGTATTAATTAGTTTTTAAAACATTTCATATAATTTAATCCATATTTTTAGAATATTAGAATTTTTAGAGTTACTTGCAATAAATAATTTACTACGGTAAGATTAAATTGAATAAATTTACATAATTTTACAAGCAAATTTATTTATTTTCTCATAGTTAACTTTAAGGAAAAATGTTTTGATTTACTCTTGATATAAATCTTCTTGTTGCGAAGCAGTCAGTTTATTATGAATGAGGGAGAGCATTAAGTTTTACACAAAATGAGTAAATTTACTGTTTTAAATTTATGTACATAATTTTTAATTTTGAAATTATTTTGTAGTAACTTTTCTTTATTTGATAATCTACTCATTTTGAATTAAATTATTTTTTCTGAGAAACGAACAAATAGCTGGATATCAAAGCATTAACATCGAGTACTTTCCTAATTTTATTTTTATTAAAAAAATTTCATAAAATTTTTGCCGGATAAAAAACAAATTAACGGGAAAAATAATTAAAAAATAGATGTTTAGTTTAAATTAGGGCATTTTTTCTCTGATGGCAATTTACAGTGAAATAATTAAAACTTTCAAATAGTTTTAAATGCATATTTATTTTTAGTGGTTTAAAATGGCAGTTGATAATTTTCATTTCAAATATTGATATATGTTTGTTTCTTAATCATTATATACAGTTTATTCATGGCTTATTTTACTTATTTCAAAAGTGTTTGTAAATCTTTTAAATTGTATTCTAATGTAGAAAATGATGTTGCACTTTGCAGCCTGTATATTAATGCCATGGACTTTGCTCTAAACTATATATTTGACGAAAAATGTGCATAACAATTTATAATAGTACGCATAGCATATATCAGTAAAATTGTACTGATTATATATTATTTTTTTTTATTTTTCTTACATTTATTTTAACACCATAAATTCGTAGTAAAATACATTTCTTTCATTAAAAAGAAAAAAAATAGTCTTGACATGACAAAAATATTAAGCAAATGATTTGGATATTTAATTTTTAACTTATAACCGTTTAAAAAAAACTGTTATAAAGATATTATATACCATTAAAAAACAGCTTACCAGTCATATTCATATATAAATCATAAAATATGTAAATTAGAAAAATAAAATACCACAATTTTAAATAAAGAAAATATTTTGAACTCCAGCGATTCAACCAGATTCGTACAATTACAAAATTGTCGATTATTTTTTTAATAAATTGCAATCTAAAAGTTTTTTTTTTAATTTTGTCTGCTTACAGTTTTTTGCTTGTTTTAATAAACTATAAGTAAACGTAAGTATAAAAAAAATATTAATATTTATGGAGTTTTTAATTTTGCTATTGAAGTTAAATTTGTTTATTGGAATCAAAAGTTCAATAACTAACTTCATTATAACGAAAATAGTTTTTGGAAAGACCACAACTTGCATATTGTCGTAATTTAATTAATTAGGCAAAAGTTTTTATTTTTTGCAATAATACCACTTTTATTGGTCATTATAGTAGTACAATGCTAATAAATGTAAACTAAACCTTAATTAGGAAATGTAAAAAAATGCCAATTCGGCAAGGTTTGTTTTCTTGTGCTATGAATTTATAAGGTATTATTATTTATTATATATTACTTCAGTTTTATGTGACTGAGGAAATTTACGGTTCGTGTATGCAAAGAACATAATTAAGTTATTCTAGACTAGAGGTTTTCCTAGCTAGATGTTATTACGGCGAATAAAACAGTTTATAGATATATTGGATATCGTTTTTCTGCTCTTGTTTTTTTAGATAGTTTTTTACATACATAGCGTCCAACGTCCATGACCAACGTAATGAAGAATATGGAATTTTTTTAAAAAGCAGATTGTGTATAAAATTACTTCTTAAATTCTACAACCAACAACTAATAAAAAGAAATCTTTGATTTTTATTCGTGTTAAGTTCATTAAATTAGGTTAAATAACAATTGATTCATGTTTACAATTTTGCAAAATACTACTTCCATTTTGAGCTTGGAAACGTAATTGGAACTAAATCTTCCCTAACGCAAATTGTCTTAACTAAACTCTTCTAATAGTGTCTCTTACAAATGAATGGTAACTCCTCGCATTACTTAACTCTATTTACGCTACAAAAAGCCCATAAGGCCTAGTTGTTTAAATAAGTGTCCATGGGTATAAGAAGGAGGAATAGGAATATAAGCAAGTCTGTGTATGGGGAAAATGTCATACATGTCTATATATTACCCCCCAACCATCCAATCTGAATATTCTTACAATATCTTATCATGCAAAACATAACACAAATCCCGATGTTCTTTGACTTGATTCGTACTAGAAAACACATGTTTTATCAGAAAGACCATTCAAGACCAAGGCTAACTCTTCAGGTCCGATTAAGGCAAGACCGAAACCAAAGAAGAGATATTTCTCCTTCTGCTCGGTCGAATTTACTTTTTCGTCGCAACACTTTCTCTGTGGCGGAAAAGAATTCTGATTAGTGTTCTGTGGCCACCTTTTCCCAGAGAATAAATAAAAATGGGGCCATAACAAAGGGAGACCGGAAAATGGTGGTTCTTTTGTGGGTAGCATTCGAAAAAGGAAAAGGCTGTGTTATTATGCCGCCTGGACGAATTACAAGTGACTCTAGGGAGACTAAAGCTGATGGATTTTTTTTAAATATTTGATAAATGAAAGTTATTTTAACTTCATATATTGAGAATTAAGGGTTTTGTTTTGAAAATTGTTTATTTTTTAGTTTATGAAGTAAAGCAGCCGAATCATAGTTTTTAGAGGGTTACAATTCTTTTTTTTATACCACTAGGAAGCTCTAAGTCAAATAATAATAATAATGTATTTATAAATATTACGCACAATAACTTTCATGGGACAATCCAGATAAGCAGATTATTATAAAAACACATAATTAATAAAAAGCCTCTCTTTAAACAATAAATATTGCATACATTTTGTGTAAATTTTTGTGTGTGCTTAATCTTTAATTCTATAAAACCTTATGACTTTCTAATGTTTGCAATTAGTGAGATATTCAGGTAACGAAAATAGTTTCAAACACCTTTTAATATACATATTTTAACATTACTTAATTTTTACCATAAAATTTTATGGAGTGCTCTGATGAATTGTAATTGATGCTTCAAATGTAATTCATGAAAGAAATGTTTGAGATATTTATAACAAATATGAACTATAAATATCAAGTATGTATTTCGCATTCTCAACTTTAAATGAATCACTTTATTTATTTTCAAACGGAAGCTGCAACGGTGATATGAAATTTATTCTTATTTTAAATTTGTATTTGTTTGCCTTATTTTAAAATAACGCATTTACTGAAATTTCAAACTTGAATCAGATACATGATATCAGAGTAAGTTCAAATGCAACTATTAATCAGTTTCAGAACATTTAATTGAAAACAAAAAACCTTTTGGGAGAACCACATCACTTAGCAAAACAATTAACGAAACCCACTCTGTTACCTATGAGAATACTCTTTCCCCCTTAATTTAAAATTGCGTCATTGTTTGCCTAACGAACCATTTTATAAATTTTTACGAAATCGCATAACCTATTCTACCCTTACAATTTGAAAACGAAATCTTAATGGTTCATTTCCCCATTAGTGTGCTCCAGTCCCCTCCACCCACTTCTGGGATATCTCATTAGCGATGTTTACGAGAAAGGCGAGTGGGTTTTTTTTCGTCTTGGAGATAGCTCTTTAAAACACTTCCTGCGTCATTAGATTTGAGATTCGGCCATCAAAATCTGCTGAGTTAGCGTTGAGGATCTTTGGGTCAGTTCCCTGTAGTGATGTTGATCGAGAAAGTTACTCAATGTTTTGTTGTTTCAGCGAGCTTTCAGTGATGAGTTGATTCGAATTTGGCAATTGTTTGTAGGGAAAGTTTAAAACCAAGTAGTTGTTTTGTCGCTACTTTCATTGATGAGTTGATTTGAGTTTGGTCATGTTCATAAGGAAATTGTATCAATATGATGTCGTGCGGGCAAATTTTCTTTGACTTGTTGATTCTAGTTTGTTTATGTTTTTTCAAAAAGTTTTCGCTAAACAATGTACCTTGATACAGGAAAAATGATCCACTTAAAATCCGCAAATATTTAAAATTTCTCAAATAAAGCCTTAAGCTTTTATTTTAAAAACTCTTGAAAAACATTTATTTTTGTGTCTGAAAACAGTATCACGACCACCTATAACTAAAAATAAAACAAATGTTCGGATCATTTACTTCAAGAGATGTAGCAGAAACGTTACTATTAAGAATTTCAATGGAATTTCGTAGATTTGAATCAAATTCTTGGACTTTGGTTAATCATGTGCAAATTCGCGACATTTATTTTGCAGCGACAATATTAGTACAATTCTATCAATGAATAAAATAACCATAGTTTTTAAAATACATTGTATATTCATGCAATACTAAACAAAAAACCAAAATGAGAGATTTTGGATTCTTTCCATTGAGATTTCTCTGTACGTCTTTGCTTGATGCTATTAGGATGTATTTTTGAATCATATACTTTTCCGAAAACGACAGCATTCGTTCGGTGATATTTGTAACAATAAAAAGCAGCAAGAAATCGAAAAAGTTAATGGTTTAGAAAAAATCTATTTTGGAATAAGTTACCTTTATACGACTAAGTTCAAAACTCCCAGTTGGGGTAACCTGATATGTTTATTAATTTGAATGTAATGAGTAATGTTTTAAAATTCATTAAACATAATAATGTTTTAGTTTCTACATTTTCATTCAACAGGTGCAATTATTTAACGGTATTAAATTAATAATCAGGTTAACCTAAATTAGTTTAATGCTAAATCTAACCAACCTTATTTCTAACAGTAATTCTACATAAAAAGTTTTAAATAATTCTAGTTATTTAAATTAGTTTCATGTTATGTCAAGTTCATTAAAGTTTTATGCAAGCAATTCAACTGAAGTACACCAACCCTTTAAACGACAGAAATACATTTAAAGTCAGAACTCGTTAACATTTTTTCACACCATATTCAAATGAAATAAAGAATTTTGTTAATAGCTTTCCATTTATCTAACATACAAGTTGACAACAAACCAGATAATATGACAGTAATGTGAAACCAAAAGATTCTCTCATTAGAGAAGTTAAATTGACAGTTGAGTTAACTAGAAATGCTCTTTCTCATAATTCCCCATTAACATTATTTGTTTTGAAACTCTTTACTGATGTATTTGCTATTATTATTTTGGGTTTGCGTATAAGCAGTATGGTAGATATTTGAAATTAGAGTTTCGGTTTCTACTTATATATGAAGAGAAAATCATTTACGGTTCTTGAACAAAAACTAATTGGTTATTGGAAAATAATTTACGATTTCGAGATTATGTGTTCATAAATGGATATAAATGCTTTGTATTTGATATTATTAATACATTTTATAAATTTATTTGAAAATGTTAAAATTAAAAATTCAAAAATGTTTTATAAGATTCAAGTCAAGTTTTCTCTAAACTATGTCCAGTCATTTTTAATTATTTTATTATTATATGTCTGGATTTCGTTTGAAATGCTTTACATATATTTGATGAGTTTTCTTTGTTTAAATAAAAAGATACTTTAGGTTACATTTCTGTAATTTGTTTTTTAATATTTTTTAAATATTTTTTAATATTTACTAAAAAACTCAACAACTACTCCCATAATTTATATAGCATTTTTTGCCAGAAGTAGATCTTTTAATATAGAAATTTAAGAAAAATATTTATTGTAAATCCGTTCGCGATACGGGTATAATGGCCATATGCACATAAAAATATGCAATGTGCTTTTTCGTTCACAAAGTATTGAAGGCCATCCCCTTAAGGGATTTGAATCCATAAGAAAAAAGAAAAATCAGGAACATCCTAATAGTTTCCACGATTATTGCAATATTCATGTTTTTCATATGTCTGTGCCGTACTGTAAGTCCTCATTTCATCCAACCATTACAAATTTAGGAAACACGTTAGGTTTTTAGGTAACTAAGCTTCAAAATGAGTTATTGAAAAAGAGTTTATCGACCCTTATTGACTACTTACACAAGTATTTCCTAATAGTGCCAATTAACAATTTGTTTAAAAATCATTAAATATGAGCCTCGCAATTATTTCCGCAATTCTCCTATCATTATTTTTTTTCATTTTTAATGTAAAGATGTGCTTAAAATATAATATTTACGCAAAAAAATCCATAATGCGCCAATTATTTAGTATTATATATGTATAAACAAAAATCTAACTAATTAGGATAATAAAACTTCCCGCAGCCTGTCATTGATATTGATTACTAATAACATGACAACCGGAATGTATTCCAAGAAAATGTGGCATGCTGGGAGCCTAAAAAATTCACTGCGGGATGCCTATTATTTCTTTTTGACGTCACGTCGCGTTGGTCCAACAAAGATTTTGATGAACACTACTAAAATATAGAATTTATTTTGCATTTTATAGTAGTTAGTAACGCTTCCAAGTAGCTCTTTCTACGCAATTTTTAGAGTTGTAAATTTGCACCCTACACTGAAAACATTTTCAGGAACCTTTTATGTTAATTGAAATGTTTTTGAAAATATTACAGACCACCTACTAATGGCATGTTTGCGATCAATTGGGGGAAACGGTTATTTTATTTTTAAAATTAAGAAGTCTATCTGACGTATACGTAAGGAATTCCGTCTCATTTTAACAATACGACGATGAAATTGTCAAGGAACACGTATTTGTGACACTTTATGACCAAGTGGTTAAAACGTCTGCTTCGAGGTTGAACCTTCCCAGGATAGCGGAGGTTTGAATCTTACCTATTTTCAGTCATTTTATATGAGTATTTATACATCTAATTTGTACTAAAAATAGAAGAACCAAACATTTTGAAAAGAATTTTTGAAATGCTTGAAAATGTTTCTGAATATTACAGGAAGTTTTCCTTAAAAACTCGGAAACTGTTCTTAAATTACATGTACCTTAGCTGCCTCATATATTCAAAAACGTTTATGATTTTTTTTTTCAATATAGTCAAGCGATCGGTTTTTGTCAGTCCAGATATTTGTTTGGCCATTTAAAAAAAATCATTTATCATTTACTGAAGAGGGAGTACTCCGGAGGCTTTGATTAAAATTCTCGATGAAAAGCCGGCTCATTTTTTCAAAATCAATCGACTGCCTGTTAAAAATAGATTTAAAGGTTTGGCATAAAAGAGGAGAAAAAACACCTTGCATTGATTTGTAAAAAAATGTATGTTCTTCTATACCTACAGCAGTCGTTCGAGGCCACACCAAGGAGTTATCTGTAAGCCATTTGCATTTTTACTTTGAATTACCTATTATGAAAAGTACGGTAATGAAAGTATTGAAATGAGAGTGCTGTTTGCAACAAAAAAAATGGGATGGAAGATTAGTCTGTCGGTTAGACAGACTGTTTGTCATTTTTCCCGTCTGAAACCACTCTATCCCAGTACCGGTCGAATGTCATAATAAGGTTTAAGAGAAAATTACGCATGCTCAAAGGGTAACTGACGTAGAACTTTTTTGGTTTAAAAATTAATGAAATTACCTTATAGAGTAGTTAAATTTTAATGTATTGATTTATTGAGGGGTAATAGAAAGTCGTATTGTGTTACACACCCCTATTTTTACCAATGGTCGTTAGTATGTCATACATGAGTTGTCCGATTTCAAGAGGTCTTAGTGACCGGCAACATGACCAAAATCAATACTGACCTGCAAATGCTCGCCAAACTCAGTCGCCTTTGGCGCTAAATAGTCTGAATCCAGTCTATCACTGGCCACTTTCAAAGTCGACTGGTAATTACTGCGCCAAACCATGGCTTATTCAACTTTATGGTCACAGAAGTTCTTCGTGACGTCACGCTATCCGTTCCGTTGGGATTGTTTGCTTTTTCGAAGAAATAGCATAAACATTATTTCAGCTCGGAAGACTATATTTTAAGGTTCCGAACAGGTTTCGTTCATCTCTTTTGGAAATCGACAACCTGAACCGGAAGGATATTATGACGCCACAGAGGGCTTCTCCAGTCATATTAGTTGAGTCGGCCGTGGCCAACATCTGGCACCATTTGCAAATGAGTGGTCATTCTGCCAAGTCCTTCTGGAAATGGACTATTCACATACGGCATTGTCAAATTAACGTAGACGTCATTTATTCCTCGTTTTCCACAGATGGTGGACAAAAAGTTTATTTTCTGCAACGCGTGTGAAAGTTCCAACTGCGGCGAGTCTGAGAAATAAAACAGGTGGTATTTGGAGTAGTAAACCCTTTTTCCTTGCGTATTCTAACTCGGTCTATCTCTTATTTCGAATAGTAAAATCCTACCTTGATGTGCACGGGAAAACGTGTTTCCATGGGAATTAAGGTTTTCAAAATTGTAGATTTTCTATTTTTTGTAGTTTTGAATGTAAATATTTGATTATTTTTTTATTTGAATTTAAAATTCCGCTATCCAAGCAGTTCAAGTATATGATGAACAATTGTTAAATGGACGAATAAAGAATGTCGTTTTCTTTAGATTCAATTTTTTTATTAAATAGTCAGCATTGCAAAGTTCTAGAATAGCAGTACATTGAAATTTTTGAAACAACAATAAGTTTTGGATGTAGAATTTATTTTGAATGTTGATTTAGAATCTTTTTCTAATTCAAAATTAAGCTGTACAAAATAAATTGACTATCAAATTTGCTGTGATTAAGGTATGTACATTTTTTAAACTAAAAATTATAAAAAATACAAACAGGTCTTTGAGTTTAGAAGTAGCATTTTTAAATTTTTGAGTTAAAAACTAACGATGGAAAGAGTCGTCACTTACATATTTCTGGTCTATATTTTGGTCTTAAAAATCTTTATATATGTAAAATATACAGTTAATAGCTTTGTAACAGTAACTGTCTCTTAGAACCGCTTCCGCATACAATATATGTAAACATTCTAAACAAAATCACCAAACACAACGTTTGGTTCCAATTCAAACTTTTATTCTCCATAATTATAATATATATTTTCTTACTTTGACAAAGTCCATTAATATTCTTTATCATATATGCTAAATTAATTTGCAGTTCGAGAATTAAAAAGTAGTAAAATTGTTTGATCTAAAAATGGAAGAAAAACTTATAATATCGTTCTTTATATTCGCTGAAGAGTAAATGCTTTAGGTAAAAATAATTCAACCTTTCTATTTCGCTTTCTTAATACAATTATAATGGATCACCTAAAGAACTCTTTTGTGATAGATACTATGACGTCATTCCAAACGGATTTATATCACAATAATAAATGTCCCTCAAAGTTTTATTTTTATTTTAAATAATGTTTCTCGTATTGACAAAGTGGCAACTGTGTAAATATTTAATTTTTTGTTAATTAAATTGAGATTAAATATGTAGTATTTAAAATGTACTTCTAATTTAATTGTTTAAGTAAATTAGGGATGTTGCCTTGTTTGATTGTTTGCTTTAATATAACGTATCCAACTTGTTTATGAGACTTATGGTTTGTTCTGTGTCATATCTTTCACTTTTTACGTTATATAGATATCGTGGAAGCTGAAACGAACAAATACTTTTATACTTTTTAAAAACTTTCTGCCTTCTTTTACAAGATAGAAATTCTTATTTTGTTTTCAATTTTGAAACTTTATACATTGGATTCTTAGACATTATTTTGTTTAAAAAATGTTTTTTTTTTTCAAATTTAAAAAAAAAGTACTATGATCAGTTTTTATTTTCATTAAAATCTCAATTTATTGTGCAATTTGAGAATTAGTTTCGTAGAAATAGTTCTGTTTAAAAATTTTTTTTAGAAAATAATGCGTTTATAATCAAGAATTAATATAAAAAAATAAAACAGTCGGATTAAAGATTCTTTATCTACAAAGTATATATTTTTGTTATAGAATTATTTCAGCTTAACTTTGAACCAATAATTAAACTACTAAACTGTTCATTTGTTTTTTTATGTAATTCTCTGTAAGACGAATCTGGTTTAATAAATTTCAATTATTAAATATTTGCAACTTAATTTCATCTTTTCCTTCGACTATCCTGTTTTATTTTGTCAAACTGTTTTTTTCAACCAACAGGCTTAAACTATTAATTAAAATACCTATTTGACTATTAAAGGACTGCATTATAAGGTCAACAAACTTCTTGCTTTTTTGCCCTTGTTTTCTTGCAGTGAAAGGCCCAAATCAAGTAATTAAAAAAAGTAACAAGACATGTTTATGGAAATTGTAATTTTTTTTATATTACCTTGCAAGTAAAAGTAACGGATGGAAAACATTTTATGTTGATTTGATGTTATATGTAAAGCCTTTTTGTGTCAATAATGTTTTTTTTTATTTGAACATTACAAAAAAAACTATTTTTTAAATCCTATAATATTTCGCTAATATCTCGCACAAATATAACTGCGCAAATAAAAGGCCTAAAATAAAAACCTACTTTATTTATTTAAAAAATGTTATAGGTAATAAAATAAGTAACAACATCACATAATTTACGTTTAGTGTCATAAAACGCCAGAATGGTTAATTAAAAAACATACTGCATAATAAAATATCTTTAGTTATTGAAAACTCAAAATGCACCGTGTTTGATTTTGAAAACTAATTTAATGTCTCTAGAAGTAGAGTTTGATTTAAATATTTGCTTCAGACTGCAATGTTACGTTTTATGGATACTGTTTTTAAATATTACATATCTACTCAACGTAAACTATAAAAAACATTAATTTATTTAATTGTTAATTTTATGATCTTTTTCCCGAGAGTAAATTACAATTTTTATTACGAAGATGATGTTGATGTTTTTCCTGAATTTAATGAATTTATTATATTGTAAATATATTTAGATTGTCTTTTTAATTATAAACAAAATATTATCTAAACTGATATTTAGCTTTTTGTTAACTTTAATGTAATATTTGCACTAAGTAAGCTTTTAATGACTTAGTTGAAGTGGTTGTAAAATGAAATTTACTAATCAATTTTTAATGAATCATTAAAAACCTTATAAACCATTATCTGCTCTTTTCATTCAGTTCAATTAGGATTCAATAAATTTATGTTTAACAGGAACAGGAGTCTTTTCATGTCACATTAAATTTTATCTACAACAGTAAACTAAAATCAGAATAAAAAAGTTAATACAATCAAAAGTTTCGGCCAACACCAAAAATGTCCCAAAACAACTAATACATTACCAGTTTCCAAATGGAATTCAAATGATTCTTCTTGAAAATTTAACTCGCTCGATTTAGAATTTGTAAGTTACTCAACATCTTTTCAAAAATAAGCTTTTGTCTTGACCTTTCTAAAGCTGTTTGGTTTCAATTTCAAGTATGTCCTCTGGTTGCTATTTAAGGTAAAATTTAGTCCTTCCATTTCCCTGTTTGCGTCCTAGTAGTGCACCTATTTTGGTAAAATTATTCACCTTATTTTCGGTGTTTGGATTAACATTTTTGCATGATGTTGGAAATTAAGCCGTGAAATGTTCAAACGTAATACCAAAATCTGTTCCAACGTGATTCAACTATATCTAGCGTTTGAGCTTACTAGGACCATTGTTTTAGAAACAAAGTGCACATTTTAAAAGGTAGTAGAATAGTACAAACTATGTTTTGCTCCTTATTTTTTTGTATGTATTGGGTATTCCACAATACACTTCGGGGTAAATTGGGGTTTTCTCGTTGACTTTTGTCCACCAATAATACAAAAAAAGGTATTGATTTCTAGTGGCCTTAAGGTTTTATTCCCTGATGAAATGACCTTTCCCACTACTTTTTGGTTTTATCTTCTTATATTTATTTTGTTTTTGAAAGTGTTATTATTCTGTTTCTTTTTGCTAATTATGGCAGCTTTTAACTTATCTGTCGGTAAGATTCTTCCATTTTTGCATATTTTATTAATGTCCTTATCATTGCTTTATTTGTATATATGTTTTATGTATATTAGTAATATTATGTATTTTAAACAATTGTATTTATTCTTTATGCAGTTCTTTAAACATAATTTGCCGATTATACAATGCCGAAAGAATTTCGGAAATGATAATAGGATATTAAAGCTTAATAGGGTAAGAGTTTTAAAAAATGTTTTAAACATTTTTCTCTTTTCCATCTACAATTGTTACTTGCTTAGCTAAATACTTGTAAATTTTAAAAATGTAGTCATTTGTAACTTCATACAGATAAATTTTACAAATTATAAAATGAAATTTTTTGTAACCGTGTTGTGAGCTGATAGTAAAGCTACGTAGGTCGATGATTTCTCAGGGGACCGTATACTTCCACCTACGTTTTTCAGTGCTTTACTACATTCAAGAAGATCGTTATGTAACAAGTAGAGCGTAACGTTAATATAAGAAAAATACTATTTTTATTTTAGGTACTTTTTATACAAAACTTGTTTCGCCGCTGATAAATAATCTATTTTTCACGAAACAAAACTGTGGATTTTTATGAGTTTAATGGAAAAATGATGTAACGGCATAGAAATATGTATTGTTAAAAATAACTCAAATGCATTAAATAAAAATCGAACAAAGTAAGGTTTTTTTCAGAATCTATTTATTTTATAAAAGAATTTATTTGTGTTCAATTATCTTTTTGTACTTTTTCCATTGTTTCTTTATATTTTTCTTTGCTTAATACTCGTACTACTGAATAAGCAATAAAATAAACAAATAAATTTTTATTGAAACCATGTACTTATCCTTAATAATTTGAGACTTATTTAGAATTAGTTCGATTCTCAATAATTATCTTAAGTACTTAACTTGCTTTACCATAGTTTTTTCCGTCTTACCATTTACGTTTTATCTCAATGACATATTTATATTCAAAGAACCATTTTTGTTAGCTAATTAAAAAAATAATACAATTTGGAAACATTAATACGGCAGATTGATACAATAATTAATAAGAGAAAACGTTTTAAAAAATGATGAAGTGCTTTAAAATAAAGGAAACATAATGATGAATTATTTAAAACCCTTAAAATAAATCCGATAACAAATCTACTAAATATAAGAAAATAAGGAAAAAATAATCTTTAAATTAAAAAAATATTTAGTCCAAATACTCGTGAAATACTTTTTCAAAAACATAAAACCTTTCTGTGATTTAGTGACGTTTTCTGTTGTAGTTATAATCAATCAGTTTTTCTCGGTGGATTTTAGCAGAGTGTGATGAATTATGAAAAGAGTTGTCGAAATAAGACAATGGGGTCATTTTTGATTAAATTGTGGATACAATAACTTTGTTACACAAAAAAGAAGTTAGATAGATTAATCTTCATCAAAACTTCACAATTTCTTAAGAAGAAAAATATATATTGAAAGGTGTTGTATAAATTGTCAAAGCATGATGAAATGAAAACTAAAAGTTTTGTTTTTCATTTGCATAAATTTGATGTGGAGTTGTTGTAAGTTTGCCTTTTGACGTTATATTACTCGTTTCTATTACTTTATATCCTCAATGAAATAACATTTAATTCTGGATGAAATAAAGTTTGTAAAATATTCATAAACACTATCAGCATTGGAAATACCTTAAAAATTCGTTAAAATAATAACTATTGGCCTAAATATATTATTCTTACATTACTCAATTATTATTATTATTATCATAACCAAATTGGACCATTTGTACCAATTCCATTAACCTAATTGCACCAATATTTAAATACTTAGTGAAATAATACTTTAATCTTGGATGTAATTAAAATTTTATATTTTAGTAATAAAACCACTCAATATTCGAACTACACAAAAAACAGCACATTTTTAATAATAATTATTTTCCTAAATACACAAAAAAAATACTAAACAATACCCAATTACGGAAGGAATATAGTTACAAATTTCACACAATTGTTAAATACCATTATCAAGTTTATAACTGCAATGAGTTTCCTTCGTTAATATCTAAGTATTTAAGAGAGAATAAGTTTCATACATTCTTCCAGATAACAAATGATTATGCCTTCCTTTTGAACTGACTCTGCTTCCTTGCAGTTGACCTTTACAAGAATGAATTCCATTAATTTTAGAAAGCGGCCACATAGTGATTAATCTACAGTTGGTTCATTATCCTACCTGTTTTAGAACATTATTTTATCACAATCGTTTTAAATTTATTATAATATAAGATTTTTACATTTGTTTAGGGTGTTAACTTTTTTTTCGAAATTTAAAGAATAGGTTTTTGATATTTGGGAAAATTTTGGCAGTAAAAAGGTTTTTTTTTTATGTTAGAACTATTATAGGAACAGAATTTTGTAGTGATTAAGCTACAGTTTGTTCATTATCCTCCCTCTCTGAGAACATTATTTCATCATAACCGTTTTAATTATAGTATAAGATTGTTTTTTTTATTTTGATTTAGGGTGTTAATTTTTTTCTTCGAAATTAAAAAAATGGATTTCTGATATTTAGGGAACATTTAAGCAGTGAAAAGTTGTTTTTCAAGCAAGAATTTTTATAGTTATAGAATTTCAGCTCAAAGTTAGGTCCTTAGGTATTTTAGTAATGAGCATGATGTTACCTCTTGAGCGTTAGAATTTAGCAGATTTTTCCATGTTTTATGCACCACATTTTCTAGCAATAAACATACATTTTAAAATGCTATAAATGATAATTTTCTATTGGTGTTTTACTTTTCATTTGGGTATTTTTTTAAAATATACTCTTAAAAATATAATCTAAATTTTGATTTTTTAAACAAATATGGTGTTCTTTAAAAATATATTTATAAATTTATGAAGAGAAAACATCGTTACATTTTTATTGATTTCCAAGTCATTCGGAAGGTTTTAAACACTTAAAAATTTTAAAACTAGGTCGTAAATGAGTTTATTTTTTATTTTTCAATTGACTTAACTTGCAGGCTGCTACTTGTGTGTTTTAAAAACGACTTTTCGCGTTTGTGAATTTCGAATTGTTACTTAGTTTAATTTATTTTTTTACATAGGGTTTAAAAAGTGGTATTGAAAGTAAAATGAATATAGATTATGCTTTATTGATCAGGGTAATCAGTACTTGATTTTAATTTAAGACTTAACTATAAGTGTAATAAAGTGAAAAAAAATATTTTTAAATCATATTCATATAAATGTCGAAAATAAACTTTACGTGCTTACGTCACAGACAGTGCCGAAAGTACTACTTTCGGCACTAGTGCAGTAAAGTAAATAAGATTCTCTAATTGGTAGAAAAACAAAATGATTCATGAATATCTCCATGGAAACTAAATGATGTCATGAAACTCACTAATTTCTATTGGTTCATTACTTTTGCATTTTCTAATATCTCCATAGAAACTACAAGTACTACAAAAATACTATTTTATTCAAATAGAAAATTATTTTACGACTTTTCGTTTACTACTTTGCATATTCGAATATCGCCATGGAAACTAAATGATATCATGAATGCACTCATTGGTGGAAATACTTTTTTGCACGTTATTATAAAAAATATTGTAAGCAAGCACGTGCCAAATAATACTTTATTAAGCTCTTGTCATTATTTCACTCGAACTACGGTCTCGTGAAATAAAAGCCACTGGCTTAATAAAGTATTATTTTCGGCACTAGTTGCTTAAATAACTATTATTATCACTGAGTTTATTCTTTAGATTTAAATAGTAGACAAATATAGATAAAAAGGTAAATAAAGATAAAAGATAAATATAGATAAAACGATAAATAAAGATAAAAGATAAATATAGATAAAACGATAAATATAGATAAAAAGAGATAAATATAGAAAAAAAAACGTTTAAGGTGGATTTACAAACTATACAAAGCTAATATTAAACAACAATTTCAATTTACAATAAGATTTAAAAAAAAATCTGAATTGTGTTTAGGAAAAATTTCTGAAGAAGTCAGTGGTACAATGTTAAAAAAAACAATGTTGTTTCCCACGCACAGAATCTTTTGTATAAATTCTGTTGCATAAAACATCTTCAATAATATGTTTTTCGTCACTACTGAACTGTAACAGATGCTCAATTTGAATTGAAATGTCCAAACACATTTGGATGTGTACTGTCTGATTCGGATATATAAATTCGTTCGGGCGAAATAATACACTCAAGAATATTTGACATTTAAATTTAAGCAACGCTTTTCTATTCCAACACTTTCAAAACTTTAGTTTTAAGGAAAAAGGAAGGAAAAAATACCATTAAGTATGACAAAGGTGGGTAAACATTATTAATTTCTATTATAATAAACTTTTAATAATGAAACGAAATTCATTAACCGGAATTAACTATCACTTCACAATCTGTAAACAACTTAAAAATTCAATATATTTAAATTTTATACCAAAATATATTAGTATCCTACTACAACGCATGTGGTTTACATAATTGGAATAATTTAGTTTACGAGTTCGAAATGAAGTTTATATTCTAAACCCAACTATGTTTACAAATAAGAAAATTCATATTTCATCAAGCATTGTGTTCATGAAGCTATTATATAAATCTATTTATTACGCCTATTTTTCATTAAATAAAACAGTTCAAGTACACTATTAGATTTCTTTAAACTTTATACACTGCCTGTATTTTCAAATTTTATCTCACAGTTACTAGACATTCTACTGGCATGTAAATTTTCTTAAACAAGTTATAGATTAATAGCTTCAAATCGAAAAAAGAAAGTGATGAGGAAATAAACGTTCAATTTTTATAACCAGTTCTGGAACAAAAACAGCTGGTTCTTAAAAGCTTAATTCTGTGGTCCCTGCCAAGGACAGCTTTTTACCGTAACTGATTGGTTGCTTTTCAATTAGCTCTCCAACCAATCAGCAGGCATAAAAGCTGTGGGTGTCCGAACGGGACTGTGGAATCAAACCTTTAATATACACAGGAACAACTTTATTTTGTTTTTGAGTTTTTTAGGTTTTTCTATAAAATGAGATGGAATACGGCATTGGATAAAATAAAAGGTAAAATTGTATTTTGACAAACCCTTGAAACCATGTTCATTGACATATTTCTTATTTTTCACGTATAATGGGAATTTAAGAAATTGTTTTGAATTTCAATAAACTGGTACAAAAAAATGGCTTCAGATAAATTACTCAGTTAAATTAATCTAACTAGTCAACTATTTATCAATGACATTGACTTATTCATTCAATTTAAAAAGGGTCATATTTTAACGAGATGGTCCTTTCTTTCTAAAATATTAAAAAAAGACAGTGAAGAGGTACCTTATGTTTAGACATAATCTTTTTATTTATTTTAACGGTTCAATTATGGTAGCAAAATACCAGATGGGATCATCCGTTTTTGTATTTGTTTGCAATCCTTTATCTTGAACCCCTAAAACAAAATTCTACTTATTTATTTACAGCCAGTATACTAGGTTTTATATCGTATTTAAGACTCGAATTTACAAATTAAAACAAATTTTTACACTGGAATCATTACAGTTGAAGGTATTTTATGAAACAGTTGAATGATATTTACTTAGATTTTTGTATGGTAATGTGGAATGTCTTATCTACTACCCATCACACATCAGATTTTTAATTTCACGAACTTCCGGGATTTCATCCTTTATTTTAAACATGTATAATTGGACTAGTTTACTACAACTTTTTAAACTCGGATCGTTCCACTACATTATCTAAGATCCTTATATATTAAAATATTCATAAATTCAATTGTAATGATACTCTAATCTCCTGGTACGTGGAAAAATTACTTTTTTTTTCATGGTAAAACTTAATATGAGATGCATTATTTTTTTTTCAAGCATAGTGTAATATTAAGATAGTCTTCATTTTTTAACTCTATTCGTAACTTCTACTTGTCGAAAACTGAAAATTGACATTGTTAGGCATGTGTTGTCATATTAACCCTATTTAAAACCAATATATTTAGATTATTTGATTGAAAGAAAATAAAAGAAAGATATTTAAAACACAACAAAAATTTACAACAACTGTTTTCAAAGAAATAAAGTATTTCGCCATCCCAAAATCAAAATCAAAAGTATTTGGCACTTCACTGCAGCTATCCAACAACTCTGAAACTTGATAAAGCATTCGACTACCATTGAGTATTAGATTAACGCCAGCACCCGCATCGGTCTAAAGAAGAACAAATGTTTCTAAGGGACATTGTTCAGTCTAACGAACCGGTCACAACATCACACCAATGATATCTCTTTCGAGAACAAAAGTAAGATTTCAGGCTGCAATCAGAATTGAAATCCGGTTATGAGGAAAATGTCACCACCACTTTTTTTTTTCTTTCTATCCTTTTAGATGAATCATGTTTGCTAGAAATAAGATGTGTTGATTATTGAATTGTTCCAAAAAATATATTCTGAAATTTGTCAAGCATGCAAGCTGATGTTTTGAAAAATTATATATTAATAATTTGCTGCAAATATTTTAAATATTTGTTCATATTAACAGACAACTTAAGAGCTTTATAAATTCATAAAAAAAAAACTTGATGGAATTTTAAAGATCTGCTTCTGCCGAACGACCCATCCAGTGAAATTTATGTCTCCTTAAATTGAAGCGGTGTAGATGAACTACATACTAACTGAATACATATCTGAAGTCTTTATATAGGAAGGTCAATATCATTGAAACTGATTAAAAGTTCATTAAACGAATCATAGACATGTTTTATAATATTAATCATAATATATAATATTAGTATTTCAATTATAAATTTTTTCATCAAATACATCCAGAAGTAAAAAGTTAAAATTATAATTGTTTATTTTTTATTACAGCACTTGACGTACTTGAAACGTACTCCACTCTCCAAACAAACCAAATTAAAAGATATTTCAACTTGAATGAGCTCAAAGCTGTCTGTGTTAGTATAATTCAAATGTCTGCACAATGGAATCCCAAAAATATTGTTTTAACTTCGAACGTTTGAACAGTATATTGGTTATGTACTTTTTGATGTTTTTTTTAATTAATCTCCAAATAATTTAAATAACATCGTAAGTAAGAAAGATAACTTGTTTCTAATTTATTTTGTAAGTTATTGTGTTTGTTTTCTAGATTTATTGCGTTGTAAAATATAAAAGTATCATATAAAAATAATGCATATATTATAAAAATATTGATGTTGGGAAATGATTAAAGTGACATTTATAAATGAAGGGGAAAACATTAAAGAATTATGAATTATTTATAAATGAGAAAACATAAAGATTAAAAAATTCAACTAAAGGCAGAATGAATGGTGGGTAATTATCATCCTGCCATGGATCGAGTCTGAAAAGTATTTATTCTTCTTTGTTAAAATAAATGTTATTTTGGTATTTGTATCTATGCTTTAAACAATTTAGTATTTATGGTGTTTTAACGGTAAATGCGACTTAAAATATAGCACTTTCTTCCAGATACATGTAATTATTGTATATCTAATATACATTAAAAACATTTGACTTAACCCAAATTATAAAACAGCGTAAAAGAGGTGAAGGATAAAAAAAACCATGTATTTCATTATTTATGTTTTCAATATATTGAAACTCATTTTATAACTAACAATGATTATACAGTTATTTTATGTACAAAATACATAGCTGTAGATAAATTCCATAAATGACTGTGTTTTGAAAAACTGCAATATACTAGTATTCCAATATTTTTTAAAGTAACAATTCACATAGTATATTTTGAAACATATTCCCTTTTGAACAGCTATTATATAATGACCGGTTCTGATTTGGCGATTTCAGTTACGTTGCCAAGCAACGAAAATTACCAAATGTGGTAAACATTCCTCTTCATGTCATGCAACTCGATAGGTATAGCAACCCTACGTTAGTTCGCCAAAAGTAGCCAACGAACAGACCGGCCTTATATCATAGCTGTACCCTCCCTTTATTTGAGTTACATAATTTACCTGTGCTAACTTTTATTAATGCGGTTGAAAAAAAATCCTAAAATGAAAACAAAAAGTTAGAATTTTTGTTGATCTTATTATCAACAAAATTCTTTTAAGGTTAACAATCAACTTAAATGTTCAAATCCCCCTATGATACATCAAAAATGATTCATATAATAGCCTCCTAAGCCACCTTTTTACTCTGCAAAAGAAATTTCAGTCCAAACCCCCTAAGGAAGATCAAGAATTAGATGTCCTTGGAAATGTTTCCACCGAATCCAAAAGAATGTCTAGACACCTGTCAGGTTGGGTATGACAAACGTTTAACAATCATTGTTATCTCAAAAAAACTATGTTTGCTCATAAAACTATTAAATTAAGTGACGTATAAAAATATTCCCATCATGCCGTTAGGCCATACGCTGAATTTTACATCTGAATAATACCGTCCACAATAATTGATCATCAGGTCGTTTGGTCCGAGGTAAACTAAACTTCTGAACTTCTGCTCCGATTTAATCTATATTGCTGAACAATGCTGTTCGCAATAATCTATCACTAGAACGTTATACCCCGAAGTAAAATATAATTCTGAACAATACTGTTCAAATACTCAATCAATGTCGTTAGGGCCCGAGGGAAACTCTACTTTTGAACAATACACAAAATTGTTGATCTGGTCGTTAGGCCATAAGCTGACCGTCAGACCAGGAGAACTGCGTTTACCATTTTCGTATATCCTAAAACATCAAATATCATTCGTATTCTCAAATCCACATTACACAACACCAATCGAATGTAACATATGCAATTTATACAAACTAACAGCATGCCCCTTTTGGAATACATGAAATTTATATCGGTGTCTTGCAAGGATTCGGAATCCTTGGGGACTCCCCTCAAGTGGTATTGTGCAAGTGTGACATGGAAGGGATCGAAAAGGATAATGAATCTTTAGGCTCCTTTGGGATTTGAGGACTTCAAATTTTCAAGTCTCGTTGAAAGTTTAAGGGTGGTGTGTTTTGAAACAGACATATAAGTGTATGTGGTTGGGTTTGTATTTTTAAAAATATGTCTCTTCACATTGTGTGGATTGTTTTAAAAGTAAATACAATGTCATATAGTTCTACAAGGCTATTGTTGCCAAAATTTATATCGTTGCATTGTTTGGATTTTTAAAAAAATATTTTTTAAGAAGTAAATACAATGTAATCTAATTCTGCACGGCTATATATAATTCTGATTGTTGCAAAAGTTTATATTGTTGCATTATTTTTTATTTTAATAATCATACAATGTAAACTAGTTTTACACGTCGATAAATGATTCTGATTGTTGCAAAAGTTTAGATTGTTTCAGGTTGGTAATTTTATTTGAAGAATAGTTCTTACTATACTTTTAGTGATATTAATAGCTTGTAAATATTTTCTCCTTGGAGAAATAAGACTAAAAAATAAAGTAACTCTTGATACAATAATGTGATAGTACGTAGGTCCAGTAGCTTTTGTACCTAGGGATATTCTCTAATTAATATTTTAACTGTGAAAATAGAAAAAATTAACCGAACAATGTAGTTTTCATCATTTAGGACTAATTTATTAACCCATAAGCTACAAAATGTTAGCAAACTTGCATGACTTTTTAGATACTGTCCTCCGTTTTTTAATTTTAAATAATTAAAAAAATGAAAAAAAAGGTATTGATATGTTGAAGGTATTCTTAGCATCCATTCTGTCCTTCCAAAATCAGTTCTGTCGGTGGGATCTTAAAAATTCTTTTTTTTGTTGGAAATTTCTGAAATAAGTTACCTTTTTTAATTTTTATTCGTATGTCTATACGTCCGGACGGATATCTGTCTACATCTCTGTAGACGAACAATACCTATTTAATTAGCGTTGATATTTAATATTCAGTCTTTTAAATCTTTTTTGCCACATTGCCAATAGCATGGGAGAGAAACTTTATTTAAATATAAATCAGTTTGTGATGACGTCATAAAATGTAGAATAATGATATTCTTTGATTATCCGTTAATAATTTACTAAGAAAGCGGCAAGACGTTTCATTTTTTTGAATACAAATGGTTGGTTTTAATTTACATTTCTTCGTTTATCACTGCAATTTGCAGTTGTTTTATGTTTTGCCATTACTAAATTTTATGATGCAATTTTAGTATCAAAGATCCTCCCTTTACTCCACTTTATAGATTCTTAGATAGCTCCACCTTAATATAAATATGAAACTAAATTCTAAGGATATAATTAAGAGACAAACAAACAGACATCAAAGCAGACAACAAAGTAGACATCTTAAACATACATTAAAAGACAAATGAGAGGAATAAGGGATTTAATTAAAACTCAAGGACATACAGGTTGAGTTATTGATAATTAAATGAAACTATCATCATTTAAGTGGATAACAATTATTATCCAAACAGGGCCAAATGGTCTCAGCCGAACAGGTAACGACGATAGCTATTTATTGTCCTTAAATTTAGATCCTAGTGTCTGTCGAAATCTCATCTAAGACTTAAAAGTACTTTAAAATAAAGGCCCTTGTGGTTTCAATTTAGCCGTATAAGTAAAAACACTTTTTTTTATGCATTTAAAAAAAATTTTGAAAAAATAAATACGTGAGGTGTATCTAGGTACGCGAATTGCGAAGAACAGCCAAGAGGGGTAGACTGTTAAAAATTTTGACGCAAGACTGCACCCGAAATCTGGAATTCTCTAACTGCCTCAATATTTGGAGAAGTACATTTTCAAATTTTGTTCTAAAACTAAAAAACTTCACCACAAAAGTTGTGAATCAATGCTCCAAATAGTGATGGCAGCTAGAAATGTCCATGAATCCGATTCAATCCTGCACCAAACTTTTTTAACAGTGTAATATAGGCCTCTTGTAGGATAGTAAAGGTTTAGTAGAGGACTTTATAAACGAATGAACATAAAGATTAACAATAGGATCAGGTGGGGTAAAACGAATAACTTTTTAGCTTTTTTCACCTTTAAAGTTCTCTTTCAATAAAAACATAATTTTTTCCAGAGTTTTTCAAAATACTTATTAAGATTGCATTCTTTCAGTACATTTTTATGTAGTTTAAGTAAGTTTTTAAAATTATAAATGGATTGAACTTAGTTCCATAAGTTGTGACCCATTATACCCCACCATGGGGTAAAATGAGTCACGTGGGGTAAAATGAGTCACACGTGGGGTAAAATGGGTTATAATACAAAATTATGACTTTATAATAATCTATTTATTATGAAATATACTTAATAACTAGAGTAGGTCAAGAACATATAAAAGAAAATTAATGATACATAATTACAGTGTTAATTTTTTTAAATAATATTGTTTGAGGTTGTTACAAAACGGCTTTTCCAAGACTCTTATAACATCTGACTTTTCTACAATATCCCCGTCATCTTTTTTGAGAAAGACATAAAAGTTTCCATACTAGATTTTGTTAACATATTTTACATGTAAATCATCCGCATCAATAAATGTAATTTGACCAACAAATTATTTAATTGATCTTTTTCCTTTGTATTCGACTACCACCCATATCCCAATCAAAAGATGTTGACTATCGTCAACAATCTTGGGTTTAGGTGGCTCTGTTTTTTAAAACTGGTTTCTTTCGTTTAGGTTTTAAAAGAAAGAAAATCCAAATTTTTTTATTTTCTCGGTTTTTTTTACCATTCGTTGAAGTTCTTGTAAAGCTCCATCACATCTGTTTCCTTCATTACTTCGTTAACTGTATGTAGAACTATTTTCTCTTCTTTTTAGAGTTGGCTATCACTGTCTTCACAAGACTTGATGGCATAGGTTACAAAGTTGTCAGGATAGCACATTTGAGATCTTTAAACGGAGAAGAAAAAAGATTGGCTTTATGAATTCAATTAAGCGCTGCAACAGTATGCGATATAGCTGGTGTTGAACAGGAAGGCAGGGGGGATATTGAATTTGGTGTAGCTAGTGTTGAACAAGAAGCAAGGAGGCAATTGTATTTGATGTAGCTGGTGTTGAACAAGATGGAACGGCTGCATCATCTGAAATAACTGGATCATGTAATATAACTGCGTTAAATGATGAGGCTCTTTCTGGTCTCTTTTCTCATCAGAGACTCTTTTAGTCAACACAATCATGTGTTATACTACTTTTCTATCAAGAAGAAACAACCCTGCACCTTTAAAGACCTTCACGGTATGATCTGCTCTTAAACTTTCAAAGAGTTTATTCAAAAAAGCTAAGTCTAACTATGACTCATTTTACCCCATCCAAAGAAAATTGAAATAATAAAAAGTGAAATGAATATTTTTCTTAACTGATTGGCCTGAGATGTGGCCTAGTAAGTACTTATATGATATAAATAAATTACATTACAAGATTAAAGTGTTTTCTCAGTTGCTTTCAGAAGTTAGAAACCCATTTTACTTTTTTGAAAAGGATTCTTTTTGGTTGTCAGATTCATGAAAATAAACCTTTTTTCTTATAACATATGTTTCAAACTTCTATTACAAAAATTGGTTCAGAAAAACAAATTCTATATAAGTGACATTGGGGTATTTATAAAGTGACCCATTTTACCCTACTCGACTTTAAACAAATATTACGAAAAATATAAATGTGAAAAAAATTTCAAATGTGGTTATTCTTTTTGCTTTTCAAAGAATAATTAACGAAACATTTTAGAATATATTGGATTAATTGGATTAATGATTTGTTTACTACTGAATGTTTTATTTAGCTTCAAATTAATAATGTAGCTAAAGAGAAAATATTCTCTATCGTATAGCTATTGCAGAATTTAGTAGAATGAAACTACAGGTTTTCATTCTAGTAGATGCGCATTTTAAAAGCGATTTTGCAATTTGTAAAACTGTCACGAAGAAAGAATTTAAAGGGAATCGAGTGCATAAACACAATTGGAATCGAATGCTTTCAAATGTTTAAGTCTCGTTGAAAAGTTAAATATTCTGTAAAGAAATCCAGATATATCGAAACGCATCCGGTAATAAAATTCTTTGAAAAAGTTCTCTTTATCGTGTATTGCTTCGTTTCATAGTGAATTGCTTCGTTTTATCATGTATTTCTAGTATAAATGTTGCTTTTGTTAAAAAAAACAACTATAAACATTGATAGCTTAGAATGAAATTAGAGTCCACAAATAAACTTTTTTATGTTCAAAATCGTAGTTAAATAATATGTATAAATATATAAATATGGAAAAAGATATATGCACAAATATCCCCAATTTCTAATCTATAGGATTATAAGATAGTTAGTTTGCAGGTATAAACTTACAGTTCAGCAATTGTAGTTTCTCATGTAGAACCAACAATTTACTAGGAGAATTAAAATTTATAATGAATCTATTGACTTCTGAGTAAGATGGGGATCAACAGTTCATAAATCTTGTTGAGAGTTTAATTAACACTAAGGAACTTTAAGTTTTTCTAACAAAATAGAAGTTTGAAAGGTAATTTGGAAGTTGTATGCTATTAAAATAAATTTTTTTATCAGCTTGTTATTTGAAGAGTTTTTAAGTATATTCAGGTTAACATTTGAATGTGTTTTTAATAAAAATTTATCTTAAGGAAATCTGTTTTAGGGTAATTGATGTACAATTATTTAGTTATTCTGAAATAAAATAAGAAAAATTAATTAAATTAAGTTATTAGGCACACATCCATACTAAAGTTGAGATGTTATCAAATGATTTTAGATTTAAAAATGATAGATCACTTAATTTTTCTTTTGATAAAATCGTTGACTATAACTAAACAGTTTATTTTTAGGGTATTTACTTCATCAATACCAAATCATAATCGGTCAATTATCTTCTTGGATTACAAGTTACACGATGTTCAATGTCTGATACCATATTAATGTATGTCACGTCAAAGATATCCCATGTCCCAAATTATCTGTAAATAATAACACATACTTGCAGAGAGATGAAAATGTTAGCATTTTGTCATTTGGACCTTTTTCCCTTTTTTATGGTACTGTTATAGCTTTTTCATTACTTTAAGTAGTTTTATTTATCTTCATAGACATTTTATCAAGCATGGGAATATTGGATGGTTCTCATAGATTTTTGGAATCGTTTTATCCACTATGCAAAAACAATGCCTTTGTAGCTTAATTGTTATTCATAGGTTTTAACTCTGCAGGCAGGGAAAGCAAGTAAGGACTTTTAGCGAAAAAACTTACAAAAAAGTTTTTCAACGTTAATTAGCCTAGTGGTTGAATGAACAAAATACTCTGCATGTATTGAACTGTAAAAATCTGTTGTGTAACGTAACTCCATAAAAATGATAGCAACCAGCTGCTTCCAGGTTTATAGAGTAATTTTACACAAACAAGAAGCTTACTCTTTCGTCGATGTAACGTTACACCAAATGTTTACTGTCTGTCTTAGGAGCCTTTTAAAAATGATCGTTTGAGCAGTTAATGTTTTGAAAACATGAACATTTGTAAATCAATCCAATGAACATCTTTCTTAATTTAATATTTTCTCACCCACAAAAAATTGTAGGTTACCTTTTCCATAAAGATAGAGGCTGCAAGGTTTCCACCACTTTTATGAAGAAACGTTACGCTAAAATTTATAGTGAATAAAAAAATCTGTAGTATATAAAACCTTTGATGTTACTACATAAAACTGAGGAAACCTGTGCTGAATCTAACTTTTATTTAGTAGAAGAATTTGTATATGGTACACGTAATAATTATGGACAACTACGACAACATTTTTTACAGTATGTGTAACATAGCTCAATAATATCCACCGATATGTTCTCGATATAAAAAATTCATAACTGTAAGAAGAGGACATTAGAAAAAGATATCATGCACTTTTGAATCCTACCATCGTAAACTCTCCAATTCAATTGTGAATAAATGATTTACTTGGGAACTATTACCTAACATATGTGATAAAAACCGATAATTTGAAATACAAGTTTATTAGAACGAATCAAATAAGAACAGAATATATTTTCAGATGCAATTAATTTTGCATGTAATAAGTTCTAAAAAATTCAACGTTCGATTTATCGATGCATATGGGTTACGGGATTTAAATGTTATATTTGTTTTGTTAAGAAATAACGTATTACAATTTGGTAGAGCTAATTTTCTAAAAAGCAATCGTTTTAGCTTTTGTTTCAGAAGTGGAATTCCTTTCAAGCAACAAAGTTCAGTGTTTTTTATTCGTAAAAGTCCATCACATTTAAATTCTATTTAGTATATTGCTTTCCGATTACGTGCGTAAAATAACTATACGAAAATTCCGATAAATGTCTTTAAAAAAAACTATGCATTGAGGAAAGAAACAAAACTTTATAAATAGTAGTTTTCACTAACGTATCATTTTGTGATTTCTTCTAAAATAACTTTTCTATCTGCAGTTAGGAAGTTTTTTTTTTATTTTGTGTATTCATGAGTTGTAAAAAATAATAGTTTAAAAGATGTAGAAAATAAATGTTGCTTTACAAATAAATGAGTGCAAGGTTATAATTACAAATATATAGTAATGATAGTGATAATGTAAATTTCAGGCACTTTACTAAAACATTTAAACAAAATTTGTTAAAAAATGTTTTAAAAAACTACTTTATCTATTTTCATAATTACTAAACACAATCAAATAAAACCATCAAATTATTTATCCAGGGAAAGAATTCAAAGGGAGGGGGGGGGTAGGTACATAATATTCCGGCTTATGTGCTTGATCAGAGACCCGCTTATGAAGCCTTCGTCAAGTAAGGCAGACACAGAAAGAATTTTTACTGTCACAGAGAAAGGAAGTTCACCCAGGGCGAAGGCGGGAATCGAACCCGCACCCAATACAGCGCGCAGACTGCTAGCTCTGCCTTGAAGCTAAGGCCTGCTTGGCTAGCGTGATGGTCCAAACCCCTCGGCCATCCGGGCCCCAAAGAATTCAAGCCATAAAGGTAGATTCGTAACATCTTAATAACCTTGCAAATTCGTTTCTAAAAATAATTCTTAGTGATAAGTGATAGATAAACGAGTGATTACTGAAATAATGTTCTGCATCGGTTTTATGTACACACAATTATAAAAGACCAATATTCAGTAAAACTATTTACTCTTCGAAATATTTTTTTTAAATATATATACTCGCAGCAGAAACTTTAAAACCAAAGTAGATAGACTAGAACAGCAACAATAAGATCATTATATTAGATTGAAGAGTTTTTTTTAAAACGTTATTTATTGCAAGTGACAAAAATGTAGCATACTTAACCAAAACTGAAAAAATTGTACATCATAAATAAAACGCCATCATAGTTATCTATAAATACCAAATAAATTAGTTTGCTAAAAGGCCTTTTTTTAAGGCTGCTTCTATGATTTTTTTTCACAAAAAAGCATTTTTAACGTAATTAATATTCATATGCGTAATTTATATTATTAACAGCCTATGATGTGTGATAGAGTAATGTAGATACATATTTACTCATCTTAACAAAGATAATAAATCATAAAAAAAGTAATTTATATATTTAAACTGAGAAAAGTTTAAATAAATGATCATTCAAGATAATTTAAATTATTTGAGAAATCAGTGCGTAAAATTTATTCATTAAAATACAACATTGAGGATGTTCAAATTATGGATTTATTTTTTAAGTTTATGTTCAATTCATTAATTATATTTATAATCAAATGACATTTTGAAAATAATGCGAAACGCAAAACCGAATTAATTATTATCAAAATATTCGTGCGAATTTATCGAAATAAAATCTGATTTCTAGGTACAGAACATCTAAACTTTTTAAGTAGGCATTCAGCTAAATTGTTAGAATTTTAACTTTTATGTTTGTGTAATTGTAAGTTTTGAATTTATTTAAAAGTAGATATAACAACTTTTTTTTAAACCAAATTAACCAATCGTACTTGAGGTTATCTAACTGTATTATGCATAAAATGTGTTGCAAAAAGACATTTTCGCATAAAAGAAAATTACAGTTTCGAGGTGTTTTTTAACTCTATTTATTTGAAAAGTTTACAATTGTAAATGTGATAAAAAAAATAGTTTTATGCGTAATATGAAGGGTGTAAGTGTATAACTCACATTATCTCAAGTATAACTAAGATAGAGGTTTACTCTTCTTATTGGCGACATTTGCGATAGTTAATTCAATTCGACGAAGTCGCCAATAGACGGACTGGGCCTTATATCTTAGTAATACTCTGGAGAATGTCAGTTTTGAAACTAAACCCTTCATATTATTAAGATTAGTGCACTAGAAATTTAAAATTGAGTATCCCGAAAAACAACATAAAAAAATAACTACTGCAATGAAACCTTAAAACTTTTTAGTACGCTCAGTTCATCATAAGACAAGCAATTAAGAAAACTCATGCACCAAAGCGTAAAAAAACGGCGCCTTAAACCTTCGTTTTACGGTGACTTGTTTCACTAAAACATTAAAACTCAGTCTACAATGAAGAACGCTGTTTATACAGGTGAGATGAGCTAAGGCCCACCGCGAAGAAATTGAGTTAAACATTTATATCTCTTGGGATGAGAAGCTAGTAAATGATATTTTTGTTACACTTGTTGTTGTTAAAACTCACTTGCTGCAACTGAAAAAAATAAAGTAGGAAAAGGAACAAATTTGAAAGGAAAACAGCATCAAGTTATTTGATGGTTAATTGATAAAGTTTAAAAATAGTGTTGCTCTATTCAGAATATGTTTAGGTCATTAAAAAAATTAATGATTGAATAACCAGATTATATTTTTTTTACAAATTTGCTTTATTTTGCTGTTATGACAATTCTCAACCCTGATGCAAAAATGCTAACATGGCAAAGCAATACTTCCGCAGACGTTCTTCAAAACTAATGCATGAACTCCATGGGACTGACTTTCGCTCCTAAAGGAACTCGGAGTGACATCGTACTCTTGCGTCATCAGGAGTTTGGACCACAAAGTTTTAATCTGATGGTTCTCTATAATGTCTATTCAGGGACCCGTAAAATTCGCATATGTTGAATAAGATTGCTTTTTTAGGATTCAATCCGTCGAGAAATTTGGTGGCCAGTTGTTTTATACATCGGTTTATATACTATACTAATATTTTACTCGACAAAACTGTATTTTAACTGGAATTTCAGTATTCAATACCGAAAGTTTAAATATTTTTACAGTTTTTTTTCAATAACTCAAAAGCACGTTTAAAACCATAAATTTGACGTTTGACGCAGAACTAAGATTTTCCGGCATGTACTAGATAATTAGCACATTAACAGCTCATCATCATTATTTCGAAAACTGTTACTCTCTTGTGATTCCTATCGCCTAGTTTGTTCATTATTTGATGGAATAAACTTATTCTCTAGACATCAATAAATATAGATTATTCTTTAATTTCCAAAAATACAGAAACTTGGCAGTTCTTTAGTAAAGATATTTTTTTCATTTAAGCAAGTGCATCGGATATAATATACATTTTATCTGTGCAATTTGTAGATTGTCTAGGTGATTTGGGAAATTAGAAGATTCGGAACTCTAAATGAGTTAATAAGTTAATTTGTAAATTAGATAAGAAATGTTTCAATCAATTGATTTCCACATTTTAGCGTCACAGCATTGAAAATATTAAGCATGATATTAAAACTATTAACTTTTGTAGTTATTTTTGAAATATATATATTTTCCTAATTCTTCCATGTTTATTTTGAAATAAATTTAACTTAAAATTAGTTAAGTACATATAATTCACAAGGTTGTCAAACTCATGTAAAATTTCACGACAGTTGGCCCTTCTCCAATTCCAAAGAACTAAAAGGGGGTTAAATATGGTTGGTTTATTAAAGTTAATATTCAGGAAAAGTTATAGTATGTTACTAGGATTTAGTAAAATATTGAACAGTCTACTTCCTTTACAAAGGAGTGAAATGTAAAGAGCGTTTTCAATAGTTTTTTAATCAAATAAATGCAAAAAAGAAAACATATATTTGCTGATACAAATGATAGAAGTATAATCACAATCATTGATGTTTATTAGGCTGATGAAGTTGAAATTTTTTTGGCTTTACGAGGAATTTTTTAATTTTTTATTTATGAGATTACCTATTACTTAATAAGAGTTTACAATACAATTATTTAGGCTAAAGCTGTTTTTATGTGTATTTAGCTAGATGTAAAGCTATTTTAATATAATGAAGACATATTTGTACATTTTATTAAATGAGTTTCTTTAAGACAATTTTTAATGTTTTCGTGAAACGTTTTTTGAATATAACACATAAAAAGTCTAGTTACAAAACTCACATTCTCTAAATATAACTGAGATACATTATTTAGTGCGCTCATTGACAACTTTTGCCAAATGTAAATTCAATTGGAAGAAATCGACAATGGAAGAGCCGGACCCTTTATACCTTAGCTCTACTTTGGAGAATGTGAGTTTTGCAGCTAGACCTTCATAGTGAAGTTTCCCAATTATGTGAAACCTATGTTTTTCAACAGGGCATAACTAATCTTTATCTGATAATGATAGGGCATATTCTATCTAAACGTGTAGGTTTCACACAAGAAAAGTCTTTTTGCCTTAATCTCACTCTGGGTTTCCCGAAAACCTTCATTGAAATGGTGATTGAATTCTTAAACGCAGTCAGGTTTAAAAGCCAACATTTACATTTCCAAGGCCTATACGATAGAGTATAATAGTTAAAATTTAGAACCAAAAGATAAACAATCTTAAAAGATAACAAGTTTTGCAATTTTATAAAGTTTTAAAGAAAGCAACGTGAATAATGTGCGAATGAATTTACATGAATTATGTTTCATGTTGGAAAGTGGAAAAGACTGAGGTCAATCCCTTTCAAGAGGAAATGACGCATCTTCATAATTTTACAGTTATATGTTTAAAAGTACATAGCTAATTTTGAATTAATGAAGATCGATTATGTCTTATAGGAGTATACACGATTTTACACAACAGAAACGGGCATGTTTGTAGACACATGTTACATACAAAAGCACGACAAAATACGTAGGGCGTCTGTATACCCCCTGTATGAAAAATCACTTTATATGTACAGAAAATTATGCTGGCAACATACGTGATAGTGAATTCTATTATTTTACAGAGATTTTTTATGTTATCAGCAGGATCGTAAAGTTAGTAGTATTTTTGTTAACACAATATGTTAAAACAATAATATTTTTTTATGGAAAGCGATACAAATTTCCAAATGTACATAGGGGTATAATGAGTGTCTTACTTGACGAAGGTTTATAAGCGTTTCTCTGATCAAGCACACAAACCGGAATATATATGTATAATGAATAGAATTAGAGATGGAACAGTGCAAATATCTGACAATTTTTTTTTAATAATATAAAAAGTTTAAATTTTTTGAAATATGAAATTTCTATGTTTACTCACTAAAAATTTTTCTTCCTAAACTATGCCTCGCTTAAAAAAATTGTATTAAGAATAATTCAAACTACTTATAAAAAAATTTCTAAGAAAATAGTAAATCTGGACTAGAAGGAAATCTTTAAAATTTGAGTCAACATTTTCTGAAAAATAATTTCTTTATTTTACATCTTTATATATAAAATCCCTGTTTCAGACCATTTTAAAAATATGCTAATCTTAATTTAAAATACAAAAAATTTTGGGTACCAAATCCCCTTAGCCTAATTAACTCCCGGCACTACAGTGAATGCTTAACCAGGCCCTCTCCCAACCTACTGGTGAAAAATACCCCGATGTTATTCTGCTCCAAGATGCTTCTGGTCACCATCTGGCCCCTGTGGGCACACAATCCTTCCCTTTCAAAAAAGACTTCATTGTTTGTGCTTCAGGCCCTTAAATAAACTGGCAGCTCCAGTGTGACGGAGCATTCAACGGATTTACCGTTTCCCCGAGATACACAAGACGAGGAAGTGGAAATAAATTTCACGCTGTTGGGGAAATTTATGGCGTGTAGAAACAGTGTGGAGAGTTTGGTAGCAGTTGAAAGAGAAGTTTCAACCTGGATCTTTTGTTGCAAAGTGAAATTTACCTTTGGGACTTTGGTTTTGAGGTGGGTTTGTTGGTGTTGTAATGAAAGAAAGGAAAATATTTTGTTATTTTCCTAAAAAAACCCGATTTCACTTTTAAATTCTGTGGACTGTACCACCAACTTTAATTTCATGTTAAAAACTCACACAGTTTCGTATGTTCTCTTTAGAATGCACTAGGTAATTTTAAGAAAGAACTTCCTAGCACAACCACACTCGTTAGAGTTTGCTTTAATTCTTTATAAAAAAAATGGAACAACCCAACCTAAATTTGTGCCTTTGACGAAAGGAAGATGGCACGGCACCGAATGCTAGACAAATGGAAACTTTAGCGCTCGAATTTCGGCGGAATTAATTTTATTCAAACTTTCTAAAATATTTATTTTAGGTTAGAAAAGTTTAACTTAATGTACGGACAATGTTGTAGGAGGAAGACCTAACTAACTTTTCCCGATAGCCCTCTTTCATGTGCACTGCGGTGGGCAGGAAAACTGCAGTATTTAGGCGAATTACTTGGATCATTGCTGCAAGTACTCTACCTGAAATAATCAGTCACTTAGTAATCTACAAGAAAGTATACTAAGTGACTGATTATTTCAGGGCAAAATTGGTCCAATTCATTGATGTGGTTACTGCAGTTTATCTTCCCACGGCGGTGCATGTTTTGCTGGGTTTACGAGACCATTTATCTGGTTGGGACTGAAGATGGTTAAAATGTTAAAACATCTTTTCTTCTATCACTTTTAAAAGCAAATTCCATTTCTTCAGTTCTAGTTGCTGGACTATTATTATTATATTTAACATTTGTTGTTTTTTAAAGTTGATTGGGAAAATTATACTGTAATTATTTTCAACTGACCAATTTCCTCTTTCTTAGATAATAACCAAAATCCATAGTCTGAAATATGCTTTGAAAATAGAAAATTGAAAATAGAATAAAGAAAATTGTGAACAGCTAAAATGTAATCTTATCCTTTTTTACATGTGGTCAACTATTAGAAAATAGTCAACTGACATAGTCAACTCTCATAAATTATCTTCAATAAATTTGCGTGTTACTCAATATTGGATGTACTTAAAGTGATTGATAATGTATACTAAATAATGATTGTGTAAGACATGATTAAAAAATGCGTGATTGAGTGTATAGTTTGTTTTTATAGAAAACTCGTATTACAAGTGGAAGAAAATAGCTAAACTTTTTTAAGGAAAATTGTTTAGTAACTATATACTTCAAAAGTTTACTTTTTAAAAATCTTTGTTAAATATTTGAGTATTTTTAAGCCTATGATTAATCTAAAAAGTAGAACACTTCTGGTTGTTTTTAAATACTAGTTTTCATGTTGCAGTTACCGAGAATTTTTATTTTTAAAAAGAACATGTATGAATATAAATAGTTTCGTATTAATAACTTAGCTAATTTTTTCCACGTTTTGTAAATAAAAAAAATATTTATTAAATAAAATAACTATAATTAAACAAAATATTTTTTAAAAAATATCTTTTTAAAGTTATGTTACATACGTTCGACTAAGCTTAGTTCCTCGTATCGACGCAACATAATATTTACACACTTCACAATCAAGATTTGCATAATGATTGTTTTTTGTGTAAGTATTGAGTTTTTCAGCGTTGAAATTTCTTCGTTGATGATGGTTGTTTAAAATATTTAATAATTTGAAAAACTTAATTCAAAAAATTATAAATACAGAACATATTTGGGATATGGTAAATATACTAGTTCAACGAGTACCTAATATATTGAAAAATAAAGTTTGAGCGTAAACTATTTTAAATATGCCAAATTCTTTTACTAAATATCCAATATTCAAATCCTTCTAATATGGAATGTTCTAGTTGGAATTCAACAAACTCTTCAACCCGAAAATTCTTAATTAAAGTTAATTAATTCCAAGCAATCGTGATTTAATCAAATGAAAGAAATTACAACTCAATAGCATTGTCAATAATTTATAACACTTCAACTAAGACTATGCTAATTTTTCCTATTAGAGTTTATATTTTCCCTGCTTCATTTTAAATTTTGAACAGTAATTAAAGAATTATTTAAATATTTTAACACATTTTTAAAGCTTTCAAGCGTTTCGATTTAACTATTACGTAATTTAGATATCCTAATTTAAAAGAAAAGTTTCAATATTTTTCATTAGAAACCAAATCAAATATTTAATTAAACACATGTTTCTATCGTAATTAGATCATTCAAGTTTCCCCAGCCTCCATTAATAATCCAAAGACAGCCACGCCAAAACTTAATTTAAGAAATATTCTTCGAAAAATTGGATTTCCCTTTGAAATCGAAATAATTTGCGAAATCTTTAAGTAACTACTTTTCTACTTATACTAAACTTAATTATTGAATACGATATTTAAAAGAATGGGTGTGTGGCGAAATAAGCTGAAAATGAATTCATTTGGAAGTCAAAGAATGAATAAGTTTTAGAATATTCACGATTGAATTATTGTACCTTATTAATAGAAAAATGACCGTCTTCATATTGTAAACTATTTGAAATAGGTCTTTTTTGTACTAAGATACAAATAAATATGTGGAGAAATATTTTATTCCAAAAGGAAGTAGTTATGGATGACTTTGTTTATTGTTTGTTATTAGAGGAACTCTTAACAGACGACTAACAAAGAAACTTGAACGGAACATAATTAACTTCCTGAAATAATTGTTTCAAGAACACGTATACGATCATTCGACCGAAATCTTTATGTAAAATCAGTTAAACCGGAAGACTATTGTGGATATTTATACTAAAGTAAATTTACATTTTGGGAAAGTAAATAAAATAGTCTAAGTGAAACTCGATTGCAACTGTTAATTTCAATATTCCAGTGAAGAAATTGAAACCATTTAGAATGAATGCACCAGATCAAAGTATACTCAGAAAAGTGACGCCACTGACAAGTATGACTTTGCGAAAAGCATCACAAAATTCATTAGTTTCAAATATATTACTTATGTAATTCTTAGATCAACGGGCATAACAGTTCGGCTTCAAATTTTCAGATCCCGCATTTTTATAATTAAAAGAAATAGAAGCCCAAATACATAGATTTTTCTTTTGAACTATGTATTTTTTTCACTGATACGCCAATTTTCCGCAACATACGGTGCATGTTTCGTATTTGATTTAGTTTGTTCTAGAATATAATTGCATTAACAAATAAATTCAAGCTAAATGAAGTTTTACTCAAAATTATTAAATTAATTTTAAAAAATAGATGCCTTTGATTTAAACCAGTTTTTTAAAAAAATGCTTTTAAACAATGTAAAAAATGCTAAAAAATTACAAATGTATTTTTCAGACTTTTTTTATCTGGTGAAACAGGTAACAGCGCCAATTGGTTGTATAGAATTTACTAATATAGTTTCCAATAAGTCTCAACAGGGATGGGGGTTGGGGTTAACCAATATTACCTTGCATAAGTGGTGTGTTAACGAAATCCTAAAATTCCTCTTGTACTCGAAGTCTATTTCGTTGAATTTTCAGCTGAATAATACGGTAACATAACTAATAGGTTAACATAACGAACATAACGTGTTGAAGACCATATTCAAACTCAGTTACCCTAATATACAGTGTTCAAACATTTGGCCAAAACCTAAATGATTGATCTTTTCTTTTTAAAAGATAAATGTCGAGGACACAAAATGACTTTAAATAAGCTCATATTGGGTAGCTCGCAGTAATTGTTAGTAGAAATTAACAGCATTCAATTATTGAAAAATCTAGCTAGAGTTACTAATTTCGGAGTGTAGTAAGCACATTGTGATGTCTCAAAAATTAAATATTTATTTTATAAGAGGTTAATGAAGTGAAATTTAAATAATTAAAATAGAATTATTTTAATGGCATGAAATTTTAATAATTAAAATTATTTAGTGACCAGGCATTACACAGGAATGAGGTAATTTTTGGCTACTTCCGGGGTAATTACTGGTCACTCCCGTTTTTGTGATATAGATAAAAAAAATTATATTATTACTAATTAAGGCTCAGAGAGTGATATATAATTAAAATCAATCAAATGCGACAAAAGAGGCACAATAACAAGGCATAAATAATGGGCACAGCATTGACCAGGGATTTTCCCACTAACCCAAGAAACATGCGAGTATTTGATTCATTCCTTTAAATCATTGAAAAAGTATTTTTTTTAAATCTAAAACTACTTTTTCGTTGCTAAAGTAGTTTTTAAGTCGACCAAAAAGAGAAAAAAAAGAGTTTATGGAGTTACACCACTAAATACGTGTAAGCTTACAAGATTACACCCATTTTTCTGGGTGACGTAACTCCATAAAGCTGGAAAAATTGTAAATTTTTTTCAAAAATGTTTTTAAACAATTGGAAGTATACAAGAACGAGAAAAAGTTTTTAAAAAATTAACATTGAAACAATCGCGTTGCAATTAGGCTTTGAAAAAAAGTTTAACAATCAATAATTTATCCATTAGCAAAAATAAAGACTATTAATCTGTACTCTTTTTTAATTATTAGATTATTAACTTTCAGCAAGAAACGAAAGTTATTAGTTTGCTTTAAAGTCTACTTAGAAGTTCTTTCGTTAAGTTGAGTTTTGTTAAATTAAGTTTCGTCAAGAGTTGAGTGTTCAATTTTTTTTATATCGATTAAAACTTTTGTGTGATTTCGTAAGGAAATATAATAATGTACTTAACGAAAAAAATATCTCTACAGTATTCAGTGGATGCCTTATAATCAGTTACCATCTCAACTTAATGTAAATTTCCCTCATAAATATATGAAGTTCGTTAACGATAGGAAACAGTCTTGAATTATCCGTGTAAATGCTATATACTTATGATTAAGATGCTATAAACATACACTGTTAAAAATGTTGTGCTTGGTTTCACCATGATATTGGTTCCTATTTGCTGCAACGGCTGTGTAGTGAAATGTTTCACCTTTTTTTCGGTGTTTGATTGAACCATTTTTCTGGATTTGGAAACAAAAACCTGAGAAATGGTTCAACCAAATACCAAAAATATGGTTTAACGTTTCACCACACAGCCGTTGCAGCTACTAGGAACCATATTTTTGGTGAAACAAAGTGCCTAATTTTTAACAGTGTACGATCAGACTTTTTTTATGAAGCTGAAGAAAGCTTTTCTTAATAGAAGACAATGCTTCCTAAAGTCAAAAACTGAGATAAGTAGTTATAGATAAAATTTCATTCTTCGATTCCAAAGGATAATGTAATTAAAACAACACATGCATCAATGTTTAAAAAGAATAACTTGAAAAAACAACTAAAAAGCAAAAACATAATTTTGAAATGTATTTTTGGGAACTCGGCTCCCTTAACTCATTATTGTGCACCAAAGTATTCAGTATAAGTAGTATGGGAAGACTTAGTAAGAGGACGAACTCGGTATGATAACTAAAATGGAATTTCTCTTCATTAATAAGAGATGATAGAAAAAAAAATAATAATTTCAAGACACATTGACTAATGACAAGGATCAATGCACGTGATTCCAGCATAGAATTTTTTGTATTTAAACTTTAGCTGTTTTGCTACTTTTTCGAGTTTTATTTTGATATTATTTTTCATAAAACTTTTATAAAATGAATTTTGTAATAAAAAAAATCTAGTTTAGGTTGATGTTGTTTGAATTTGCTTTTGATAAATTGTTTCAAAACCAAAAACGGATTCACCAAATAAGAAAACGAATTACGACGCGGGTAAGATAACGAAGACTTCTTTTTTATTTACAATATTAAATTTTTCGCTATAAATTTAATATTTTTATAAGTTGCATAAACGTTGAATGAAATGTCTCTATTTTTAAGTAGTTTTATGCAAATATTATTAGTTTCTCATGAATCAATCATGTGGCAAAGATAAACTTAAATAACTACTAGTACGAATTTCAACGAGAATTAAAAATGTAGATTACTAATAAAAAATATCTTTGTTTTTCGTACTTTTAATCTTATTGCATTCAAGACTTTTTAGGTAGTCAAATGTTTGGAGGTTTATATACACCGTCTTTTTGGGTTTAAAGATTTTTTTAATTTTCGGCCAAGAAGCCTTCTGTACGATAAAAAGATGCATAAATGAAATTTGAATCAAAGTATAAATAATAACAAAAATACAATTTTATAAATAAAGTTACAACTTAAAATTTTTTGGTTTCTAATTTGTTAAATGGAATAGAAAAACGGTATTTTCCCGCTTATTATGCGATGTTATTTTGCTCCATTAATTTTTTTTATTTTGTACTGTAAAGGAACAACATTTGCTGACAAAAAAAAATTAGAAAATGAATTTTTAGGGCACTGTATCTGAAGAAATTGATTGGTTTACATCTCAATAGTTTGTTTTTTTACTTAAAATTCATTAATATAAATATCTATCAAAATGTGTTGATTTTTATAATTTTAATAATTATCACTCAAAAAAACAATTTTGCAGTTACGCCACAGGTCTGCTAAGAATCCAATACAGGCTTAAAATCCTTGAAATTTTAAAGAGGCGCAGAGAAATAAAATTGTTACTCAAGTCTTAATATTAAAATGTTGTTTCTTTGAAAAGCAGGGCAAATATATTTTTCTTAACGCTGAGTAAACTCTGAATGTTTTATTTAAAGAAAACAAAAAAGTCATTTTATTGTTTCTCTTTTATTTATTCCCAAAGCAATTTAAATAAAAATAAAGTTTTAGAGCATCTCTCAAATGTGCTTGAAATTGAGAATTTTGTGGTTATACTTTGGTTTAAACGTTTAAAATAGAGGAAGAGTTGTATAATATTTTTAGTACATAAAAAATAAAGGACTTGCTTCTGATCCAATCCTGCTGGCATCATCCCAAAAAATCTAAATTATTTTATAGATTATATGAACTCTAATAATAACAATGAAGTACAGGATTGAAAGTATTTTGATCGTACTAGAAATTCCTTAATCTATTTTGAAAAATGATGTGACAGAAACAATCAAGAGCAATTTATTAGTGTTATCTCTTTCTATTTTTTTAATAATATATAAAAATATCGTTTTCAGTTTACTTTTTCCGATAGTTAGAGTATAGCCTAATTTTTTTTAACATAATAGTATTTTTATTACATTATTTATTTATTAAAGGCACTTTTTAAATTTAGTTATTTTAGAAAAATATTTGTACGAAGAACTGAATTCTTTAGGTAATAGTAAAAAAATTAATCAATAATTAATGCCAAAAAAAATGACGAGTGCTAATTAAAAAAAATTATGGAGTTTCTTAATAGTAACAATAATTGTTTTATGATCAATTCGTGTCAATTAAAATATTCAAATAGAAATTTAAATAGTGTCCTAATGTCTATTAATTACCCCAATGACTACGGTCCAGATTTACTTTAGCTCACTCTAGGTATGTTTTATAAAAGCTTTTGTGTTTAAAAAAACATACATCTTCTTAAAAAAGTGTAAATACTAAAAAAAACTTTTTTAAATGTTTAAATCTAGCATCCCCAACACAATTTCGCACTATTTTATCTCTTTCTAAAAAAACCACAACACATTTTCTCAGAATTGCATTATGTAATCCTCTTTTATAAAAGCTAACTTTATTTTTATGAAACCGCTTTAAACTAATTATTATCAATCACCCTGCCTTTCGGCGAAAAGCCACTATAATTGATAAGTATTTTAAGCCTGAAGTAAAATTTCTTTTTTTTTTAACCATTAAATTTAACGTTAGCCCGTGTTTAAGTTAACTCAATTAATGATGTCTGGAAAAGCTTTATCAGTGAACATACCAAGAACTGAGAGGTTGTTGAAATCGTCAATGCCCTCAAGGCTCCATTTTTATTAGCGTTAAAATTGTCTTTTGCTGGCTTCTTTGTGTCAGGATGTTTACTCGTTTATTTTTGAAGTAGAAATTCCAATAAAGTTAAATTCGTCGAACGCCATCTGCAGGAAGAATAATACTAGATTTTATTTATAGTTATTTACTATTATTTTCAGAAGTATGGCCACTTCACTGTCTACTCCAGTAGAGTCAACGGGGCAGCTACGAAATACGTGCTACTCCCTCTATCATTACTGTAGTGAATACCAGTGGAATTATAAGGTTAATTTAAATTATCGAGATAATAAACGGTAACACCAGACAAACTCTATATCTTCTACTGTACTTCTACGGTAACACCAGACACATGAAGGTGTCGCTTTACACAGACGAATCCAATAAACCAGTTTAAAGTTTAATGGGGCCAATTTTGTTGTCTTAAATGATATTCCTTGAAAACTTACACAAAAACAATGAAATCGGCTTTCCTTACAATATCGGATATAGGAAAAGTCGGCCTCATTCATGGCTTACTGAAGTTACAAGGCCAAAGAACCTCTCCGAAACACTGGAGTGAACGTAAAGTTTGGCGTCACTGGTTCCGACTGTCGTTTTCCGACGATGAAGAAATCATATCTCGAAACCTGTTCGGAAAAACTATAATTTTAGTATTCCGAGTGGTTCCGAACAGGTTTCTTCATCTTCGGCACTCGTAACAGTGACGTCAAACTTTAAACTTCCCGCCCAATCACGTGCTGGAGAGAGCTTCACTGGAATTGTACGTTTAGTAGACCGTGCTTCAACTCGACTCATTATCGTTGAATTTTGATTATATCATCCGTTTGTCGAGATAAACTGCACCATGTCATAGAGACCCTGTTTCAAAATAGATTCGAAAACTTGCTCCTGATCGTCCGGCAGTTGACTCCAGTAGATGCCACAAAGAATTAGAGATGAAGTAAGCAAGAAAAAGTACTCTGCGGATAACTGTACAGCTTCTATTACATGCGACTTAGTTTTTTCCAACATCAAAAATAAAACTGTAAGAGTCAACTAAGAAATTCTGCCAATCAGTTTCAAATTTTTTTTCTAAATATGTTGTTTTAACTTTTTTGTTTATTCCTAACATTTTACAAGTTTGGGTTACATTGGAAAAGACAGATTTATCTATGTTATCGCCTTTTAAATTGAAACTCAAAACTTAAAAGTAATCAATAAAAAAAATTAAAAAAGTAAAAAACAAAATTCAAGTTTCAATTGATAAATGTTGCGATCATTTACAGCTGTTGCTAACTGTCGAAATAAAAAAACTGGAACAAATCGAATGGAACAAAAACTTCTACTGTTATGAAAAATAAATCGTTAACCATAACTCTTTTTGCGCTTGCTTCGATAAAATATACGTTGAAAAATTCATCAATAAACATCTATTTTTACAATTTTGTTTTACAGTATTTTAATAAAAAAAATTCAAATGCTGAAAATACCTAATATTTTTATTAAAAAAGTCCGAAAATTAACAAGTCAATGGATATCGCAATACAAATGAGAGTTGCAAAAATAATTTACTTAGCTATTGTATAAAAAAAATTACGGTAATTAGTGACCCATTCAATTAATTGAAACAGTCAAAGATTAAATTGTTTCTAATTATACCATAAATTCCGATGCTCTTGATTAAGAAATAGTTAAGAATTCTCCCAAAGTGTCCGCAAAAAATAGTTTATACTAATGAAATACTTTATAAACTTACTTCACATTTTTATACCCAGAGACGTTTTTTTATCGCTCTTAAAAAGTAAAAGAACTGATTTCGTATGTTTATATTAGACATTTATCCTTTTTCTACAAAGATAGGGAAGTAAAATCGAAGTAAAATCTAATCGTTCAAGTTTTTTCATCTTTAAACTTTATTATATGAGTTTACATTTGTTAGTAATGCATTTCAAACATCCAGTAGCATAATAAATATTCAAACATTACAAAGTTTTTCTGTCAATTAAAATGGATTCTATATAAAATGCATTACAACGGTGTTAGAAAAAGTGTTAAAAAATAAAGTAAAAAAATCGAGATATGCTGTTTAAAAAAGTAAAACCCAAATTCCAGAATAAATTTAAAGCCTTGTTAACCCCAAAAATTAACAAAATAAATATGTTGTTAATATCATTTCCAATCGTATTTAATTTGGTAGTACAAATAAAAATTAAATAAAGGGTACATAAGGCTTATAATTTTAATACCGTAAATCAGCAGTGAACAGCTACAAATAGCGGTTCTGAAGAAACAATATCTTAGATTAAAATTTTTGATAAATCAAGATTATAAAACTAATTTAAATTCAGTTTGTTTTGAACTTAATTTTAATAAACATAAACTCAAAAGTAAACGAAATGTGAATTTAATTTAAATAGGAAACTCTTTCTTTAAGAGGAAAATACCAAAGCGTTGAAATGATAAAAGTAAAGAAGCTTCAATTGTGGTTGTGCCGTGAATTGTTCAACTGTAGTGAAACTGATCTTTGGAGATGTCAGGTTGAGTGGAAATTATTACAGAGAAAGTGTCTTTGTTGAAACGTATATCTGGAATAAAACCCAAGAAATTGCTTTTGTGAATCTAGGATTTTATGCATGAGAGAGAAAAGATCAATAATAAATTTTGCAAACCGAATCGATAACTCGACTTCGAAAACCCAAATATTCAACTTACTTAAATAGACGCGCATGATTTTGTTTATACTAAAGAAATATCTATGGAGCTTATTTTTTATGGATACTAATAAAAAATGACAATGAAAAATAACATCTTTAAAATTGAAATTAAAATGTGTGTATATTTTTGTATCATTTGGAACCTGAAACTATGCTCTCGAAAATCATTTCGAGAGCATAGTTTCAGGATCTGAACCATGATCATTACCCAGGATCTGAATCGTGATCATTAACCAGATTGTGTGAAGAGGCTGTGAAGATGTTTTGAAACATATTTTGTTTAGAAAAATTCTCAACTAGGAGACAACAAAATAAGAAAATTACAAAACTACCACTTAAAATCGACAATTATTATTGAACGCATTGTCAACGTCTTTAGTTCGTATTCAGTTGTTCTTAACTATTTAAATAAAAAATAATCACCAAGATTTATTTTCAATGGACACGTTTCAGGTTTTGAGTGGCAATGGAAATGCTGATTGAAAATAAATTCTTTCTAGAGTCTAGATTTGAGAACCAGCGTCACATATGGGAACATTGTAATAATTTGAGAACCCATTGAAAGAAATGTAGGGATGAAAGCCGGAAGAAATTGTACCCCCTAAAAAAAGTCAATGCTTTAAAAATATCGTTTACTTTAAAGTATTTATTTTTACGTGGTTCTAATACGCAATTTTATGATTTTATTTAGAATGCACTAAATTTTATTTATAAGTGTTTAGAATTTTTGATTAAAGTATTAGGAATAAACAAATTAAAATGTGAAAAATTGATTATTTTAAATTCCGATGATTTTGTTTAATAGCTGGCTAAAATGTAATGATGTCGATAAGTTTGGAAAAAATTATTTTAATTTAGAAATAATATTTAATGGGTTAACTTTATGGTAACTTTGTCCCAATTTTTTCCAAGCAAATAACTTCTCATTAAAAGTGTCTAAGCAAATAAATTCTCATTAAATACACATTATAAATGGGCTTGCCTTTTAAAATTCGTGACAATTCTAATTTGAACTACGAGTAAAAAAACATTCAAGAAGAAAATTAGTACTACTGTTTTAAAGCTTGGTCAAAAGTTACTCCATTTGACAGTACTGCATATATTTATGATTCTATTTATCGTAATAACAAACAATTTTGTTATAAATATCATTTTTAATTTACTATTCAACTAATTTATTTAAGAAGTATTATCTAGCCTTTTTTCCTTCAAATATATTGCTAGTTTTTAATTTGGCAGATTTCTAATAAAATTGGGATCTAAAGAAATTAAACATACGAGTATTAAGATTAGTTTATATACTAGAACTTATGGAAAACACAAATATGAATCGGATTGAGTTTATTAAAGAACTTATGGTAAGTTAAAGTATTATAAAAAAAAACTAAGTAGGGAAAATATATGAAACCCAAAACACTCAAAGTCGCCAAGCCAAGTTATTACTTGGATACTAGAATTTAATAGCCTTAGAATTACTGCAATTTTTTTTCAATCTATGAAAATCTGCCACACTAGGCACGAATAGAAAAATAATAAGCCTAAAATATTATTGTAATTTTATCTCAAAGTAAAGGCTTCTAAAGTGAAGTGTAAGTACGATTATGCAAATTTTAAGTTACTTTATGAGACGCGTACGATACGGGAGAGGATAAGTGAGAATAGAGATAACCAATTTTAACCAAGAAATAAAATTGCTTTTCAAAATTTTGAAAATTATTTTTCAGGTACACCTATTGATCGAATTGGTCTATTTATAGTAATTATCTATCGATATAAATAGTCTATTTATAGTAATTGTCTATCGATAGAAATAGTCTATTGACAGAATAAATAATTTGAAATATTTTATTTGATAAAAAAAAGACCAGGACAGACACATTGTTGCAATTTGAACGTTTTATTTCAGAACCAGCTAATATAAGTTAGGTTTTCATTGTTTGTAGTTGTAGTGAAGTGACTTTCTTAAAAAGAACAATATTTTTCGTAATGACTGACTTTAATAATTGAACTGTAGTGAATTGAAGAATGATAAAATTCGTGATCGCCTTGGCGACCGATTGTCAGAACTTGCTAAGATGGTGACTGTTTAATATCGTTTGTGCTATCTTACAGAATTCTACCGTTTTGACTTGTACGTTTGTGGTTTGTCCTAAATAAAAATGTCTCGTCCTAAGAGCAGTTCTTCAAACACAAAATAGTACAGTCTGAGACTGGTGGCAGCGCTTTTGGGATTAGAATTATATTCCCGCTAATTTGGACGAAGACGAACAACAAAAAACGTTGCTTTGATCAGGGAAATATAAAGTTTGTAAGTACCTAACTTGAATCTAGTGCCTGATATTCTTATAAAATAAATAAAATTAAATTTTTGATAAAATTATCATATTTAAAGTTAACAAAAGTTAAGCTTTATTTGTTGTAGAATTCTGTATAACTTGTGTCTAGCAGTTGCAATTAGTGTGTTTAAGTGATACATTGAGAACTAGAACAAATGTTTAATTGTACGATTTAAATCTTATTATATAACTGAAATTTAAGTTCGTTATCTTATTATTGTATTTTAATTAAGATAATAGATGAATTTGAAGTGTGTACTGTCTTGCGGTTGTATTTACCGATTTAACACAGTCGTTCATTGAAAGCGATGTCAATATTGTCAGTTGAGGATTTAATTCTGTATATTTTTTAATGCAATTCTGGTTGCAGATATAAAATAATCTGTAATAAAAAAATTTTAAAGTGTTGATAGAATACATTTAGGAAATAAAGTTTCCGTTATTTTAAATTTCGAAATATTTAGAATTTGTAGAATTCTGCATTAATCACGTGAGCATTGTTGTCGTTGCCAACATAGAGTTTAATTTGTCGAAACTTTTTCTAAATAAAAGTAAAAGGATTTACTAGTTGGTTGTTCTTTTAAAAATTTATTTAATTAATGGCACGTGATTACTGCACGATATAATTCATTTAAAATATATTTGGAATTTCTGGCTTCGTTGGAAAGCTATTTTTGTAAGACATAAATATTGTCAGTTATAAGAATGCTAAATATTATTTAAAAAATAAATCTAGTACTTTCTTTGTAGTTTATTTTAGCTGAATTGAATTTCTTAAAAAATAAATAAAAATAGTTTACTGAAAGCATTTTGATAAGTTACCATTTGAATTGGGAAATGGCTTTCTTAATTAAGGGTAGAAAACAGGACTTGATAGTAGTCTGCGAGGAATTAGGGGAAGCAGTTCCGCCTTCCAGTGTGGTTCCGGAGATAAAACAAATGATCTTGAAGAGTAAATTCTATGACGAAGAAGAAGTCAAAATTTTATTGGAACGTATTATCGAAAACCGACTGAAGCGGGAGAGAGAGGAGAAAGAAGAAAAATTGCGGAAAGAAGAGAAAGATAGAGAAGACAGAATTAGGAAAGAAGATAATGATAGACAAGAAAGGTTGGCTAAGGAGAAAATGCAACATGAACTGGAGTTAAAACGTCTGGAGTTGACTCAAAGAGAGTCTTTGCCCCAAACGAATAGAGATTTGGTAAGAAGTAGTCCGAAGATTCAATTGACCCAGATAACTCCTAAGTTTGATGAAAAACAAGATGAAATGGGCTTGTATCTCATAAATTTCGAAAGAAAAGCTGAAATGGCACAAGTTCCGAAAGACGATTGGACTGCTTACCTGTTAGGTGTGCTACCTGCTGAAATATCTAATCTTTTGGCCAGAGAACCACCTGAAAACGCAAATAACTATAATTTGTAAAGAGCCTCATCTTAAAAAGATATAAGCTAAACAGTGAAAAACTTAAGCAGTGCTTTTATCGCCATCGGAAAACTCCCGAAAAATCGTGGAGAAATTACGCTCATGAGTTGTCTTGCTATTTCACAGAGTGGGTTGAAGATTTAGAAATATCTACGTTCAACAGCTAAAAGATTTGTTGATAACCGAACAAATAAAATTCCGGGTTCCAGATGATATTAGAGAACATTTTCTAGATAGATGGATAAAAATGAAGACACCCTACGAATTGGCAGAAACCATAGATGAGTATGAGAGCATTAAAGAGAGTTTTAGAAGAAAGAATTCCCACAGAAGACAAATAAATCACAGACAAATGATAACAAGGGTTATAAATTCAAGGAACCTGCAAAGGAAGTGAAGAAAACCCAATGGGGGAAAAAGGATTCCCAGGTGGAAAAGAGCAACGAAGGGGAGTTTGAAAGAAGACGACAACCCCGTTGTTATGAATGTGGGTCGCTGTCGCATCTGAGACCTCAGTGTGATAAATTGAAGAAGGTTGAATCTGTGGCCTCTAATGTAACTCCTAGTTATGGATATGAAGAAGGTCTGGCGCCATATATCAGTCGAGGGAAGGTAAATGGAGTGGAAATGCCAATACTCCGGGATACCGGCGCGACTGTTGACTTGATTTGCCAGAAGTATGTCAAGCCCTCCATGTTTACAAATGAGAATGTGTGGATCAAAACTCCATTAGAAGAGGAGATGAAATGTTTGCCTATAGCCGAAGTAGAATTAGAATGCGATTTAGGCCATATTGTTACTAAAGCTGCTGTTCTAAGAAACTCATTAGACAAAGGAATGTATCTGTTGGGCAATAAAACAGCTGCACTGTTTAAAGAGGCCAAGCAGAATAAGTTTGTCAAGATTCACATGGTGAATGCAGTTCAAAACTAGAGCTCAAAATAGAATTTCCGAAGAGGAGTCTCGAAGCCTAGAAGTGCAACAAATGGATCCGGAAGATGTTCTTGATCAGGAAAGGCTTGAAGAGCTGACGGAGGAAGATGATATTTTGCCTATGGTAGATTCCCTACATTCGGAGCTCGGACTTATAAGTTTAACTCCAAAAGAATTTATCGAAGAGCAACAAAAAAGTGAAGAACTGAAACCATACTTTCAAGAAGCTAGAAGTAACTCAATCTCTAAGTCTAGATATATATTGAAAAATGAAGAGTTATTCTTCAGGAAAGAAGACAAAGATGGAACGGAGAGATGTTTACTGGTCGTTCCAAAGAAGTTTCGAATACAGTTGATGAAGATATGTCATGAGGTAACTGCGGCTCATCTGGGAGCAACCAAAACTAAAGATACCTTATTTAAGACTTTTTACTGGCCGAACTGTTATAAAGACGTTGACAACTTTGTAAGACTTGTGATGTTTGCCAACGAGCCGGGAAATCACAGGATAAGAAAAAAGCTCCTCTGAAACTTGTACCAGTTATCCCAGAAATATTCTCCAAAATAAACGTTGATGCTTGTGGTCCCTTGCCTCAAACACCGTCGGGAAACAGGTATCTCATTACTGCCTTGTGTATGTCCTCCAAATACCCTGATGCTATTCCGGTAGAAAACCTAAGATCTAAAACTATAGTGGATGTCTTGCTGCAGATCTTTAGTCGCATGGGGTTCCCAAAAGTGCTCCAAACAGACCAAGGAACTTCGTTTATGAGTGCTCTTACGACAGAATTCCTAAGAGGATTTGGCATTAAGGTGGTGCGAAGTTCTGTATATCACCCTCAAAGCAATCCTGTGGAAAGGATGCATCGAACTCTTAAGAGAATTCTTCGTGTATTGTGTCTCGAGTCGGGTCCCGATTGGGAGAAAATATTGCCTCAAGCTCTTTTCGCTTTGCGAACTGCAACTCACGGAAGCACGGGTTTTTCTCCAGCTGAATTGGTTCATGGGAGAAACTTGAGAACTCCCCTTATGCTGTTATACGAGCAGCTAACCGAAGAGACGCAAGAAGAGGATAGTGTGGTAAGCTATGTATTTGAACTAATGAATAGGATGAAACGCTGCCAAGAGTTAGCGGTACACAACATGCAAGAAGCCAAAGAGAAACAGAAGATTTGGTATGATAAAAAAGCGATAAAACGACAGTTTGTCATTGGCGATGAGGTGTTGGTGGTAGCAACTTCTAAACCCAACAAGCTATCTGTACATTGGGTAGGACCTGGAACAGTTGTACAACAACTCTCAGACACGAATTATGTCGTAAGTTTCCTGAGAAAGACGAAAGTCATGTGTACCACATAAACATGCTCAAACCGTACTTTAAGCGAGCAGAAAACATAAATTTGATATGCTTGCAAGAATTGGAAGAAGAAGAAGAGATACCTAGTCTTCCTCCGATACAAAGATCAGACGCTTTTGAACTGTCCGAAATCTTGGAAGACGTTTGCTCAAATCCCCGGCTAACTGGAAGACAGAGAGAGCAACTCGAAAATTTGCTGATTTCTTATTCCAGTATCTTTTCAAACCAACCTAGATGCACTGATTTAGCTGAGCATGATATTGAGTTGGAGTCTGAAAGTCCAATAATCGCGAGACCTTATCGGATGACTCCAAGACAGTCAGATATTTTAAAAGCTGAAGTAAACAAAATGTTGGAGATGAAAGTAATTGAACCCGGAGATTCTGACTTCACGTCTCCTATGATCCTGGTTGAGGCTCCCGGAAAGGACCCAAGACCATGTATCGATTATCGACGCTTAAACAAGGTTACCAGAACACAATTCTTTCCAATTCCTAATATAGAGCAGCTTATTGAGAAAGTGTCAGCATCAAAATATATTAGTGTTCTTGATTTAACTAGGGGATATTGGCAGATACCGCTGAGCAAACAAGCGCAAAGGTATGCTACATTTGTCACTAGTTTTGGTTCATTCAAACCTTTGAGGTTACCCTTTGGCCTAAAAAATGCTCCGTACTATTTCAGTCGAATGATGTCGGCATTGTTGCAGAAGTGCGACGACTTTGCAGTGCCGTACTTGGATGATGTCGCCATATTCTCTCAAACCTGGGAAGAACATTTAGAACATCTAGAGATTATATTCGGGAAGATGAAGTCAGCTCAATTGAATTTAAAACCTTCAAAATGTCAGTTTGCTCAGGAACACGTGAAATATTTAGGTCATATGGTTGGACAAGGACAAAGAACACCTGGAGAACTTAAAGTTCAAGCCGTAAAAGACTTTCCTAGACCTACTAACAAAACTCAAACCAGATCATTTTTAGGATTGGCTGGCTACTACCGAAGATACATCCCAGACTTTTCTGTAATTGCTGCTCCACTAACTGATCTTCTAAAGGGTAAGACTGTCAAGGCATCTGTTGTTTGGAATGAAGAATGCGAAAATGCATTTGAAGAACTAAAGAGACGATTATCAGAAAACCCAGTCTTATACTGCCCAGATTTCTCGAAACCATTTATCATCCAGTGCGACGCATCAAATTTGGGCATTGGAATTGTGTTATCTCAAGTCAATGAAGAGGGGGATGAGCATCCCATCATGTACTTGAGTACAAAGTTCTCTCCTGCCGAACAGAAATATAGCACTACTGAACGAGAATGCGCAGCTATTGTGTACGCCGTCCAAAACTACGATGTTATCTAGATGGACAGCAGAAATTTGTGATACAAACGGACCATAATCCATTAGTTTGGTTAGAAAGAATACGGGGGCAAATCCACGACTTTTGAGGTGGGCATTAACCTTACAACCTTTTAACTATGAGGTTGTTCACCGTAAGGGAAAACTTCATCAAATGCTGACAGCCTTAGTCGTATTTCATAAACATGATTTTGTAAACTATATTCTATTTATTTCTTTTTTTACATACATAATGTATTGTAGAATTTAATTAATATAACTTATATCTACTTAGTACAGGCACTAGAGTTCAGTTAAGTAGGTACTAGTAGGACATTAGCCTTAAAATGTGTACTTAAGACTTTGAACGAGTGACTGTACAGAAAACTTTCCTCTTCGAGAAAAGTTTTCCTCCGGGAAGGGAGGAGTCTGTAGTGAAGTGACTTTCTTAAAAAGAACAATATTTTTCGTAATGACTGACTTTAATAATTGAACTGTAGTGAATTGAAGAATGATAAAATTCGTGATCGCCTTGGCGACCGATTGTCAGAACTTGCTAAGATGGTGACTGTTTAATATCGTTTGTGCTATCTTACAGAATTCTACCGTTTTGACTTGTACGTTTGTGGTTTGTCCTAAATAAAAATGTCTCGTCCTAAGAGCAGTTCTTCAAACACAAAATAGTACAGTAGTGAAAAAAAAACTCCTGAGAAATCAATACAATTACCTAATCTCTAAAATTGTAATTTTTTAATAGTAAGTGGAAACTAATTTAGTTAAGTGGTAAGTGGAATGTTGAGTAATAATAATCATAAATTTAAGCAATTCAGCAAATATTCCCATATCGAATATAGGGAATGGCACATTATATTGCCACGAATTCCTTAAATACCAAATCGTCTGACTATTTCTTTGTTTGTCAACAAATCACAATATGTGAAGCATTTCTTGTGAGATTTTTCCCTGGATATTTGACATAAAAGTTTTAAGTAATTGGCAATAATAACACTTTCATGTAAAAACTATATTGAGTATATGCAAAAATCAAACATTGAAAATTTTATTAAAAAGTGTTATTAAATAGATTTCTTATTATCTCGAGTCATAATTAAACCTATTATATGGATATCATCTAAATAAGGAATTTTGTGTTACAATTTGACAAAATCGCTTTGTATCGCAAAAAAGGTATCCTTAAGCTTAATTTTTATTATATTTATCAATCATACCTGAGTATATGTTCAATTAATTACATCAAATAATAATAATAATAACCTAATCCTCTTCATTATAGAAAATTTTCCAAAACTATGTTATCAGTCTAGGTTAACTTTCAAATAAGTTTCAAATAAGCATTCTTCTAAGTACTTCGTATCTCCGTCAAACAAATATAACTCCCTACAGACTTAATTTTACGCTCGGTATTAATCGAAGATAAGGTAATAAGTATGGATTTTACTCAACCTAATTAACCCTAATTAAACTTCACACGATCACAGGCAAAATTTCCAAAATATTTACCATACCGAAATATGAATTAAAATAATATTTGTTTATCTAACGAAAAGCTTTAAGAAAGTCGAATTATTAGTGGTGTTAAACTACCCATAATAGCTTTCCTCTTGTGATAGTGCCCAATATTTCGGCTGCTAGTAATAGATTGTATATAGGTTTATTTATTTTGTAGATGTAAAGAGTTATCAATAGGATTGTGTAATATGTTTATGTGCAGATAAAGAACTTCCACCAGACTGGAAGGAAATTAGGAATGTAGAGTAAATATAGTTATACTGAGATGACTTAGATAATAAAATATTGTTTTATTTTATCTTATTGTGCTTTGTTTGTGACTCAAATGATAAGAATGTATTTCCTATTAATATATTTTTTTAGTTATATCATTAGGTTCTAAATATCATATATAATCATTAGGTTCTAAATATCCTAAGGACTATTATGTTTATGTATTTCATTTATATATATTAGTAAGTAATGTATTTTTGTTGCTGAATATTAGAAGTATGTAAATAGTTTATGGATGAAAGGATTAAATATTAGTTATACAGTACATAATTGTGTATTAAATTATAAAATTTAATGAAAATTATGTCAAGAAGTCAAACTTTTAATACCGTTAAGAATTTCATACCGTATCAGGAAAATTAAAAATTTGAACGTTATAGTATTTAACTCATTTCTATGAAAATTCAAAATAAGTTCATTTAATCATTGAAGACATGCAATTCCTTCAACATAATATATCACTATGTTTTTGAATAGTTTTACAAATTGTGTGCAGATTTTTATAGCTATAAGTAATATAATTATAGTGTATTAATTAAATAACTGGTTTAAATTCCCATTGTTAAAAATTTTGTGCTTAGTTTCACCATGATATTGGTTCCTAGTAGCTGCAACGGCTGTGTGGTGAAATGTTTCACCTTTTTTTCGGTGTTTGGTTGAACCATTTTTCTGGATTTGGAAACAAAAACCTGAGAAATGGTTTAACCGAATACCAAAAATATGGTTTAACGTTTCACCACACAGCCGTTGCATCTACTAGGAACCATATTTTTGGTGAAACAAAGTGCCTAATTTTTAACAGTGCATAATTCCTAAAACATTAAAAGAAAACACACGTTTAAACGGAAAAATAATGAAACATTTGTCAAGATGTTCTAAATACACAATAAAATGGATAAGCCCATGTTGGAAATATAATTTGAAGATTAAGGTTGAAAGATGAATGTATAGATTTTTCTTTTCAATATAGCTTTAGTGATGAAAAACTCCCTTCATATTTGGTAAGAGCAAACGCAAATTCGAATATCTTGAAACAAACTTTAATGCATATTAAACAGGCATCCAATGCAATAATATGCTTTAAAGATTTTGAAACAAAATGTCCTTTGTTGTATTTCTCACATCGTACTCATGCTCAATCGTTAAAGTGTAAACATTCAAAATGTAAGGCCCCTTCCGTTAGTTCACATAATAGAACATAATGATGCAAGATATTTCGAACAGTTAAATGAATTGCTCCCTCCCTTCTAATTAGAAAATTAGTGGTCTTAAGCGCATTTTAGATAATTGTTGCTAGCTGATTAAAAATAAAATATGGTGATTAGGACTTTTCACTAAAAGCTGGGATTAAAGGAGTTACATGTTTATGGGCGTTGTAAGGAAGCAATAACTTTCATCTCCCTGATTGCGAGTGTAAAGATTCATGTTAGTCCTAAGTGTTCCTTACGCAATCCAAATTACTGCGCTTTGTCTGTATATTTTAAATTAGAGTTTTAATACCAACAATTACTATAATTCAAACTCTTCGTTAAAATATAGTGCTGTTTGAAATACTAAGTTTAGATCTTTTATTAATTGTGTGCTTGATGTAGTACGTTTGTGTAATTGTATTAAACATATCTACGTTTCTTTTTTTCAAAAATGAAGTTAAGGCTTTGTTAAATTTATCACATCTACATTCTTTCAAATTTTAAATCAATGTGTTATGGTGTAAACATTAACCAAACACTTTTATTAAGTAATGAGTATGTTAGACCAAATTTAGAACACTTCTTTTTCGGAATAAGCGCCCTCCAAAAGGGAAAAAACTCCTCCATATTTCGGATATGTGATCCATCGCAATTCTTTCATAATATTATATTTCATATCAAATAAGTAAAAATATAAAAAAATATACAATGGCATTTGCCTTATTGCTTTCTTGGTCCAGTTCCTCAGCGACCAATATATCATTTAGGAATAAATATTTCCAGAAATCCATCGGATGCTCATTAATTTCTGCAGTCGTGGTACTTCTATTCCACATAGTTATTCATTGGTTTGCCTACAAATATGTTCCAGATCGTTATGTTAGATCTTCTTAAGTTAAATTTACCTTTATGTTTCGTTAAATATATTATCGGTTGTCAAATTCAAATATAAAACAAGGTTTTAAACACCAACTCGAACTATTAAGAAATTTTGTTGACAATAACTTTGAAAAAGACATATAATGTGTATTTAGTTTTGATGTTATTTGTTGTTATTTGGTAAATTTATGCGATTTAAATAAATATATATATTTTTTGAAATACACAAGGATTGGAAATTAAAGCCAGTGTCAATTGTAATACTCTTCCAAATAAAACATATTAGAGAAGCATAACAACAGGATTTAATATAAGAGAGTGTAACATTAAAAAAATGTATTTAAAAATATACTGATGAAATTAACAATGGTAGACATGTTTCATAATTATGTTATAACATAGATGCCGCCACCAGAGATTTCCATAAACACTACAATGCGAAATAAAAAGATAGGTGAATGAATCATGATTCATGGTTGAACAGTTGACTGCATAGAGTTAAGAAGAAAATTGATATACTTCGTGGGAACTAACAAGTAGGTTTGTAACAGAATATGTTACTAAAACCCGCTTCCATACAACAGTTGTGTTTAACAGGTAAAAAGACGACAAACACAACATTAATATTCTATATTGAACATTTACATGCTAAATTTAGCTAGTTTCCTTTATTTTATTTCGAAAATTCAATAATTATTACTTATCTTTTGCAAAAATTAATTTATATTTCAAAGAATAAATATGTAATATTCCTCGCTTTTAAATAGAATTTAAACATTTCATATTAACGTACAAATAATCTCGTAGTGAAATATATTTGACGTCATTTCAAACTGATCGATGTCGCAAAAATAAATTTATTTTAATTTATTGTTTAAAAAATTCCTTTCTTGAGCGATTGTTGCGAATGGCAATGGTGATTAAATTCTAATAAAAATGGCTTCCTATGCTTTTTAAATGAGCATTAAATTTTGCAGTTTTTTAAATAATTGAAGTACTTCGAATTCGAATTCTTTTCTGAAATTTTCAATGTATTCAAATTTCGATGCGTTAAATTTTTTGACGTATCGCACTTGTCCGTAGCATTTGTAGTTTGGGCTATGGAAGTGGGTGACGGACAGACAGACGGACTGAACGATTCTAATACCTTGCACTTTGTACGTTATAAACGTAGTGTGGAAGCTAAAGGTGAAGCCATCGGAAAGTCGCCAAATAACCCTAGTAAGCCCAAACAAACCACTCACTCAACGTTAGTTCAGTGCAAAACGCATCCTTATATTCTTTAGAAGGCGTTGATTAAAAATTACAAAATAACGCATGTTTCATGTAACGTAGAATCAACCTGCTTTCATTCCAGATTTTATATGTGACTTTAGTGATCAGTGGTATAACGTAGTAAGCTTCATCCTCTACATTGATTTAGGTATCACGTGGCAACAGAGCACCAATCAAGACGACTTCACATATTTAGTCAGTCTTCAGAAATGCAGTTAATTTTTTATGAATTCTGTTAATATATAAAGAAGATTTCAAATGCATTTCAGCATATCTTATTTATAATTTTTTACATTATTAGCTGGTGCGAGTGACAAATTTCAGAATTTTTTCTGTAACAGGTTAAGGAACAGTAGAATGCCTTTCAATAGAATAACGGATTTTCAAAAAGAACTTTTTCTGTGTTTGGTTATTTTTTCTTCAATGTAAAAATGCTTGAACATAATTCATTGATACAATGTAACTTTGAAACTTATTTATCCGGGAGTTTGACTTAAAGTATTAATTACTTGAATACCTCTTAGAAAATTATATTAATTTAGAATTACTTATATAATTTAAGGGAGACCGAAGCCCTCCATTGAAGCCCATGTTAAAATGACCTTTTTTATGTACCTTTTTCTCAGAATCTATTTGATGATTTATTAAATGGAAGTTCAACTATAATTTACTGGAAGCATTTTAAAAATTTTGTTTAGTTTTTAAATTATAAATTTTTAAGTGAAACTACATATTTTTGACCTAAAAAAACATCAATAATATTAAAGGAAAAAAAGTAAGATAGTTATACTCAAATACTTTCAGCGATTTTTAGAGACCAACTTCTTAGACACACATAAAAAATTTCAGGTTGATACTTATAGTAAGTTCTGAGAAAAAGGTACACGCACATTGAAAAAGTAAGTTTTGAGATATAAGCGTTTAAAGTAAACAATAGTGGTTTCTTACCTATGAAAATGAAACATAAGGGGATTTTATGTATACAAAATTTTAAAAAAATTTATTAAAAATACTTCTAGCACTTGAAACTTTTATTTTAAGATATCGCTGCAAAGATATGATTGCATAGTTTAAGAAACATAAAAAACATTAAAATGTCATTTTTGAAAAGTTTTGGGGGTCTGGTCACCTTAAAATAATTTTTACCGATCAGTTTGATTTTATGTAAAATACTTTTACAACCATAAATTGCTCTCCAAATAATAAGCCGTTTGATTAATGAAGGTTTGTTTCAAAAAATAAGGAATATTCAATATCAAAGAATCACCAAAAGGGGAAATATATTCATAAATTGTACTTGATTCATCATAACACAGTTGTACAATATTGATATACTTACTTTAAAAATGTTAAAACTTATAAATCATAGTGTTAAACAGTCCACCATATGTAAAAATTTGCAAATGTCTTTTATAAAAATTATTTGAACGATTCCTTTTCAAATCGATTTCAAAATAACCCAACCATTTTATAATTTACTTTGACGTAAATCCAAATTTAATAGTTTTCTTAGACTATATATTTTATATTCTATTTAATGTTTTTTAGAAGATTTTAAAGCGTCTTTTTCTATCCATAAACGGGAATATATCATTTCAAAAATTTCTGTAAAATGGATATAAACGCATTTTTGACAATGGAACATATATTTAAATGGTCATAAATCATTTACCGCGATAGAGAGAGAGAGAGCAACTTTTGTGCATAGATAGCACAGAAAGTGTTACAAGATCCTTCTTCAATTTAGATAAAATATTTATTAAGTTAAAATTTTTAGTTAGGGAAGTTTTAATATTTAAATTGCCATTTAAGAGGGATTGTCAATCCCATATAGATAATGCATTGGTTTTGGAATCACAACTTCCGCAGAAGTATTGCTTGCCATGTTAGCCCTATTTCCCCAGGTGGGAATCAACCTCACATCGAAAGGAAATAAGTTTGAAACGAAAATGTTTTCTAGTTATTTAATTATATATTTTTGAAGTTTTTAAATGCCAAAAAATTACAGCAGATGACGACACTATTTTAAAACTTTATCAATTAATAATTAAATAACCTTAGGTTATTTTCTTTTCAATTTTGTTTTAAATTATTGTTACGATGATTCCCATACCTGGTGAAAATGGGATAACATGGCAAAGCAAATTCTTTTACAAAAGTTGTGATTTCAAAACTAATGCACTAGCTCTGCGGGACTGACAGTCTCTCTTAATCGAGTTGAGATTTTACTATTTTCAAATAATCTTTAGTGTAAGCAAGTCTTTTTTAAGTAACAATCTGGTATTTTATTTTATGTAATTAATTTTAGTTATGATTAAGCAATTAAGGGGGAAACAATTGACAATATAAGTAACAGTATGAGTAACTACTACCAATAAACACGTGGAATTGTTTTGTTCTATATGAGATATACATACAACATCTATACATAAAGCATATAGCAGATAAAAAATATATATATATATATGTTCACCTAATTGGATAGATATTATTTTCCTAGACATTGTTATTTTGGTTAGATATTGTTTCTTTGTTAATTGGATAGATATTGTTAGTTTGTGCTACGCTAAGCGGCAAATAAGACCGAATAACCGTGGATTTCCCTACCAAAGTGCTTCTGTGTCTTCTATCCAATATAAAAAATATATTCTAAATTACATTTCTAATTCTGTATTGAATATTTTTACAAAAGGATTTTTATATGATAAACGTAACTGACTTTCAAGTCTCTATAATCCCACTTTTTGATAATGGTTCAAATACTTTTTGTAAAATTATTTAATTAAAATTTAAAAAAATATTAACACGAAGGCACTTTGGTTTAGACACTCGCGGTCATTCGGGCTCATTATCCCTTAAGGGGGAATGGGCGCGCTGGACCGCGGGTCTCCAAACTCAAGTGCATCAGTGTTAATCCAATGGCTAAAAATCTATTTTCTCTACCACATTTCTCCGGCTGTATTGAATATTTTTACAAACAGTTTTTTTAATAATAAATGTAAATAACTTACAGGTCTCTATCTTCCCACTTTTTGAGATTGCTTCGAATATTTTGTGTAAAATTATTTATTGAAAATTAAAAAAAAATTCGAACCAATTTCAAAAAGTGGGAAGGTCAGGACCTGTAAGCCAGTTACATTTATCACATAAAAAATCCGCTTGTAAAAATATTCAATACAGCCGGACAAATGTGGCAGAGAAAATATTTTTTCTCCATAGGATTAACACTGATGCGCTTTGCTTTGGAGATCCCCGGTCCAGCGCGGCCATTCCCCCTTAAACATATCATAAAGTGTAAAGTTAATAATATGCACTGTTGTATAACCGATAACTTTCTATCATGTTACATTAATTTTATTTACATTAGGGGGAAAAGTTGAAAAATACTGTTTAAAAAAATCTCACAGTTGCAAAACTTCAGTTCTTTATAGATAGTTTAAATTTAGTACCAAGATTGATTTAAAATATAATGGGCTATTTTATTTTATTTAGTGAAAGTTTTAAAACTGCTAGAAAAAATTGAAATAAATATGGTAGCACAAACTTGTGTGAAAAAATCTTTATTTTAACGAGACAAATAAATAACAGAAGTCATAAATTTTTGGCAAATATTAAAAATGTGCACTAAAATAATTAATAAAAAAGTATATGTCTTTTAAAATATATAACTTTAATTTAAACTATATTCCCAAAAAACCATCACATATATTTATAGATACAATATAATAATGGCATTTTTAAAGACATATCTTACATTGACAAATTACTATGAAGGCTAAAATGCATAACCTTAATAAAACATATCGGTAAATCACTAATTTTCTTTTTCACATACAAAAGTATTCCCAAAAAGAAAAAAAAACGAACGATCACAAGAAATAAATACCATCACCATTCATCATCTTCATCTTGTAAAACTATAAGAATAGCCCACACCCATTTAAATAAATTAGTTTTTACAATTAAAAAGCATTCACTACATTTTTTTTTAAATTTAAGTATTTTTAATGTTGTTAGATTCAGATTTTACGTATTCTCTCTAAAGTATTCTCAGTTCATTGGGGTAAAGAGAAATTTAATATCTACTTTAATAATTAACTACACTATTTCTTTTTTTCTCCAAAACATGAAATCTTAAACTCTTTATCCTGTTGCATCATCTTGACGTAGCTTACTACAAGACATGACATACCTAAGTATAGTATCTAAAAATAGAATTCACTTATAATTCGAATTTTTTTTATCGTGACTGGTATATCGTTTTTCCGAATCTATTTACCGATTGCTAATTAAGTTTACGCATTAAAATAAACATTAAGTGTAAGTAGGAATGTCACAAAGCGCCAAATTATAAACATTAAAAAATAGTCTTGTTTAAAAATTAATTGTTTTGAATTAAAATAGCCTTTACACAGTTGGCCAATAAATATTTTCATGTATAATGGCATGCATAGTCATGATCAAGCACAAATTGTACTAAAGTTTGGTCATCGTTTTATCTGTGTATTTATAAAGCATATTTTAAAACTTTTTACACCTCTTATATTGGCCATCTTGCAATAAAATAATAAATAATTAAAAAATAGATTCCTATATAAAATGTACTCAATAAAATCCTTGAAAAGTAACAACAACATAAATAATTTCTTATATCCACTAAAATTTGTAAGAAACAGTAGAACCATGTTCACAAAGTATAACACGCATAATCAAAATGAAGTTATTAACCTATTTAATTCATCTAGAATAACAGAGGAATAGCAAGCAACATGCTGTAATGTGATAATAGTTCTCTATTAAACTCTTTCCTTCTTTCCAATCGCCTTCATAAATTCGTTTATCATACTTCAATCATTACTTCAATTTTAATTACCAACGACTTTACCATTGATTACCACGTTAATTGAAGTAAAATCATTTTAATTTTACCAATTGAATCACAATATCTTGTTCATTTACCACTAAACTTAATCAATTTTCTACTAGACTTTTCCTTCTTTCCAGTCCTCTTCATAAATTCCTTTATCATACTTCGATCATTGTTTCATTTTTAATTACCAACGATTTTGTCATTGATTACACATCAAGTGAAGTTAATTCCTTTCAATTTTATAAAGTAAATTATCCTATCTAGCTCATTTACCACTAAACGTATACATCTGACCACCCATACCACCCTTGTTCCCCATATTACCTCCCATATTCCCCATATTTCCACCCATAGCTGGCGCAGGAGTGGCATTATCCCCGCCAAATCCGAGGCCATTTTCGAGCTGGACGCCAAAAAACAACTTCTTCTTCAGGTCAACTTTAGGCCTCAGTAGCTGCCTCAGCATACCCAGGGGACTCATAGGTAGACCGTTACCCATCTGTATAGTTAGACCTGGTTGATTCATCGGAGCCATTGTGGTTGGGGGTGGTTGCTGACAGCAGGGCTGGTGGTTGTAGTTGGGCTGGTAGTTAGGATGGTGTTGTGGATAGTGGTGATGGTAGTCTGGAGATTCAAAGTCACCGTGTCTTGGGCGAGGTACGTGGGAAGTTACCTGAAAATGAATTTTAAATATTAGTTGCTGTTGGACGCAGAAGTTGCAATAGTTTGTAGATTTAATGCAAAATATGGCTCTGCACTGGAAGAAAAAAACGTTTCTTAATATATGGAGCAGCTACGGTGCACGTAATTTACTTACTTTTCATAAATGTTTCCGAGTATTTCGAAAACTCTACTAGAATCGTCCCTTCCCAGAAAAGGATCTCTTCTAGATGAGTCTAGTAGAGATCTCTTTCTGTATGAAAAGAAACTTTTTGAATATTTCAAAAATTCCTTTAAAATGTGTATGATATATTTTAAATTTATTTGTTTTTAAGCATTTTTGAAAGTTGAACAATACAGTTCCGTACTCGGGCAACCTCACGATTAAAACGATTTATTATTATTATTATTTATTTTCTAACAAATATTCGTCTATAGGATGTACCAGGTTTGGAACGCGGGACTTTCTGTATGAGAGTCTGACGTTCTGAACACTGCGACACAAAAAAAATAGCCCTCAATTTTGGAGAATCGTCTTCAAAAAGGCTCATTTCGGCAAAATGCAGCACCATAGGAAGAAATAATTTTATAAAAGTTTGGTTGGTGGGCCTTGAAAAGTTGTGATTGCTAAGGATTTTTAATTGATCATCAAATCTAATCACTACCTCCAGTACTTTCATGTAACGATTTTTCAGTTTTTCAGTAAGAAGGAAACATTCATAAATACAAAATGTAATTTAATGACAAATAAATCACTGCCGTTAAGTAAAACCATATATTTTTAAAGGTTTTAGAAGCGATAAATTCGACATTAATATGTATTTAAACGATACATAAAAAGAGAAAAAAAACCAATGAGTTTAAGAAACCTACAAATGCAAGTTAATTCAAAAATCAAATGTAAATATTTAAAAGCATGTTTTTTACTTGTTTTATATTTTTGTAACTTTTTCGTAGCTCAATTTATAGTTCATAACTTATAATAAAATATACTCCCTCGAGATACATATTTTATTACAACCGTAGGCGTATCTAAATATATTGAGACGGGCTACCGTTGCAGTTACTGTATGAGAGTTAATAAATAACTAATCCATGGATACAGAGTAAGGCAACATAAACACTCTAAATTAAACTGTAGTTATCTATAAATACTTGCTTTACTGTTTTAATTTGACTTTCTAAACATACATCTTTTTTATTATTTAAATTGAAGAAAACACATTGAACGTAATGAAGTTGGAAAAGTATGCATTTATATAAATCATAATATAAAAAAGATTTAGTAAATAATCGGACAAAATGGTTTTTCATATTTGCGTTGCTGCTTTAATTTGGCTTTTTAAATATAAATACAATTCGAAATTCGAAATAAAAAAGCAGATTGAACTTAATGAAGCTACAAAAGTGTGAATACATATAAATTTAACTACGTAAAAAGACTTAGTAAATAAAAGGACAAATAAGTTTTGTTAAAAGAAAAATATATAAAAATATATAAAATATATTATTTAAAAAAAGTAAGTTTTTAAAACCCAATTAAAACAGTTTTGTTTGGTAACAACTAAATTGAATTTATAAAATAGTATTTTACTGCTTTGATCCTGAAAATAATTATACTGAAATATCTAAAGCAATTAACTGCATTAGCACATTAAAAATGACGATGTAACGATTAAGCAACACATTAGAAATTATTTAATAACCCCATTCGTTAATAAATAAACTATATGAGACTAAATGACCTTTCTATTTATAGATAGAGATAGATTCTATTAATTTTACCTCCCGCATATCTGTTGCTATCTTGTGTGAGAGAGATTTATCACCTTCATACTTTCCAATTTCGATGCAATGTAATGATAAAATTGCACCAAAACAAATAAATACTCCAATTTTACAAATAAACTTAATTTTCCTTTTCAATATATAGATGACGCTAATTTACACCACACATACCTGTTGTCTAATCTACGTGTGAGAGGGAAATTCATCATATGCATACTTTTTCTATCTCAATGTAATGTAATTAATTATTAAATTGTACTAAAAAATATTTCATTAATCCAATTTTAACAAATAAAAATAAATTTTCTTTTTCAATCTATATATGACGCATTTTTACTAAACACACATCTGTAGTCTAATCAGCGTGTGAGAAAGGAAATTCATCATCTTCATACTTTTTCATGACAATGGTAATAATTAAATTGCACTAAAAATTGTTTAATTACTCCAAATTTAACCAGTAAACTGAATGTTTCTTTTTAATGTAAAGATAACGCCTTTTTTTACCCCACGCATACCTGTTGTCTAATATGTGTGTCGGAAGAAAACAATGTTTAATTACTCCAAATTTAGCAAGTAAACTGAATGTTTTTTTAATGTAAAGATAACAAAATTTTACCACACACATACCAGTTGTCTAATATGAGAGCTGGCGGGAAATTCATCATTTTCATACTTCTCCATCTCAATTAATGTAATGAATAAATTGCACTGAAAGTTTTAAATTGCTCCCATTTTAACAAATAAACTAAATTTTCCTTATAGTCTATCGATTATGTCTCACACATGTTGTCTAATTTGAGTTTGAGCGGGAAATTCATCTTCTTTTTCCTTTTCCATCTCAATGTAATCTACTTATTAAATTGCACTAAAAACTATTTTATTACTCCAATTTTGAGTGGGTAATTCATCGTTTTTATATTTCTTCATCTCAATACAATACAATAATTAAAAGGCACGAAAAAATTTAATTAATATAATTTTAACAAATAAACTAAATTTTCCTTTTCAATCTATAGATGACGTCATTTTACCCCACATATACCTGTTGCCTAATCGCGTGTGGGCAGGAAAATTATCGTCTTTATACTTTTTATCTAAATATAATAAAATGATTAAATTGCACTAAAAACTGTTTCATTACTCCAATTTTGAGCGGGTAATTCATCGTTTTTATACTTTTTCACCTCAATGTAATGTTATGATTAAAATGAACTACGAAAGTTAATTAATACAATTTTAACAAATAAACTGAACTTTCCTTTTCAATCTATAGTCGACGCCATTTTACCCCACACATACCTGTTGTCTAATCTGCGTGTGGGCGGGATATTCATCATCGTCTTCGTACTCTTCCATCTTCTTTTTCCTCCTTCTCGTCTTTTTTCGTGAGGTTCTCGAACTCATATCGACGTCTTCACCCTCCCGACTATCTGGAGAAGGGGCGAACACAACAAACTGGGGAGTTCCATTGCCTAGTGGAATAGGATAAATATTTGTTTATCTAATTTAAGTACACAGAAAAAATGTTTTTTGTTGAAAAAATGTTTTTTTTGTAGTTTTTTTTTAATAATTTTGTTGACTTGATAATATTTTACTTGTTATATCGAAACCGGAAGTTTCATATCAATAAACTCGTTTGGTTGAAGAGAACTCCCCCCGATATAGGGTATTTCTAACTGTGACATTATGGAGTCTGTCAGCTACTGTAAATAGAATGAGTGAATATAAATTTTCAATCGAAGCAGGTAGTTTCTTCTCAATTGAAGTCGTTTTTTTTAGGTAAGCTCGTTGTACTATAGGTTGTTTCTATCTGTGACATCATGGCGACTGTCAGGAACTGCATATCGAAAGAGTGACCTAAATTGGCACTATATTGAATAACAAATTTTTCTGAACCAACAAAATGTTTATTCTTTCAACAAAGAATTTGTTCTGTGTACTCGTATTTCTTCAAAAGTCGCATTCTTAAAATTGTGCTTGAGGTACAGCTATGTTATAGAGACCACTCCTTTAATTGGTGACTTATGTCGATATTAAAAAATAAGTTTATATATCTATTAAGTTGAAATAAAGCTGAACTAGAAGGATTGCCTAATTCATGAGGTTTTTTTTCGTTGCTTGGTAACATGACAGATATTCCCAAATTGAGATCGGATCCTATATCGCAGCTGTTCTAAAAACATGGAGATGAAAACTGTAACTTTTTGCAGGTACAGCCTTCATTTAGAGTTAGCTTATGAAATCAAGTTTTTTTAAAAACTTGAATTTATGATAGTACACAATAAAAACGAAATATTCGAAAAATTTTCATGGATTGCAAGAAGTCATAGATTCGACCATGAAAAAATGTTTGTTTGATATAAATCGGAGATTTAATTTTCTCCTTTTTTTTAGAATAAGATAACTAGGAATAAATATTTCACCTGTATATAAAAGATTTCAAAAAACTTTTTTACGATCATAACAATTTCATAAAATTTTGAAACCTAAATAAAAACTATCCATACCAGCCGATACTCTCCAATTATTTTACAGATTCTGAAAGCACTGCAAGCAACCAAAGTCAATGGAAGTCAATGCTAAAAACTCATGCAACTCGAATATTAAACTTAGGTCATGTTTATTCCTTTTATAGTTGCCGATTCTCAGTGTACCTTTTAAGAATTCCTTAGTATCAACACTTTACCTTTCCCTACTTTACTGGCAGACAGAATTTTCTTCAGCACATCACTCCCTGATTCAGTATTAGGCGACTGAGAAGTGGATTCCTTGCCCTGTGGGACATAATGCACCACGTACAAGGGATCCCTCTCTGGTGGTTCTTGTGAGTTTGCTTGCAGCACTTCGTTCTCTTCTTCCACATCAGGTCCGAGAACATCTTTGCTAATGGCGGCGCCAATCGGAAGTTTCTGGCCGAATTCGATCACGTCGTCGTTACGCTCTTCGAACACCTGGTCCCGGGTTCGATAAGGACCACCCTGCAAAGGTAAAAACACGTAATTATGTCAGATCATTTTGTAAATCAAGTCATACACGGAGAGACAGATCCAATTACAGAACATATGGACATTCGCCAAACAATGCCACTCTTCATACCAAGACGTTACCGAAAGCATTTTCACTCGTCAGTGGTTGCTTTGACATGTCACGTGGGTACACAAAAACAATCACTAAAGAATGAATATGCTTCCGGTAACGTCTTGGAGGAAGAGTGGCGATGTTTTCGGAAGGTTCACGTGTCCTGTTCCTCCGTGTATCTCTAGCTTAAGCCAAATATCTACCGCCCCATTACTCCAGACCAGCGGTTCCCAGCCTTTTTACTTGGGCGGCCCACCAATTTTGTAAACACAAACTACGAGACCCATCAACTACTTTTTTTTAATAAACAAAGATATTGTATAAAAACTAAAGACATATTTTTAAGGCAAATATATTATATTAAAAAAAAACTCAAATCCAAAAAAAAATTCTTCTTTCTGTATTATCTGTATTTATTTTTAACTTATCTGTATTTATTTTTAAGGAAAACTAAAGTTAAAAAGCTCGATCGCAGAGATATGTTGTCGAAAAGACCATCAAGTGCTACAATGCAATTTGCATTGAAGCTTTTGCTTCATTGCAATCTCTTCTCCAATTGTTGTGGTCGGCAAAGACTGACAAAACAACATTTCTTCTTCAATATTGCCATTTCAACTCAAAACGACCAAAAGCTAATAAATTAGCTTGACCAGCAACGTCAGTACTCTTATCAAGCTATAATGAAAAATATTCTTTTTGTTTCAAAAACCCAATGACAGTTTTTTTTCACATTTTCTGACATTTAATCAATTCTTCTCTTTACGGTAGTATTTGATAGAGGAATTTCGCTAATCTTTTTAGTACAAAGTATTGCTTATGATTTTTGCTGCCGGTATTATTAGTTCTTCTCCCGCGGTGCGAGCTGAACCCTTCCTTGCAATCAACAAAGATAGCTCATAAGAAATTCGGGTGGTCAGAGTGTTTAGTTTGGAAGATTTTTTCATAGTGGACTTTGTCTTAAAAAAGTTCTTTTCTTGATTTCAAAGAAATCCAAATGTTTTCCGACACATTAAGGATTCTTAGTTAGAAGATGTCTTTCAAGTTGTAGTGTTTTACACTGAGAAAAAATACTGTAAACATACAAAAATGTTTTGTAACGTTACAGAAATAACCAATTTTACAAAAAAATTTTTGTAATTCGGAACAGAAATCCTCATTTCTACAGTTACAGGAAATGTTCTAGTATTCGCAATTTTTTTCAACCAATCATCTTCGACTTGAAGTTGCGCGCGCATCGCTTCTAAAGTTTCGTTTGTGATCTGGATCAATTCATCGCCATTTAAAATGATATAACGTTTTAAATTGATACAGGTATAAAATATAGGTGAGTAACTTTTATTTCTTTCTATTATACTATTTATAATTCTTATTTTGTATTCGGCATTGTTCCGATTGTTTAATGTTTTATGTTCATGAACATTTCGTTAACATGTAGGGAAGCCGAACGTGGCGCAACGGTTAGGGAGCTAGCCTTTGGAGCCTCTGGGCTCGGGTTCGAATCCCGGTAAGGCATGGATGTTTTTGTTTGTCAATAAATGTTGTTATTTGTCTATGTGTTTGTGTCATTTCTGGCGTTGAGTACAATAGACCTGAGGTCGCAGTGCTCGGCGAACTTGCCCCCACCAAAAGTCATAAGTCATAACATATAATGGAGATTCTTCTGTTTTGCTAGAAAATAAGTAATAATAATAATATACATAAAAAAGTCTTGTAAATTACAAAAACTATACATGTATAGCATACATAAAAAAGTCTTGTAAATATACAAGATATATATATGTAATGTTAACACAATATATTAAGTGTTTTTACAGTACTATTTTAGTAGTTATTTACTAGAAATTTTCTAGGAAAAGTTTTTTACAAAAAATATTTTGTTATGGTTACAGATTTTTTTCACAGTGTATGCATTCGTTTGATAGCGTTTCAAAGCTAATCACGCATTGAGGCAACGGCTCCTCCTCCGAATCAAAAAACACAAATACAACTTTTGAGAAATCAGGGTTATATTTTCGAAAATATGTTTTAGCTTTCCTAACTATTGTTTTATACAACTGGAACTGGAAATTGATTTATTAGCCTTCACGACTTGCACAATCGGATGTGGAAGTCCCTTCATCATTTGTTAGTTTAGTCTTTTTGTAAGACCCCGTCCGAAACCAAGTATCCATATTGATTCGATAGCAATTCACTGCAGTCACAAGAATATATGCTACATCAGCAGAAAAATCACACCAGCACTGACAAAGGACAAAAAAAAAAGTGTCACGTGGTCGGGAAGTGGGAGAAGGGGTGCAAAGTATGAGAAAGAAAACTGTTGACCTGACGACTGACAAATAGAATCATCGAACAATTAAGAATTTGTTTACATTTTCACTTTACAATATTAACTACAACAGCGGCACCATGGTGCCAGATCTCACAGTGAATCATCAAACATCAAAAATAAAAAAAAACATTAATCCCAAACTTCCACGGCCCAATACCGCGATGTCCGCGGCGCAGTTGTGGGCCGCGGCCCACTGGTTGGGAACCGCTGCTCTAGACAATAAAATTATAACTAAATAAGTGGAACTATCTCACAAGTGGCAATGGATCTCAATTTGTGGGGTGAACAGCCATTTTGATGGTGGTAAGTACGCACATGCACAACAGCAAAAACTACCCTAATTGACTACGGGTTTAAAACTTAATTACAAACTAATATTTATTTCTTCGATGACTGAGAACGTTGACTTTTTTTCAAGAGTAACTAAAACTCGCGACATAGAAAGAAAAGAATCCAAATAGTTTACTTCCTTAAATATGCCATTATTCGCGTTTTCTAAACATTGCGCAGGCTAGCTAGCATTATATTATATATCTTTTTTCTAATATGGTACCCTTGAAAAGTCAGTTAACAATTACAGTTGCACCTTGAAAATAGATACAAAGAGAATTAAAAGACCCTGTTAGAAAAATGTAAAAAAATAATAGACGCAATAATGTGACGCAATCAATATTTTAAACAAAATGTGGTGTTGCCAGTGGAATAAAGAAGCACTGGTAAACCGCACTTACCAGCCACTTTCACTTGTAAATGAAATGTGTATGTGATGCTTACTATATCGACCACATTCACCTAATGGTGGCTATTTGCAATGGTAACTTAATTAGCGAACTTGACTCACATGGCCTGTTGAATTCAGACAAATGCTAAGAATTGTCGGTAAATAGGTTATATCTTTTTGTTCAGACAGTACATAAAAGTTCCACCTAAAAAGTATCTTTTATACTTTACATTGTTCAGTTTGGATAAAATGGGAAGGTTAAGTTTTTCACATTCGGTTTTAGCACATTAAAATACGCAGAGGAAATGTAAATTCTTCAGAATACTTTCCCGTGGTTATCCTGCGTCAATTCATTATGTTCCCACGGTACGTTTTAGTCTCATTTATAAGGCCGTTGTTTACATTTCATTGTCCGTTTGAGATAAAAAGAAATATTAGTGTTTTTTTAAGGTCGTATTTTGTTTTAACACATTTAATATTAAAAAGTTAAATCATATTCATTCAATAAAATGTCATTGTTGGTCAGTGCAATTTGGCAATTATAAGTAGGAAGAGAGAAATGATAATAAATTCGGGACATAAAGAAAATTTATTACCCCTACTATTTTTTGCACTAATATGTAATTATCAATACATAATCTATAATTCTTAGTACGACTGACATTAAAATAGGCAAAGTCAAATAATTAAAAATAAATCTTAATTTGGGGCATATAAAGGCCTTTTTATTTGATACCAACGGTAAACAACAGCATTTCTGTATGCGTACCAAACAGATTATAAAAGATGATTAGTAGATACACGCATACAGAAAAATAAATTAAGATATTTTCGTACCCTGATTATATGATATAGTTTTCATCTAATTTTAACTTTCCAAAATAAAACTATTTAACTACGTATTTTCATAGTTTTAAGTACAAAAATTTATTCAAACATTAATCAGTTAAGTATTGTATATTGAATGGTATTTGAACGAATGTACTGTACCGAAAAGAAATTTTTATTTAACCTGTAGATCTTCGGGGCTTCTTAAATATGCGACAAAAATTTATTTAAATTTTTTTCATTTGATTTTCTTGTCTTTTTAGTATCAATTTTTTGTTATGTCATCTGACCGATATTGCCAATACCTTTTTTTCTGTCATCACGGAACACGCCATACACATTCAGGAAATAATACTTCTTTAAAAATAACGACGACTTTTTTTAACTGTTAAATTTTTGTTTCACTTTTAGAATTAACTTTTTTTTTTATCTCAGTATTATTGTTTTTTTGATTTTTCATTAAAAATGTTTATTTTAATAAGGTTTTTCAGTACTATCAATAAAATTGGCAACTCTAAATAATCTTTTAAGCACATACATGTCAACAGCAAAATTAATTTATATTTTCCTCTTACAAATTTCGCTTTCTTCCTGGTTTATTATTAATTATTATTAGTTTAGTTAGTAGAAAGGTAATTTTTTATTATTATTTATTATTATCTGTATTCTGACACGGTTAAGTAAATTTTCTTATTAAAAAAACCTTTTGATTTTTAAACAGATTAGTTCATCTTTTAAGGGTCTGTTAAATCGAGCATAAAGGGAAAAAAAACTTAAATTACGAACATAAGAAAAAGTATTCACTGGGTTTTTTTTATTTTGTATCCATTATGGTTTCCGTTTTTATTTATTTTAAAGGATACTTTTATTGTTTGAATTTTTAAACTAGAACCAATTACTAACTCAAGAATTTATCAATACTTCTCTATAAAGGACAAGGTATTTCAAAGGAAGATTTTTAAATAAAAACAGTATATTTTATTTTATCTAAGAAAAAATTTATTTATGTGAAAGATGTATTATAATAGTGATTTGAACTATTTTCCAGATAGCTATACTTATTAGTCCCAGCTTTAAATTGTTTTCATCGCATCGGATTTGTGTGTGTCGTACTATATGTAAAAGTTAATTAAAATTCATGTATCTTACGACTCAACAATCCTTGATCTCAATTGAAATAATTTGGCAATAATTATGTAACAAAGTTTTTTTATGTTTTACAAAGCAAAAAATTATCAAATACTTGACTACACAACTCCAAACTTGCTTCATGACAGAATATTATAATGCTTTTTTTAAAGTTTTCGTGTATCTTTTAATGAGAACAGTGTATGGTACCAACTAAGCAGTCGCCGGTGAGGATTTATTCCAAAAAAGCCTGATTGAAACTCACTCAACCATGCTGTTAACGTTTCGATTAGGAAGTGAAAAAATCACAGACAATTACAGTAACTGTACAATATAAGCATATTATTTTCTAATAATAAAGATATAATTGATCTGAACATTTAATAGGTAATGTAAATAGCATTGTTTTCACTTCATACAAAATTCGTAAGTTCAAAAACTGGCAAAACTAATTTCACTAGTTTGACGAACTGTTTACTCAAAGTCAAAAAAGCAGCCCCGTTGGAAAAAAACTCAAAACACTTAATTGAAAATCGTTCAGTCGAAACCGAAGAAATAATTATTTAGAAATATCAATTATCAAGGGCTCTTTAACATTTCTACAAATTTCTTAATTAGCAAAATATAAACTATTTCAAAGAATTCATTTATTATAAGCGTTTGAATTTTAATATACTTTAAAAATTATGAGTCACATGTATTACTACTACAGTAAGATATCCCTGCATTACCTTGTGCGAAATAAATAACTCAAACAAATTTCGTTCTATCCTCTTTTAGTTCCGTTTAAGTACACCTGACGGGACTAGTTCCAAAACTCACATTCTCAATTAAGACATAAGGTTCGGTTTGTTCACTAGCAAGTTTTGATAATAAGAATAATTTAATAATAATTTATTATGACACACAGCCTAACAGGTTTTCACCCAATTACAAGACTTGAGATCGGTACAATTTACAGCAAAGTGTTACCCGGGAATGGAACCCAGACCCCCAGCTCTGCAGTCCAGAGCTAAATAGTAAATTCAACCCAATGAAAGGGGGTGGACCCTATAGCTCAGTTATACTTTGGAGAATGGGAGTGTTTTGCAAACAGATCCTTCACATAAAGTATACATTTATGACTCTATATACAGTTTTTTTTTCATCTCATGTGTATTCAAGCGTTGTGTATACCGTGACTATGTTTCGCTCCAACACAAGTTTAGAAAATATGATATTTACTCTTAAACTATAAAAATAGCCTTATTTGATAAAGAAAAGTTATTTTTAACACTGAAACACATAACAGATTGTCATAGTGCAAATAGATAATAATTTAATTTGATAAGGAATTTAAACATTAACTATTTGCAAATTTTTATACGTAGATAGTTTAATAACAAACTAAACAGTACTTTGAAATGTAGTACGCCTCGTCGCGCTAATTAACTATTTAATACTTAAGTACATTTAAATATATATACTGGTAATTATGAATATTTTCAAGAAATAAATATTATAGAATATAGAGAATATTATAGAATATCCAGTAATAAATAATATGTAATATTTTTTAGCCAGAGTATACCATCAACACAAATGTATTGCGTTTGATAAGCTTTAAAAATCATCTTATACAGAATGTCGAGTTCCCTATCGTTTTTGAATACCAAGTAGTATTGGTTAATAAGAAACTAGCAATGAATAGATACAATTAGAACGTTAGTAATAAACTAGTAACGAATAGATAATAATATATTACTGTATTTTGAAGTTGTAAACATTTAACTTCGTCATTAATTATTTAATTAAAATGAATATTTTTCAAAAATATAATTGAATAGTGAGTACTAACAAGAAGTCAAAATATTTTGGTTTACCACCACCATAACAGAAGGAAATCCCTAAATACATGAATTTTTAGTACAAAAAAATCGTAGTGAACACTAAAAACCGCGTAAATAGTAAATAACTATTTTTATGTAGTCAACAATCCTTGAAACAGCCCCATTAACTAAAATTAAGTTTAATTATTATTTTAATTATAATGTTCAATTAAATCCATTATATTGTCAATTAAATGAATCGATATTATTGTACGCACTTCCTCTTTCTATTTCAAATGCATTAAATGAAGCACAGGTAATGTGAAATCACTGGAGCATGACTTTAAGATTACATTTACGCATTTTCCCGTTTCATGTAATCCCTTGTTTCTAAACGAGAAAGTCTTATTTTACAGACTTCTCCCGTTACTTTTTAACAGGCAGTAATTTCCATGACAAAAAATCAGACTAATTATTTTTCAAAACATTAAATGAAAGTTTGATACTTAAGATTAAATTGTTTCTAAAATGTACCGTGATGCATAAAATGTGTTATCCTTTTTAAAAGGCAATTAAACTTGTGAAAGATTAAAGTGTTATTTTTATGACGTTTAATTTGCAATAAAAATAAGTAGGCAATTAGGTTTTTGTACTTTTTTGACCGATATATACAAAAGATATTGAAACTCTCAATTTTTTTAAGAGGTCAGTTGTATCTACGTTTTTATTTAACGAGTTGCGAAATCTTAAACAAATTTCATTAAATAACAACAGGACATTATTCCTTCCATTATTCTGTATTTTCCTTGCAAAGAACTTACAATCTGTAAAAAAAGAATTACATGCTTCTTCCAAAACATCTAATCTGACAGTCAATTTATCAACATTAAAAAATTATATTTTCAAGCTTGACAGAAAATTCAACAATCTTGTACAAACGATAGAATAAAGAAATAAGTCAAAAAATTAATGACACATGTAGCTCGACTCTATCTCGTTTATCGCTGTTTAATGTTTTGTTATTGATAAAAGGGACTCTTTTTTTAGAGTTTGCAATACATTTGACGTTCGTTTAAAACTCCTATGAATTAAAGTCAAAGTAATCGGATCAATTATGAAATGCAGTGTTGTACTTTTGTAGAAAAAGGACCGATGTCTAACATTGTTACATTTAGATCAGTCCTTTCTCTAATAATGAAGAAATAATACGTAAATAATATTGAATAATTTTAACTAATAATAGTTTTTTATTTTTGAAAAACTATCAACTCTTTATTAATCCAACATAAAACTACGTTAACAGTTATTCAATTATGAAAAAGAAAGAAATTTAAACGGTAAAACTCGAAGGAAAGAAAGAGTAATATAGCGTACTTTAACTTCAGATTCTTCTCATCCCTAAAAAGCGAGTTTTTAATTACTCCAATGAATAAAATGAATTTGAAATAATTAATGAGTGGTTTAAGTAGCCACCAACGCTTCAAAATAACCTATTTGTACTATTGTAATACTGATAGTACTCTATAAAATTGGAAAAATTTTCAAATGGAATTTTTTACTACTCTTACGAATAAAATAACAAGAAATATATTAAAGTGTAAGATAAAGTTTCAATGCCCCCAAAAATTTATGATAAAAATATGGGCTTTGGGTGTGGTATTTCCTCAACATTTCTAAAAGAAATCTTAATATGCTCTGTGAAATACATATACTTTTTTCTTTGTATTATATTAGTATTTCTATTTTAGTAATATAGTTAGACAACTCGCTGGACAGCAGTGTTGATGGATTGAGATTTATGTCCCTTTTTGCCGTGAGGTATTTTCTGCGCTATTTTTATTACTAACCTTTACAAACTGAAGCGTATCAATAATTACGAATTATCAAGAAGAAATAATCTGATTTCGACTGTTTAAAAATGAATATTTCTTCATTAAACTTTTAATTGCAAAAATGAAAGGTTTTTATCCTTTCACGGAAGAATACGATATTTAATAATTTAAAATATATCATTAATTTTGAGAAAGCCTATCAATCACAAAAAATATGTAGTTACGTATGTAACTTTTGTATTATTGGTATTTGGCAACCGTTATTTTACGATGACATTTACATGTTTACCCAATATCGTAATATCATCATATTGTTATCATACAATAATATTATATGTGAGGAGATGTTCTAAATATCTTACTAGATAATGAACTATGTTAAAATTTCATATTGTGTACTGTTCTTAAAAATATATATCTTTTGAAACCTATTTAGAAAAGTAATACTTTTTAAATAATTAAGTGGCGTTAAGTTGAATTAACGTCACACTAGAGCTACACGAGGGCTATTTTTAAGTTTTTCCGTTAATATTTTATTCTATATAAGAATCAAATAAACATCTAAAATTTTTCATGACATGCAACTGCGAAGAAGAAGAGTGACCTACACCTGGCTCTTCAAACATTATTATTTGAATAATCATAAAATCAGCAAAAACTGAATATTTACTGAATTGAAATCACAATTTAACATTTGCTGAAACAAGAGCACATACACAATCATAATTTAACATTAAATAAAACAGGAATATTTTACTTGAAGACTATTTCAAATTATTGTGGGTTTTTTTACAATCTACGAAACACTAGGTTATTCTTGACATGACTTTTAAAACAAAGATGACATATCTGTAGCTTTTCCAAACATTTATTTTGCCAAAACATAGTTAAGACTATGCAAATCCTAGTACACTTTCAATAAACACTTCTAAAATATGTCACACATTCTTCATTCCCGCCTGCAGCCAACTAATTCAAAATATTAATAAAAGCCCTCCATTACTCCCGATATCAATTGAAATTCAAGAACCAAGTAAAAGGAATACCCAAATAGACCTCAAGGCCAAATCCTATTCATCATAGAACGAACCTGTCGAGAACATATCGGGAGTCAAATACACTAATGGCCATTCAGAGATTTAGTTCTGCCCTTTTAATCCTGGTGTTTGGTGTCATTTGCATGAGGGAATATCGCCAAGGGGAGTTGATCAACGATCTATATTATCTGGATAGCCTGCTCAATGTTAAGAAAACACGACCAATGCCATATATTTGGAGTCAACTATTTGGCTTCTCCTCCAACTTTGGCGCTGGTTAGGTTTGTTAGATTGTGCGTTTTCCGGTTGTCTATTTTTAGCCTCTATAGAGCTGTAACACAGCCAATTTCACCACGCAATTTTGAACCCTATTAACGTTGTTTTCTGACTCCTTTTAAAGATTCATCAACGCTTACTTACATTATAACGAAGTGATAAAGTTTCAAAAGGGTCCCCAAGTGACGTAAATTTTTGCTACTCGCATGCGTGTCAGCCATTTTTTTGGAGTTGACTGTACGCACAAATTGAGACCCGTGAGCTGGAGAAATACTTTCATTATACATATTTCGATGAAATTGATAGATAAATGGAACGAAATTACGGCACAGATAAAGTGAGTAGTGTTTATCAAAATTAATCGCCCACCCCACTGGAAGGTACAGCTATTGAATTGTTCGCAAGGAAATCTGGAAATGAACAGGAATTGAATGAATGGGAACTCGAGAACGAAGTTTTAAGTTAAACGTTACGTATTTATTTAAAAAAAAATCAAAATATTACTCAAATGAATTGCAAGATAAATAAAAGTTTTCCTGGAAAGCATGTGGTAAGGTACTTCGTTATGACACTTACGCTAAGATTGATTTTTGATGCCGTTTAATAAATAGTTCACGATATAAATAGAACTGACGCATAGGGTAGTTACAAATTAGATCAAGCGTTTGTGTGATACCCGGAAAAAGGGTTAAAAATCAACGTTACATAATAACCGAAAATATCCATAAAATGTCCAGATGATACGCTGGAAAAATAAAATATTGTCATTGTAGTTCAATTTTTTGAGTAATGTATCAAAGTGAATCAAGACAAAGATAAAGAAATTGAGTATTTAACTAACAGCGAACTCTTTAGATTGTGGATTTAAAAAAGTTTATTAAGATCACAGTAAAAATTAATTTAACAAGCAGTTTTTAGCAAATCGTGTAAATACAAATTTAATTCCTAAAACATATGTGATAATTATTTAAAATATGCATCAGATGGTTATTTGTATATAAATTTATTTAAACAAGTATTTAGGTAAAAGTATGTTGTTTACGGATTTATTAAATTTATAATTATCCGAGTTTAACAAAACTACTAAAACGTTAAGTCTTACTTTATGTTATATTATCAGTTGCAGTGTTTATCACATACTTTGTTTAAGAAATTATTGATGAATTCAAGTTAGGAGTTAGTTTTACACGTGGGTAATGATAATCAAACACATCAACTAACACTTAAAATTCATGAATTGAACAAATTTCTAAATAAACTCTAAAATAATAAATCATAATCATCTTTCTTTTTCACTTTACTGATTAACAAACAATACATTTCATTAAACTTTATACGAAGTAATTAGTCATTCATTACGGCCAATTAAATGTTTAAATCAAATAAAAGTTCATACCTTCCCGAAATGTTTCATAAGTCCTTTAATAAAGAATCCTTAATTAATCATTTGTGCTATTAGTGAAAGCATTTGCTTTCAAGCATTTCCCTAATGGATATATAATATATTTTCACGCGCCACTACTAAAATACGAAATACACTGGAACATAATGACCGGCGACAATTAATAGAATTCAATGCATTTGCTTAAGTAATCAATCAAGATGTGACCTAAAATGAATTGAATTAACTAAGAGGATGGAAGTTTCTTGGAAATAGCACAATTTAGCACAATTAATTACTTTTAACGATGATTTATCCAAGAAATTTGCTGTTTTCCACTATCAAGGAAATCGCTAATGGTACCGCTACCCGGAAAAAAAATTTGAAAATATTGTGTTGGTAATATCGTTCTTGCACAAAACGGTCCCATTTCCTACCTACATCTCCAGTAATGTTCCATTTTTTTGTTCGATCGAAAGGTTAAAACATAAAAAAAAATATTGCAAATATGGAATACAACAACCTGGGAATAAAAATTGAAAAAAAATAAGGAGAAATTGTTCGATTTCCTACAAATGCTTCGTTCGCGGATCGCGCTTGCATGCTTGGCTGAGCGCGAAAATAAAAACAATAACTCGGACGAGTGAAAGAAATAAACAATGGGATAAATCCGCATTCACGCATTTTGTTCAATTAAATGAATTCCTTGTACATAATATAAGCCTATTTCATTTTCGTTTCGTAGGAGAAAAATGGCTGTTGGTAATATCTTATAACATTGGACATGGTTCCATTTAGTACTTAATAATGGATTTGGAAATAAATAGCTACACAGGGATATAGTAACATGGTGTTAGTTAATATCAATGCTTCTGTGCAAGCCATTCTTGCAAATCCTTGCCAATCTAAAAACTAGGTTATAATTGTTTTTAAATGACATTATAAAATTAAATTTCTTATTCGTTGTAAATGTTAACGAAATCATTCAATTTTGTACAAATTGTTCTTAATTGACCGGTAAGATATTAAAAGCTTTAATTGTTTATGAGCAAAGATTGTTAGATAATTGTTAGTGCAAGAATTGTTATGAGTGCAGAGTGTCTCTTACAACAAACACATTGCACAAACCGTTTTCATTAAATATTGTTTCCTATTAGTCAGAACAGATTTAGGATGTTATACAGAGTATAATTGAGCAAAAAAATAAAACTATTCTCATTCCGAGATAAAAACAAAAAATAGGAGTTAAAAAAAGTTCACTTAAATGACACATTTTAATATATTTTTCTCTTTTGGTTAGAAAGAAAAGAACATTTTTAGAAAAAAATAAAATATATTAATATAATTAAAATAAAATTTAATCACCCTTAAACAAATATTTTAAAAGATTTACATTTAAATTATTTTATATGAGCTGGATTAGCTCTTGCAAGTAACATGTTGCAAAAAAATTCTGAATAAATACATTGTTTCATGTCACTAAAAACAGTTTAAGGTGTTTGTACGCAATGCATTATTTAAGCAAGAAAGTAAAACTATTCTTATCTGAGTTAATTTAAATCTCCCCGAAAAAATAAGAACGGGAGTTTAAAAAAAGTTAACATAAGTAACATATTATTATTGTTTCGTTTTTGGTAAGAAGGAAAAGTACTTTTTAGTAGAATGCATGACCCATGTAACAAAATCTGTTTTTATACAACATTATATCACGAAATTCTGTAATTACAAACTATTATTTCTCTCCATTCGTGACCATAGTTAACCACCACAACAAAAACTCCTTTTTCTAATAATTAGAATATCATGGTATATTTAGCACGTTTGAATGCGTTTTCACTATACATTGAAATGCAATACTAACACTATATTTTATCTCAAGAAAGCATGTTATCGTATATTTTATGTTGCACTTCAAATGTATTTAAGTTACAGAATAATGTTGGCTAGTTCTATGTAACTATAGTGTAAGTCACAATTTTTAAAAAGTTTTTTTTAAATTTGAAAAATAAATGAACTTAAATAAAGTATGTTACATTATTTAGTTACGATAAGTGTAGATACAGTCCCTGGACCAATTATTAGACGCACTGCAAGATTTTATGTAAAATATTAATTACCGGGTGATATTGTACCGTTTTATTATTTTAAATTGATTTGTTTTTTATTTTTATATTATAAAATCAATCACCCATTTATTTGACATAAATAAAACAGCAGTAATTTAGAAAAGCATCAGTTTATTAAGTTTTAAAGAAAAGTGAAATTATTGTTAGTAAAAGTCAATATTTAGTTGAGCCACCTATAGCCGCTATCAATGCTTTAATTCTGCGCGGCATGCTATCAATGCAAGACTGTACTGTCTCCTGCATTTGAGGATGATGATTCCACACATAAATAATATTATAATAAATAATTAATATAAATTAATCTTAATCATAATTAATCAAAATTATCTTAAAATAAATACAAATATACTACAGTCTACAACAATTCTTTTAAATAAAAATCAATAATATTGTAGTTTAAATATACCATTATTGCATAAAAACTCTTAAGAAACATAAAATTACTAAAAAAAAAAATACAGTGCGTCTAATAATTTGTCCAGGGACTGTAAGTTATTCTGCTTAATTTTTTTCATTTAATTTGAGAAGTTTCAGTGATAATCACTTTTTAGACACGTTACTTAAACTACACAAAGGGTAATTTTGCGCGGAATTAGACTGTTATATTATAAGAATATTTGCATAAGGCTGAAAAGCAAAATTTGAGTGTTCAGTTGAAATTCGTCAAATGCGTTATAGATGCTCGTTTTTGAGACGCTTACCTTTACTAGTGAATTCATCTGTTGTAGAAAGTGCACCTAACTTCTGAAAAACTTATATGCTTCTCAATTACATTCAAATCACGAACTGACAAGAAAATATGTATTTCTAAATACAGCCTTGTGAATATATTCATAATGTCATGTGAAATCCCTGCGAAAGTGCTAACTATTATAGATTCACCATCAAACTTGGCCCAAAGTTTTGTCGTTGCCATCAAAACTTGTCCGTGTTTCTCATTTTATGCATGGTTATTTTTTCACAATCATCCTGATGCTGAGAATACTAAAACGTGAGTGTCATCTGTTTTATGCTTGGGCATAAAAAGTGAATCTCGAAATCGGTTAAACTAATGCTATATACCGAACACCATATGCCTTAGCAATTAGAATATTGATAAAACTAAAAGATTTAATTTCATATAAGTTATAATTAGTAAAAAAAATATATCGTTTTATCGATAACAAACCAATCACAAACGTTTGAATGACATTTGGTATTTTCTTTAACATTTTTGACTATTTTCAAAAGATTTTAAATGTTATTCTGTTGCAACAAAATATATTTGTAAAATACATTTCGAACATCCCTCATATAATTAAACTAAAATAGTAGTGGACAAATTTTGAAGCTGTATTTAAAAAAAATTACGCGTACGTCTTTTAAATAAAAAAAAAGAGTGAGTGAAAGGGAGTGAGTTTTGAGTGAAAAAATTAATCGTTGTTGTATTTCACACGTACTATTGGTTCATCAGTTAGTTGCTTCCACAGGAAGTGTACTAGAAATAAACGAACTTTTAGAAAATACTGGAAAAATAATTCCTTAAGCTAAAAGACTAAAATAGTTATTTATGCAGCAAATGTGTGAAAAGTAATACTTTTTAAAACGAGTGAAATAATGACACGTGTTTTAAAAAGTTTACTTTTCACATGTATTGCATACACTATTTTTTATAATTACGAGAAAAAAATCAATATATCATTTGTTCAAAAATATGAAATAATTTTATGAAATAAAAGCTTTACTTGAAATGTTGGCATCTTATGAAAATAGTGAAAAAAAAGTACTTTTTTATAATATCGTGCAAAAACTAACTTTTTCAAATCAATAATCGTGGCAAAAGTGGTGCTTTTAACGAAATCGTGTTTCAAAGTTACTTTTACGCACTAGTGCGACAAAGTAAATAAGAGCACCTGATTGGTGTAAAATTCTTTATTTGAGCGTGATATTTTATTCGGCGGCTTTGTGATTGGTGGAAAATTCTTTATTTGACCGTGATTCTTTATTTGGCGTCTTATTTCCAATGCCAATCTAAGAAATACTTTTTGCACGTGATTTTAAAATAATCATTAACATAAATCAAATAACTTCAAATCATTTGAAAGTGATAATAAAAGAATTAATAAGCCAATCAATAAATGCCAATTTAATAAATACTTTTTTTGCATGTTATTACAAAAAATAGTGTATGACAACACGTTGAAAATAGCCTTTTCTAACTCGTGAATTTATTTCAATCGCTCGTACCTCACTCTTGAAATAATTTATTCAACTCGTTTAAAAAAGCCTTACTTTTCACACTTGTTGCATAAATAACTATATATAAATGTATAAAATTTTTACTGAACTAACTTTTTTAAAAAATAACGTAATTTAAGATATTTAAACTGTTAAACTTATGATGCAAATGAACTAATTTCCAAAAATGGAAAGGAGTTGACATTTGGAGCTTATTATAAGTTTTTTTATAATTAATTTCATATTAAATTTTAATACAACATTTACAAATGTATAATTGTTTTTCCTCATTTATTACAATAAACAAATGCACGCATCCTTAACCATAACATAGGACATAAAAATAATTAATGACTGTGGCTTTTTTACAAACAATTTTCGATACAAAACTTTAACGAAAATTAATAGATCCAATATTTAAAAAAAAAATACCTACAACTATTTTATTAAGTTTGCATTGCATTTTATTTTTCACCCTCCATTGATGTCATTTCCAGGGTAAGCACTACCATATTTACGAAAACTGATCCTTTCTTGCCATCTAAAGAGTGTTGTACCCTTAGGCTAGGCTTTGTAACCTTGTTTTTTCTTCGTATTTTCTGCAAGTAAGTAGACGGAAGGCAGATGTCAGTTACTCAGTCAGAGATGTCGCTCGTAGGAAATTCGTTACGGAAGCAATTTGAATGTCAACCGATTTGTTCAGCGTTTATAGAGAAGGATCTCGTAGCAATTTATCATGTATCCAGCTAAACGTTTGTTTCATATTAATGTATTTTGGAAGTAGTGAAGCATTTATGTATTTAAAAACGTATTAAGTTTTATTCAATACTAATAGTGAATGCAAATGTAATGTATATTCTCTAAAATTAAAGAATGTTTATAAAAGTTGTTGAATAAAAGTTTAGAAGGATCCTACAACAATTTATCATGTATTCAGCTAAATGTTTGTTTCTTATTTATGTATTGTGAAAGTAGTGCAGCATTTATGTATTTAAAAACGTATTAAGTTTTATTCAATACTAATAGTGAATGCAAATGTAATGTATATTCTCTAAAATTAAGAAGTTATAAAGTTGTTGATAAAATTAGAAGTCTACAACAATTCATGTATTCGTAAATGTTGTTTATTATTATGGAAGAGTGCGCTTTATGATTAAAACGTATAGTTATTCCTACAACGTAATCATGTAATGTATTCCTAATTAAGATGTTATAAGTTTGATAAGTTTAAGGATCCTAACAGTTCTGTATCAGAAATGTTTGTTTCTTATTTATGTATTGTGAAAGTATGCAGCATTATGTATTAAAAACGTATAAGTTTTATTCAATACTAATATGAATGCAAATGTATGTATATCTCTAATAAAGAATGTTATAAAGTTGTTGAATAAAGTTTAGAAGGATCCTACAACAATTATCATGTATTCAGTAAATGTTTGTTTATATTTATGTATTTTGAAAGTAGTGCAGCATTTAAAAACGCATCAAGTGTTTATAGAATACTAATAATGAATGAAAAGCGTAAATACATTGGAAATAGTTCAGTTTGATATTCTCTAAAATTAAAGACTATTTATAAAAGTTTTAGAAGAAAAGTTTAAAAGGATCCCGTAGCATTTTATCATGTATCCAGCTGAGTTCGTTTCAGATTAATATATTTTGGAAGCAGTGAAGTATTTATGCATTTAAATACTTATCAAGTGTTTATCGAATACTAATACTAAATGTAAAGCGTAAATGCATTGGGTTTAGTTCAATTTTGAATTAAAGTATTCTCGAAAATTAATGATTGTTTATAAATGTTTTAGATTCTTCATAGTAAGTTTTGAACACCGTAAATACAGTAGAATAAAAATATAAGTTACAGTAGAAATACAGTTCGTCGTAACGATGGGTCCCGTAACAAAAAAAAAATGAATAATTGGTTCAGACAACACTAAAACTGCAATTTCAGACTATGGCTAGTCATCCTTTATCAGGTTTTCTCCCCGCGAAAGGGTGGATATTCAGAAAATGGTCAATTCGGTTAGTATACAGAAAATTGTCGATCGGATAATTCGAATTCGAAAAACCGGAAGCCAGAAAATTTGAGTTTTTTTTTTACCTTACTTGCAATTTTAGTATTTCAGTTTCACAATTTTTTTACTTTGCACCCCAATTTTCACCTATAAATCTTATCTATAATAATAAAAGAGTCTGTGTGTTTGTCTTCGGATCGTAAAAGACCTACTTATACTGCCCTCAGAAATTCGAAATTTTTAAGATAGATTCCCTTTCATACCAACGTGTGCACCTGAGGCTTAATTTTTTCATATTTGTTCCATTTTTAGAGAAAATTCGAATTTTCTGAAAAAAATACACCACTTTCGCTCAAATCCGATCTTTTTTCTCTTTCCTGATGCCATCGGCTGAAAAAATTAAATAAAACTTTTAACGAAAACATTTAGAATTCAAAATGTCTATTTTTTATTGTTTTGCCATTACTTTCAGAAACTAAATTCATTATTTGAAAAATAATTGACATGTTTCAAGTGACGTAATTCCGCCAGTCTTATTCCCGGATTTTATTGTGGGTTTATTTGATGATTTGTTCGTTGATTTTTCTGTTGACTGCATGTATGCATATTTAAGCCATAAATGTATAGTTAAGCTATTACGGAACTATGATGGTTAATAAAGGCCATCGCACTAGAGCTATTAGTGTTTTATGTCTTTATTTTTTCGCCAAATCGTTGCCAAACTCGCCAAATTATAACTAAAATTCGCCAAATAGGCAATTTCCCTTTTATAAATAATTTATAAGCTGGTCGGTTGTTCTAAGGTCATTGTGTTAGAGCTGTATAATGGGTGTGGGTAACTATATCTATTTTCTCGCCAAATTATTTCCCAAAACGCGCCAAATGAGCTAAAAGGTTTTATGTATTTATGAGGGAATTGTGATGACATTTATGAGTGCATTTTATAGCGTATTTTTCATTTTGGAATTTTAAGGCAATGAAACGGGATTTTATAATTTATAACGAGCGGAAACAATAATAAGTTTATGATCCTATAACAGGTTATATGGTACACATATTTGGAATCTATTTGATATTTTTTTTTATTCCGTGCGAAGAACGGGTATAAATTTGCTAGTAGAGCATATAAGTTAATTTGTTAAATAAAATTTTACTTACGTGGTACTGGGAACTTGACTGGGATCTTTTGTGTATAGCGTCACTGCTAAGTGTCCAAGCAACTACACCTGTCAATGCGAAAAATAATACTATTAAATTTAAATTTTATATTATTGAAAACTAGATACAATATTTAATGAAAAATGTGATTACGTTATGGTTCTCAGTTTGGTAACAAAATACTGATTCCTTTTCAGATTTAAACTTGGCAATGCATTTTTGGGCTGTATGTTTAAACTTCTTCAATTCAAAATATTGATAATATAAAATAATATTGTTAACTTATGTAACATTTGAGAGCTATCAAATAAATAACAAAATTTAAATCTGAAACACAATTTAAAGGAAAACTCACTGAAACAGAAAGAAATTAAAAAAAACTTTTTTTTTACAAATTCCATCCATTTAAAATTATTAGAATAAACCATCATTTTCTTTAAAATAATGAAAACGTATACTTTCGTACAAATACTTCGGAAACCAGGACTAGTTTTTTAAAACATAATCATTTTGCATATGATTTTTTGAAATTTATTTAATATAAAGAATATTCTTTAAATTTAATTTAAATACAATGTAAATATTTTGTAAAACAATAATAAAACATAGAGACATATATAAGGCAAATCCATTAAAAAATGTAGCACAAATTTTTAAAAAATACTTGTTTTTCTTTATTTTCCCTTAAAAATATTTTTTAATCCCTATTTTTCTCAATTTTTAATTCTTAAATGCTTTCTTCATTTTCTGCATTTAGTTTTTATTGTTTTTATCAAAATTATTTGCATACTAGTATACATTAAAGAAACATAAAGTTGATGCGTTCTCAATAACATCACATCATAAATTCCTCACAACTTATGCCTAATGATTCTTGAATGAATGTGAACTCTTTCAAAATTTCAACAAGAAATTAAAATAAATTAATCTCATATTTTATACTAACGCAATTCCATTTGTTGGATCAATTTAATTACAAGGTAAAACATTCCTCATTTTTGGAAAAAAAAATCTTAAATCTCTAGAAAGGGGCGACGTCTCAGTTGTTACGGTTCATTTATACAGTTCCATATTGTAGATAACTAGTTAATCAGTTTCGAAAGTTTTTTTTAAAGTAGTATTTATTTTTAATTAAAACTGTCGGATTTCAAAACATTTTAATTGCTATTGTTTGTCGGATTTTTTTTCAATTATAACCTTTTAACTCATAGTGGTTTTAACTGTACAGGAGACATTGCATAAATTACTTTCCTAAGAACAATAACATATTTTCTCACAGCTATCGGGTGATGTTTTGAGGTTCTAATTGTTTGTTTTGAATCATTTGGGAATCTTTTAATTTATCAAACATTAAATTTTGTATCATTGTATAAATAATATTTTTATCTATTTGAATTATTGATCCAATAACACTGGTCAACAGTGAAAATGCGACTGAGACGTAAGTACCCAATTCTGAATGATTTCAACGTGCTAAACACGAATATCACCTTAAAAATGTTTGTTAGCTTTAATTTTTGAGTTACGGTTATTTTTTTCATTACATAGGATACGGCGAAATCAAAGGGGGCACCAAACGCAAAATAAATTGCAGTTAATTTTGTTTACAGACACCCTCCAAATTTTCATACAGATTTTATTTGATACTAGCTTTCTATACCCGGTGTCGCATGGGTTAATCTTTAATAACATCCCTTTCCAATGCGCCCTTTCATACATAAGACAAACGAAGAGAGCACTTAAAATATAACTTAAGGAACATGAAGCGTATGTTAAAAAAACAAGAATATCAGAAATCTTCCGTCGCTACACATTCTTGGGAGTTTAATCACCGTTTCAATTTTTCCTCTGCTTCAATTTTGGTCAAACCTTCTAGTATTGGGGAACTTGACTTTTACGAATCTTACCATATACTTAAAAACCACAATAACACTGTTAATTCATCCAACATGCCAGAGTTTTCTCAAATTTGGAAGGGTCTCATAGTAACAGAGTAACATTTCTCCCCACGCACATTCCCCCGCCCTCTCCCTCTACACCCCCTTTTCCGGATATCATGTTACACAGCTTCTAGCCATCGCGTCCACTGTCAGTTTGTTTGCGTATATTGCTGAAGATGGCGAGCCTCGATGTTGCCGAAACATGTACAATTTTCACTAAATAAACTATTTGCTCCAATAATTACGTTGTTTCCTTCACTCTCATGTTTCTTGCGCAAAGTTGATGATACTTTCTGAATATGCTACAGCTTCTAAAAACAACCATGGACGAAATGCAAGAAATTTATTGCTCTTTTTTCTGCACCTCTTGACGTGAGAACGTTCTACTTAACCAAGGGGTATTAAGCTGCTTATATGAGTGCAGAAACCTTGAAACTTATCATATCCTCCCACCCTTTTGTTAATAATATCAAATAAAGCTTGTATGAGCAAAAATTCAGAGGGTTTATATAAACAAAATTGACTGTAATTTATTTTGCGTTTGGTGCGCCCATTCATTTCGCCGTATCCTATGTAATGAAATAAACGACCATAACTCAAAAACTAGAGCTAGCAAACATTTTTTAAGGTGATATTCGTGTTTAGCTTGTTAAAATCATTCATAATTGGGTACTCTAATCTCAGTCGCAGAAATTTTTTGAAATTTTGTTGTCCAGTGTAATCTGTGGTAATAAACACATTCATTTTATTTTTCAAAGTTTTCATTTATTCGAAAAAAATTGCGTTTTGTTTATGAAGAATTGTAGTCCACTCAATACCATACTAACCTAATCATAAGTCAGATTTATAACAGTTTGCTATAGCACACAATGCTGATTGCGCATAAGTTTACTAACAATAACATTTGTCATTTTTTGAACATCAAGCCTCCTTTGAATGGAACCTAAACACTTCCAGTTGCAAGATGTATTACATCACGATACAGGCTTCATCTGGTGTGCACTACTCTTATTTTTAAGATGTGTTTAACCTGGCGTAAAAAACAACTTTAATTCATAAAAAAATGCACTCGGTATGCATCCAGACTTTCCTTGACTGATCATGGGAAAGAGATTTCTTTAAAAAAAAAAAATATCATTACAGTTTTAATAGACTATGACGTTGCTAACTATATTTGCGAGTCTCGTCTTACAATTTAGTCTCATCTTACAAAACAGAAAGAGCAATTAAGAGTGAACGATGATTTTGTTTGAATAGTTATTCCGTATTTTTTTTATAATTTTTTTTAAAAAATGGCTTTATAAGCAAGTTTTAAACCTCAGTACTGCCCTGGGGCCAATTAAAAAGTGTAGAAATTTTTAATACTATTTTTAATCAAATAATGTTATTTAAATCAAATAATATTTTTGTTTATATGGTGATGGACCTATTTGGAAAAGAATAGTACTAGCCTAGCTTTACCTTATACTAAAGTCGAAAGGTTCGAAATACTAGTGAAAACTGTCCCTGTCGAAATATATTGATTAAAAATGAATGCAAATGTAAGGAAGCATGCAACCTTGGGAAATCACGGAAACTGACGGCTAATAAAATAGGGGCATCTAAAGTAATTTGTGCAATTTGTAACAACTTGTGTAACTTATGCCAATTATTGCTGCTATAAGAGTACATATTTAGCCAACTACATTATTGAATAACATTAATTTTTGGGTTGAGCTATTGTTCTGTTCGAGGTTCCATACTTTCCCCCTCCTGGTCAAAATTTGAATGTATTTTCTTCTCAGAATTATGTTATTTTTTTTAAGTTTCATATAAATATTTTGTGCATATTATATCTTTTATACAAGCTTCAAGAAAATATTAAGCATGTTTCAGGTCTAGAGTGGCAGAAAATGATGAATGAAAATAAATTATTTCTCGAGCCTCGATTAGTGAATCAATATCACGTGGGACAGAACACCAAAGAAAATGCAGAAATGAAAGCTGGAAGGAAAGACGTAACCTGAAACAAGCCAATTCAACTATTTTCGAGCATTGTGAAACTTTTCATACCGAGCAATATATAGTTAGTCTCACATCACCAGCATATAAAATATAACTAGAACATTCCTAAATGTGATAAAACGAACAAAATGTAGAAATTATCGGAGTGGTTACGGCATCATTTTTTCCAAAACTAAAATGAAATATAAATAATTTTCACACCATCGTATAGAAACATTATCATAGCAAAACAAAGTGTCCATTTACTGACTTAATTGTTGTTGTAAACCACACAGATACGGAAAACAGTTGAATTGTTTAGTGCAAAAAAGGGACAAATCTGATAGAACCTTTCTCTCGACGCTTCTTCCTTTTTGCGTTTTAATAACAGAAGGAGCCTTTACGGAAATATTCCTAAGTACTTCGACCTTTATTTACATTTAGCGATTCAGCTAAAAGTGCAAGTTTCATTTCTCTCATAGTTATCTCCCAAACTGGCGAAAGTTACTCGGGCATGAAGCTTCCACTTTTATGCATCGAAAAGTGATACAAAAGTGGGGCAAGACACTTCGCTGTCCCTTATAGGGTCATTAACTCTCGCTGAAGGAGCAATTGGACATTCTTCATCAGCGAGTGTGAAAGGTGTTTGACGAGCTGCTTTCGATTTCACAGATAAATTGTCGGGGACTTACACGGTGAATTGGACCGTGGGAAGTGTAAATATTTCTCATTGTAAAAACTAATTTGAGGACTTTTAAAACAGTTCACGTATGTGTTTGGTTTTTCGCGGGGACAGGGTACGACTTGTGTGACACTTTTTTGATATATCGCTCTGGTCAATTTAAAAACAAAACCATCTAAAAAAAAGTTTATTGCCAATTAACTATTTTGTAGGCTTGGTACGTCCAATCACTTTTCTAATTATAATTTTTTTTACCAATTAATGTTTTTTGATAATACAGTTTTTAGTGACATAGTTAACTGTCTGAATCACTCAAGCATAATAATAAAACACATTGTCTATCCTCCGCGGACCCAAGCGAAAATATGAACGTATTTTTATAATTGCACACAAATATATATTAAAATAGTCGTGTGTAACACTGCATACAGCTTCCGACTGCCGCTCTATAAATACAATTTAGTAATACATTAGTAGTTTTAGCATACATTTAGTAATAAATTAGTAATTTTATCATACATTTAGTAATAAATTAGTAATTTTATCATACATTTAGTAATTTTATCATACATTTAGTAATTTTATCATACATTTAGTAATTTTATCATACATTTAGTAATAAATTAGTAATTTTATCATACATTTAGTAATTTTATCATACATTTAGTAATTTTATCATACATTTAGTAATTTTATCATACATTTAGTAATAAATTAGTAATTTTATCATACATTTAGTAATTTTATCATACATTTAGTAATTTTATCATAATTTAGTAATTTTATCATAATTTAGTAATTTTATCATACTTTTGTAATTATATCATACATTTAGTAATTTTATCATACATTTAGTAATTTTATCATACATTTAGTAATAAATTAGTAATTTTATCATACATTTAGTAATTTTATCATACATTTAGTAATTTTATCATACATTTAGTAATTTTATCATACATTTAGTAATTTTTATAAATATATATTTTATATGGTAATTTTTATAATTTAAAACCTAAAAAATTTATAGCAGCTACTACTTGTGCATGCGCGATTTCCCAAAAAGCCTTATTATGACATCCGACAGCCAGAACAAAATTTTCATTTTGGATTTTCAAACCTATCAGAATACTTTCAATACCTTATTACATAATTACAAACACTACGAAATTTCATTATATAAATATATTCACAAAAGGCTTATATTGAGATATATATGCCAGTTTATATTTCTATGGAACTCGCGTTAGCAATTGTTAACTTTCAAAAATTTATCAAAAAAGTATATTGCAAGTTTTAAATACTTTACGTATTGACGTGAAAATACATTAAAATATATTGTAATAAATATACCGTACACCATATTTTTGCTGCTAAGTTCATGTAGATTGTCATATTAACAGACAACTCAGGAGCTCTAAATATTCTTAAAAATATGGTTACATTTTTTTGAAGATTTTTCCCCCCTCAAACGACACATCCAATTAAATTCACATTCTTTTAATTGAAACAGCGTAGAGGAATTATAAACTAATCGGACTGATATGGTGATTTAATTGTTTCAAGCTGTTTATTTTTAACCTCCTTTATTAGATTTAACACAGCCAGTTACGAATCGTAATTAAGAATCGCGGTCAAGTGACGAGGTAGACACCATAGCTGTACATCCCCCCCTTTAAATCCTTTTCTACTCTCTAAACAATCAACATTTTAGAAAAAAAATATTGAACTCTATTGAGCTGTCTGTTAATATGATTGTTTAACACTCTCTTGTCACAAAAGGGCAGAGTATGCGTTATAAAAATCTATTTTTTTAAAACATAGAACTTTAGAACAGTCTAGTATACATCCACCTGAACAAAAAATATTGAAATACAAGAAATATTATGAAGAATAATGGCTTTAATATTTTTGAAACTTATGGTAACGGTCACCATGACATATCGAAGAACATTTTTCTGTGAACCATTTAAAGAATTCACAAAAACTTGAAGTCCAAAATAGTTAAATTTTGTCACTTATCCATTACCGTATATTTCTGCAAATTTATTATAAATTTATTGAATTGTAAAAGAGAAACGCTATGAATGTCCTTGGCTAAAAAATAGTTGGTCGCAAAGGTCGTCTACGCCATACCTTAACTTTGATCGAGAAGTAAGAAAGAGCTGCGAGCATCGACCTAACGATTATTTATCGATCATCCCATAAATTTCCTCTATTGGCATTCAACTTTTAAAAAGAGAATATTAAATCAGATGACTTGAACAGGTGAGCCCGCATGTATTTGATCAAAAAAATTAACTATACCATTGTATTTTTTTAATATTGTACTGGTAGCATAAAGAACACTGATGAACTCTTACTTTCTAGAGTTTTCATACTTTTAAAGGGTTTTGTTAACAGTCTTCAGAAGGTACAGTTATATGAAGGGTCTACTTGCGAAACTCACGGTCTCCAAATTTTAATTAAAATACATTGTCCAGTCTGTTCATTGGCTACTTCTTCCAATTGAAGTTACGATCGTCAAAAGTCGCCAATGAACAAGCTGGACTATATATCTTAGCTAAACTTTGGAGAATGTTAATTGTTCAACTACACCCCTCACATCACACTAGAAAGTAATGCATCTACCATAATTTACTTGTTGAGTAAAAAATACTAAGCTATGCCCATTATGCAGGGGGCTTTGGGACATTGGATTGTATGGAAGACTTTATCCCAAGGTATTAAACCGGATAAAATATGCAGCTACTCTTTACACTGATAAAGTAATTCCTTATTAACATTCTGGTAAACTAATTCAACCATAACTAAATTCCTTATGCTTTTTAGGCTTAATAAACTAAATCTCCTTGTTGCTTAAAATGTTATTTATATCCAATAAAAATATTAACTTGTGATTCACAGCTATTTTTTAACACATGATCCCTGTTAGATGGGGTGGCTTGATCCTGAGGAAAAGTATAGGATGTTTAGCTAAATTGATACTTCCCTTAGTATATAACTTTTGAAATTTTTTTAAAATTCCATTTAAATAAGTTGAATATTAGTTAAAATTTAAATTATCTTTCTTTTGCAGAGATAGCTTAGTACAGAGTTACTTTATTGCTGCACAGTTGTATTTTCACAAAGCGAATGAATAATTGACTGTTTTAAGCTGGAAAATTATAGGGATTTTAGTAATTAAATAAGTATAAAAATGTGTTTAAAAAAATTACAGCTATGTTTAAGAGAACTATTCAAACTAAAACGTTTGTAATCGGGTTTTTTTTTAAGATTTGAAGGTTATTTATCCTTAATTTCATCGGAAATTTATTTTACTTACGCCTTTTTCTTTTTTACTCTTCATATGTAAGGCGACAAGAAAATTGCTAATATTTAAATTAGATCATTGAAGTCGAAAATTTAACTTGCAAAGAATTTATCTTCAATTGCACGTTCAAAAATTAAAGATGTTTACATCAATGTAATGCAATTAAAATGCGCTCTAGAAGTAATATTCATCCTGTTTAACATCAATAATTATATATTATTATTTATTACCCCTAAATTAATAAATAAGGGGTGGCAAACAATATTAAAATAATATCAAATTAAGTATTTTTATTCAATTTTTTATTCAATTCATTAAATTATAATTTTATTTTAAACAACAAACAATACCCAAATGATAAACAAGTTTTTTAACTTTTACACAAATGTAGAACTCAAAAACTACTTTTTTAAAAGAAATACTTTAACATGAAACTTAAACCCACCGGCTTAACAAAAAAAAGTTACATTTAAATAACAAGCACAAATATCATTACGATTTTTTTTAAAAAAATACTAAACTTACCAATGATAGCTGCAATTAACGGCAGTATAATCCCTACGGTCACAATACACTTCATGCTCCCACTCTTGCCACTGTTCGCATGTCCACTGTCCGTCCGTCCGGTTCTTCGACGACCGCTGGTCATCAGTTCTTTCTGGGAGCCTCGGCTCATGTTCAGTGAGCCTCTGATTATGTTTCACTGATCGCCTGAACCCAAGTTCTTGTCTATACGCGTGGACAGGTTCAAGCGTCAAGCATCATTGAACATTCTGGAGGAAAGTTAAATTGCTAAATATATGGAAATTGGTTTTTGTTACCAGTTTTTTTAAAAAACCCAGTTTTTAGGTATAACTTGTAGTTTGTTCTTTTGTACGGTTTTTTGCTTTAAAATATCGGGTTTGTGTGTGCGAGTAGTCAGTTTCTTAAGTTCTTTTTATGTTGGTTAAAGGATGCACTTTAATAATAGACTAAAAAACAAAAGATAACCGAAAGCAACCCGAAAGGAACATTTATAATAAGCACTTTACGTCCCTGTATGGTAGCGCAGTGAAAATGAAAATCTTTCCTATAATTTTTATTTATTTAGTTCGAGAATGGCGGCGATTTGCCCTTTTGACCACTTAAATTTGCTTTTATTGCTTTTCTTGAAGAAAGTGAATAGCTGTTTTTTGTCAAGATTATAAAAAAAATTACACTTTGGTCGTTTATGAATAATAATGAATGATAATTATAAAATGTGAAAATGTAACTACTAAGTACAATGATAAGTTTGCGTATTGGTTGTATTAAATGTTTTTTTTGTTTAGTTACTTCATGAAGACGAATTTTTAAAACAATAGCCTGGCTATGTATGGTATTTGTTTTCAAACCACTTTATTCCTAACAAAATCCAATCCAGGACTGTAGCTGCGTTTATGCAACACAGAATTTGGTCAAGAACAGAATTTGTCAAGATAACAAAAAAAATTACACTTTGGTCGTTTATGAATAATAATGAATGATAATTATAAAATGTGAAAATGTAACTACTAAGTACAAAGATAAGTTTGCGTATTGGTTGTATTCAACGTTTTTTTTGTTTAGTTACTTCATGAAGACGAATTTTTAAAACAATAGCCTGGCTATGTATGGTATTTGTTTTCAAACCACTTTATTCCTAACAAAATCCAATCCAGGACTGTAGCTGCGTTTATGCAACACAGAATTTTAAGTAATAAAACGGAATTCATAAAAAAAAGCTCTTCGCTCGGGACGTTATTAAAGATACGACATCGTACCCACTTCACCCATAAAATAATTCAGACACCCTAATACAGTAGAGTTCGGATAATTAAAAAAAATAGCGTCCATAAAGCAAGTGGATAAATAAGAAAATCTCATTTACTCTTATCCATTTATGAAAACAAATGTCCTGAATTAGATAAAACTGTTATATGCACGCAGAAATTTATTTATAAATTGCATGTGCTGATAAAATAAAAAGATTGTTAGAACGATTTCTCAGGTCCACTAAAAAAATTAATAACAATTGATCATAAACCAAAGAAAAATAATATAGTAAAAAACAGGGCGTAAGCGAGAACAATTTCTACGAATATTTTGAAGAACAAGATATATTATTTGTTACAAGAAAATAATAGGCATGTTTCTCGCCTTGAGTGGCAACAGATCCACAGGAATAAAATTAAGGTCTCGATTGGTTAATCAATGTAGTGGGCGGAGCTTACAATAACGAACTAATATTAACTGTAACCATCAATGAAAGCAAGAATGAATTACGTCATGTGTAACAAGCCGAAAGTAAAACCTCTTTAACTCATACAAGACGTTAGCAAGAAAATTTTCTACGCGAAAATGAGCTTTCTGCTTAAATTTATCTAAGAAAATAAAATACACTGCTCAAAACAATTAGGGGAGCACTTTGCGTACTTTTGTTAACCCTTTCAGTTCAAACTTCTTATTTTTTATTCTAAAAATCTAAAATTTGTTAAATAGATTTATTATGCATCCAGAATGATATGGTAAAAAACAGGGGGGGGTCTTAATTTTTTAACTAAAATTTGAGGGGAAAAAATTGGAATCATAGCATTTGAATAAATTATATTACAATAATTTTTCAAAACTTTATTTCTTTAAAAAAAGTTAAAATCAATTTTCAAACATCTAAGAATGCAAGCCTGAAGAATTTAAGGACAATTTATTTCATAAAATTTTTTGGGAGTGAATTTTATTTTACCATGTTTTTCATATTTTCATTTAATTAAAACAAACAATATTTAACTCTCCAAAAGACATGATTCTTCCATCTAACGATAAGTCAGTGTGAGCTCAACTTATTGAGAAAAAATATCGCAAGCTGATGTTTCCAAATGGAATCTTTGGGGGTGAAAGGGTTACAACACTGTGTTTCCCTAATTGTTTTGAGTAGTGTATGACAAGGTGAGATCATTGTCCTGAAAAATTTATACACGACAAATTAAGTTAAACAAAAAAAAAACTTAACGTTTTTATACGGAAATGAAAGTGTTAATGGTGTTTACAAAGTCGACGTTAATGGGTTAACTACTAAAAGATAAATTTAGAAAATATCTGTTTCAGAATAAGAACTTTAATTTTACTGCCTTTAAGGAAAGTGAATGTTGTGTCTTTACAGTTGCAGATCGGCTTTCTTGCCCCAGGGGATAAGACACGACTTCAATTGGGGATGGACTGAAGTCCGAAAAGTCGGGGACCTTGAAAAGAAAAAGTGAATAAGATGGATCTGTTTTCGAATGTACCATATTACATTGTTTACGAAACGCATGGGTAATAAAGTGAATTATTAGAAGAAGTGTAATAGTGGTTGTAATGATGGGTAAATTAGACAAAAGTGATTTGATCTAAATAAAGTTTACTGAGAACGTGATGATAGCAGAAGTTCAAGAAAACTTATTTTCTTTGTTATCCATTGTACCTTAGACGAAAAATATCAATGAAGTAAAAGAGAAAGGATAGTGAAAAAATTTAAATATTCTATCAAGTCGAGAATAAGTAGTGGGTAAACCCATGCTTTTTATTGTAAGATCACTTTGTTTAATGATTTAAGATTACTCCGGTTTTTGGTGTAAAATTTCTACTGATTTGTGGTGAAAGCTTTCAACATAAAGCTGGAAGCAGTACGTAATGCCACTAATTTTATGGAGTAGCATTACATCAAATAGTTTACAGTTTAGATCATCGAGCTACATTTTGTAATCAAAGTTTAAAATATAATACAGGAAGTTACAATCAGTAATTTCATAAAAAATAATTTATAAAATAGGAACAGTTTTTACATTAAGCTCATATTTACTTAGAAAAGAACTTTTATTTTGCTTTGGAAAGATCCCTTGATCTGCACTTCTTCTATAAATTAGTCCATTAGATAGATACAAAAGTCAAGTTGAAGGCAACTATAAATCCTCTAAAATCCCCACCTAATGGTTCTTGATAAATAAGATGAGGCAGTCCAAGGAAACAGATAAATCCTATAACATCACTTTATTTTTACGGTAACAAGAAACTCGAAGCATAGGATATATTACTTTGATTAAGAATCAGACTTTTCAGAAATCTCCTATATTTAGTTTTTATAAGCTTACAAAATAGTGCATGTTAAGTAAATTAATTTTATATCCAATATTAGCCCTATGTAAAAATATTTTAACATTACCGTGATAATTGAAGAGCTTAGTGGAAGAACGTGCTAAGTGAAATTTTTTTAAAAATTGATGTTTTTGTATAAATAAACACGTTGTTACCTCCTTTAAAGATAAAAAAATTTCTCCCATTTTAAAAACAATAAGTTTAGCATATTTTTACCCCCTTGTAAGTACCGTTTATGACGTATCGAAGTGCAAACCAAAACCTTTAAAGCTCATTTTCTCGTTTTCACCTTTTTGTCACTTAGCATGTTCTTCCACTAAGCTCTTCAGTTGTGTTGTAGAGAATTTAGGGGAATTTGCTTTAATGTCCCATGGCAGAAATGGTGATGACTTTTCTAATTCTGCTGAATATTTAGCCGAAATGTTATTATTACAATTAACTCAACATTTAGCAGTTATGGCGAATCAGCAGCAGGATCAGCAGGTAAAGTGTTCAACTGAGATTTTTAAGTGTACCTCATTTGCTTTGCACAAAATCACAATTAGAAAGGAAACAACGAACTTGAGCGAACTTAGCCATAAAGTAAAACTGCAGTTTCGGTGAAAAATGTATATTCTTTGTCAGAGCGAAAAAAATGGAAACCATTTGGTTTCAATAAGCAAAACATAAATGGCTGTTTTACTATTTCACATTCTGCATTTTCACAGTGGTCCATGGGGCCCAGATGGCCGAGTGGTTTGGACCGTTACGCTAGCAGTCTGCGCGCTGTAACGGGTGTGGGTTCGATTATCGCCTTCGCCTGGGTGTATATTCCTTTCTCTGTTACAGTAAAAAATTCTTTCTCTGTCTGTGTTACTTAACGGAGGCTTCATAAGCGGGTCTCTGATCAAGCACACAAGCGGGAATATATATGGACCTACCCCCCTGCAGTGGTTCATAGGAAAGCTCTCGAACACCTGGAAGTGATAGAATCCAGCTGGGCGTCAAAATTAATAAAAAAAATCTGAAATGAGGAAGGGTAGATTGGCATTAAATAAAAGTTTGCATAATATTTAAAATACCGATATAAATGGGTATAACCGAGCAACACTAGGTACACATAAAGAAAGTAACTTAAAAGGTTAATTCTTAATTATGTCGCATTTTAGTCACTTAATTTATAAAATAACAAATGTCAAATAAATATAGATATTTTTGTTTTTCTAAACTAATTAATACTAACTGCCTAACACTCAACCCAATTTCAAAATTTATAAAAAATATGGAATTCTATAGTGCAAAGAAGTTTCTTATCAATATATAAGGTAATATTCTAATTTGTATACAAGTAACATTTACTTTTCTTTGATACCTTTAAAGGACTAAAGTTAAATTATTTCAAAACAAGTCATAAAATAATAAACTTACTCTATGTAGTCTCTTTCAGATAATTAATCGGGTGAAAAATAGAAAAAATCCTAACTCCATTAGAAAATTTGAAAATGAGTTTAGTAAACAGTAAAAGTTTTGTTCTATTTTATAATCAGTTTCAAACAAAAAAGTTCCTTCCATTAAGTAATGAAACTTATACTTTACAAAGATGTTTTTTTTTTCATTTGCATGGATTTGACAAAAATCTTGAGGTTTACAAAACACTGTGCAATATTCATAATTAAATTACAAAGCCAATGCATTTTTAAGAGTAAAAAAGCAGAAACTGAAATAAATACTTTTTTTAACAACACTTGTCCTTAATGAAGCAATCGTTTGATTTTTATATGATTTGTGTTTTTTAACTTTAATTTATTTTGGGGTTGGTTAATTATATATTTCAAATTCATACTATTTTTCCTACTTAATTTTTTAAAATCAATTTGGTCAAATCTCCCTCCCTAAAAAATTAAAAGTATCATGTATATAATCCTACTTCTATTTAAATTTTGTTTAGCGACAATTTGTAAATATTTTAGAAAACTTAATAAGATTGATTAAAAACTATTTTTTAATACAGGACCTATACTAGTTAGGCAGTTTTGTTTATTTTAAAACAACTTCTTTCCTACAAAAGGAGATTTTAATGAAAGCAACATCTATCGAAGTATTGAACACTTTTATCGAAACTTTTTAACTTTTATTCTTTATAAAATCACTATAAGGAAATTAAACATAAAACATTCATGCCTCTACCATTAGCAAGTGTTTTCCTCTTCGCAATATTTTTTTTCAATAACAGGAAAATTATGCAATAGACACAGGAATACCCATAAGACACTGGTGATGTAAAAAAAAAGTCCTATAATCAGCTATTTGAAAAGAGTTCTAATTTTTCATGATATTTATTTTTAGAATTCAAAATAAATATAATATATTATATTCTATACTTTACTACGTTTGGTCATTTTTTAGTCAATTATACTTGGTGAATAACAAAACTAAGTCAAACATAACGTTGGAATGAATAAGTTTTTTTAAAAAAGTTGTTACACAAAATTTAAACAATATGCTATCATAAAAATATATATATAAATAATAATAAAAGAATTTATATCTTTAATATGATATACTAAATACAAAATAAAGTAAAAATAGTAAAAAAAGTTTATAACACTAAAAAGCTAATTTGCATAATATTTTTGGAAAACGAATTTTATTTGTAGTGCCAGTGGTGATGATGAATTTTCTTTGCAAAACGAATATTTTGAACTCAATTTTGCAATTTGGTTAAACAAGCTACAAATAAAATACGAAATACAAATGAATCGTATTCAGTTCTTTAAAACGAATCAAGTTTGAATAATTTCAACTGAGTACCTTTCATTTTACATTCGACAAACTAAAAAGGACATTTCGAATAGCTAGGGCACAAACACGAAGTTTTATTCATATCAAAACTTCAAAAATGGCGTCTTCTTGATTACAAAGACTCTCTATTTTGTTAGAAATGGACATCAAAATCCCATTTAAGAGTTCCTTAACGAATTCTTATACATCTCTGCCAGGACGAAAATATAACCTAAACAGCGAAGCATTTTTTATTCGAATCATTAAAGAATACTTTTCCAACAAGTCTCCGGGATTTAATAAAAGGGATGGTGTATGTCATTTTCTGATGGAGGTTTTCATATATCTAAGGGAAATGTTAAAATGCTGTACTACTTTTTCCTATTTCTTCCCGTTCTGTCTCGTTACATTCCTTCCTCCTATAGCACCACATTAGGGTTACCATTTGAGTTGAACATTTATCAAGTTGAATGAAAAGACCTAAAGTTCTTTTAATAGCCTGTAATTTTATGAAAATAATAAATTACAAAAAATAAATCAAAAGCAGCATGCTGTAATGAAAAAAAACAAGATTTGTGATGTTTAACAAGTAGCAGTAACTGATAACTGCTGATGTTAATCATAACAGAACAGCTTCTCTTCGCAATTTTGAATCACCTTAAATAAAAAAATTTGCAAACCAAACAGCTATTGATTTTATCTTATACTTAAACACATAAAACAAACATTTCACTGAATCTATTTTGCCAATTCAGTTGATATTTTAAATGCTTACTAAATAGTTTTGTTTGTATTATTTAAGTTAGTAAAATAAAATGTATGAAATCAACTGTTTTTACAACACATTGTAGGATTAATAGATTAAATTGATTGGAATAATTTTACAAAAAAACCTCGTTTAAGGTACTATCTTTTTTTTAATAATTATCTTACATCGATATTTCAACGTTAATGAAGCATTTTTTTCCATTTTACTATGCGAAAAAGCCATTAAGACTTTTTTTTCACTCAAATAATAGAAAGTTAATGTTAACTCATTAACGCCGATTGGCAAGCGAATTTACCATGCGAAAATAAGCTTTTTGTTTAATTTTATCGAAATAAAAGTATAAATAAATGAAGACCATAGAACTGAACAATTTATGCAGGACTAATTAACTTGCAAAAAAAACGAATTTTAATTACTTAAAGTTAACGTTTTTATGTAGTAATGAAGGTGTTAAGGGTATTCACAAATGAGAAATTAATGGGTAAATAAGAATGGAGTATAAAAAGTATTTCGTCAAAAAATTTCTTATAAAATCTGGAGAAAACTTCAGTCTGGTACTTAACTTAATAATAAACTTTTTAAAAATAAATCACACAATACCAACACTATTTTCAAACTTAATAAACTCTTACAACTAAAATGAGAAAAGAAATCTATACTTTGAAAAATACCAGAATTTTAAGGATAGTTTGCAATTCTTACTGTATTTTTTTTATCTACTCAGTACTCAATTTCCTGCTTGCGGCTATCGCAACCTTCAATACCCCCCCCCCCCCCCCCCAAACAAAAAAAAATCAATCGAATGACCTATTTCAATCGCACACAATGGTACTGGAAGTTAAAGTACTTGGAAAAATATTTCGCTGATGTTTATCTTATTTGTAATATAAAGCTGATAGTATACCGATAAACTGACTTTATTCTTTAGCAAAAACTTAAAATAATGTAAGTAGTAAAAAAAAGTAATGCGAGTAAAAATAAAGTTTAGAATAGTTATGGTTCTATTTCAAATGAAAAGAGTTTTGTTATTCTGTTTTCAAAGGATTCCTTAACGTTATAAAGTTAGGGAATGGTTTTGAAATAGTTTGTAAGCTGCTTTATATGCTACGAAACCAAAAGAAGTTTGGTATTTTAAAGTACCCTAATATTTTTGTGGAAATTTTTAACGAAAAAAAAACGTAACTATTTGAACAATTTGACAAAAAAAAAGTTTAAAATTGTTCCTACGTTTACCAAAAAGTATTTTCGAAACCTGCTTTCTACACTTCTAGCCTCCACGAAGAAGTAAAAACAGCCTCAGAACTCTTATCAAGTGACGAACTCTACATCTGAGTGGGTACCCAGTGCAAACCAGTGGCATCATAGTTGGCTTGTTAGGGATTTTCAATTCCACATATTTAACGAGCACATATGCCACAGTGTACTCGAGACAAATATATATGCATATTTGCCTGAATTCGAACCCGCAACCTTCTGACGGCCAGCTCCCCGACCATTCAGCCTCCCAAGTCGGCATTCAATGTATACATATTGGAGAATAGAAAAGAGGGAATAGATATGCCAAGAAATAATTGAAAGTAGGTTATTTAAAATATTTTGGCAATTTTTGTAAGGCTTTTATGATTTAATGAAACTTTTTAACTCTATCTAAGGGTTGACGTGTTGTAAGATTATCAAAGAAATGGTTAGGAAAACAAATACTTAGCTTTTTAAAAAAATGCGTTTCCGCAATTTCAGCTTTATTTAAGAATAAAAAGGCTTTCGATTATATTATTTACTGTCCCTAATATGTGCAATTGTATATTCTACATTAATAGTTAAATAAAATTTTGTACGTAAGTATGCCTTCTGCATCATTCTATAGAACGAATATTGGGGCCCGGATGGCCGAGTGGTTTGGACCATTACGCTAGCAGTCTGCGCGCTGTAACGGGTTCGGGTTCGATTCCCGCCTTCGCCCTGGGTGTACTTTCCTTTCTCTGTGACAGTAAAAATTATTTCCGTGCCTGTCTTACTTGACGAAGGCTTATATAAACGGGTCTCTGATCAAGCACACAAGCCGGAATATATATGTACCTACCCTATAGAGTATAGAACCAATATATTCAGTCACAGTCTCAGTGTTTTCAACTTAAAATGTTCAATTACTGTCTAAGTTCTTGTATGCAGTAACACATTAGGATTTGTGGAATAAAAATGGATGCTTTTTAATAAAAAGTAATAGTTAATGAGTTTGAAAGACTTTAACGAATCCCCCGATTCAAGAAAATGTTTTCGCCTGTAAAGTACATTAAGTGTCCTATTTTTACTCACAAAATGTTAAATCCCTTTTGCAGAAAAATTTGTTGCACGTTATCATTTAACACGAAATTAAAATGCGTTTAAACCACTAACAGTATAATTAACGAAGCTACGAAAAGAGCCGTTAAAAGATTAATTTGTAGCTTTTTAGGAGAATGCAAAGTATAATTAAATTAAGAGTTTTAATCTTAATGATACTCTGAGGACTATTTAATTACCTAATGTTTTTAATTCTTTAGTTCTTTGTCGCTGTGAAGGAAATACAATTCAAAACTTGGTGTAGCAGTTAATGATATTTTATAATTAAACTTAAGATTGTTAACTGATTATTAATATTCTGAGTAAAGCATTTAATTCTCTTAAACTTACCTAAAATGGCACGAGTCTTTCAAGAGTGATTTTTTTCCATTTTAGATACTTCTTAGGCAAAATATTTAATGATGATTAAAACATCATTATATTTTTCTGATATTCATTATAGTAAATAGTAATGTATGTTATAAAATAAACAATGTATAAAAAGTTAATCTGTATAAATAAATACTGTAAGACTAAACGCATCAAAAATATACACAAGCGAAATAATCAATTTGACAAATTTTAATACATTATAATACAAACCTAATCAAATTTTACAATTAAATCACACAATTTTTAAACATACTTTTTCTACATATCTACAATTTCTATAAAAATTTTAAACCTCAAAATAGGGTTTCCATACTAAGCAAATATTCAAATGATACAACTCATTATCATATTTTTGATGGTGATGAGTGAGCTCGTTCTATATAGTGTTGGAATTTCAACCTAAATTCTAAAACCAAAAGCGTTCATTGAAAGAAGAAAACACAACTTTCTTTGCTTATATATCTAATATCTTATTTTAAGCATGCATATAATATTTTAACTTAAAATTTGAATCACGTTTACAGATATGAGTACTAGCTATTTTTATCGTTTGCTGTAATTAATTTATTTATAACTAGTATATCCGTTTTCTGTCCCACACCTAAAACGGTATCTTAATTTTGAAGGGTTTATTTTCTAATTAGACGTTTTGATCCACAAATGTTTTCCAATAAAAAACATAAATAATCCTTTTCGAAATTCAGCCTCATTGAGGTTATTTTATTTTTTCAATTGCAGTCATTTAAAAAAATATTATGATTCATAACTAAATATAAGCCTTTGCCTCTTTGTTGGAGTTATAAAAATGTATATATAATTTCAAATTTAGAAACTATTTTTTAATGAAAAACACTTGGGGTGATGGTATTATGCTTTATATTATTAGAATTCGATAACAGCTTTACTAAATGACTTGCAAGAAACTCTAGTTGTTTGTTGCAAGATCTCATAGGTATTTTCTCCTTCTTTTTCGTTGCCTAAATTATAAGTAGTTGAGATGTGCGAGTACCTAGGGCCATAACTTTAAAAATATTTGTATCTAAGCTTTGTTAATTAAATGGGTAAATGTTAACTATATTTGCCTTTATTTATACACATTTTAATTCTTGGATGGGAAAACTGAGGCAAGTTAAATGCGTTAAAAGCTATTCGGTGGGCAAAAGTAAAACTTTTCATCCTCTATTTTTTTAGTTAAAAAATTAAGTTCAAGATTTTTTTAATTCAACAATACCAGAAAACATATATTGTAAGTTCATGTAACAAATCATACAATATTAAAACTCATTCCTTGTAAGTTTTTGAATAATTTATCTTTTGTTTTAAAAACAAATTATCTAAAATCTATAGCATCTACTTTGTACCAACCCTGTATCAAAACGATGCCTCCTGAATATGTAATAAGGTGTCATAATCTTTTTACGGGTAAAATTATGAATGACTTAATTCTGTACGATAAAAAATTAAGATCACACATTAACTAACATGGGAAGAATAGAAAATCGATGAAACTGAAGCCTTTATTTGCAAATTTATACAACACAATTGAAGAGCTTAGTGGAAGAACGTGCTAAGTGACATTTTTGAAATTTTTTAGATTTTTGTGTAAATGATCATATTATTAACTTCTTTAACGATAATAAGTTTCCACTTTCTCATAAAACTTTAAGAAAAGTACATTTTTTACGGTTTGCATATTCTGTTTTCAACAGATCTGAGTGCAAACGAAAAACTTAAAAGCTCATTTTCCCGTTTTCACTTTTTTGTCACTTAGCACGTTCTTCCACTAAGCTCTTCAATTGATATACGCCAATTCTACGGATGAGTTGAATTACTTTTTTATACATGTATTATTAGTGTATAATACTATAAAATTAGAATAATTTTAGATGGGATATTTTTTTTTAATTAAAAAAAATCGTGATGGCTAACATGAAATTCGGTTAACGTGAAAACTTTCGGTGCTCCCTTCGAGTTCGCGTTAACGGGTTTCGACTGTATCACTAAATCAATAGTAAAGTTTCAATTATTGTTTCTAAACGTATCAAACATCTTAAATTAAATATTTCTAGACGCATAATTAAATTATGTTGTAAGTTTTCTATTTGTTAACAATTCAACAAAAAACTTACACTTCCTTACTCGAACTGGTGTTTGACATCTAATTTCATTAAATATTCGGAGTAAAATACAACTGCAAAGAATACGAATTTTTCTTTAGAGACAACAAAACAGAGGAAATAAATGATTTAATTACAAAAAATTTCCATATTCGACAATAAAGATCATTTAAATATCAATTAAGAAAATTCATTAAAAATGCACCATTCACTGAACGCGTGGGCAAATTATTATTGTTTTGCGTGTAACTCATAATTGAAGGCGTAACGGAATTAATTAAAACACAAGGCACAACATTTTGTCTTGATTACTTTTTATTAAAAAAATAAGATATTTCTGTTCGTTTAAAAGTAGATGGTACGTACAATACATTCTTAATAAAAAAAATTCATAAAAATTGTTACAATTCCATAAATATATATTTCTACACTATTAACATTTTCGCATTTACCTATATTTAAAGTTTTGTTTAGATAAGCCACAATAAATTTCTGTTTAAAAAATTAGATTAACGGAACTTTTTTTTAAATGATTAAACAAGATTCTAAGATAAACCTTGTACATTTAAAAATAAAATATTGGTAATAAAAAAAATAATACATTTAAGTAACAGTTACAGAATTTTATTGACACACAAATACATAAGAAGAGAATTTTTATACAATAGTCTTATTTAGTCATATTTCGTATAAGAAAAAAAAGTTTTCAGGTCTAAGAAGCTATTTATATTCCAGAAAAATATGCACCGTTTCTCATTTTAAACTCTACTTTGATGTTTCTAGTTTTCATTTGACCCTTGCTTTTGATTCGTGACAAAAAATGGCGTCTACTTACAAAAATTGTGGTTGGTGATATCAAAGTCATACAAAGTTGTATAGTGTCTGGTAAATTAACCATAAAAAGTGGGTGGTTTTTTTAAAAAGTTTTTGAACTATAGAATAATACAGTTTAGATTAGATCCAGCCAATTTATTGTTTATTTTACTCTTTCACATCCTAATATATAAGAAACAAAATCAGAGAGTACTGGATTTGGAGATTTTATTTTAATTTACGATACTAAATTAATTAAAACATTTGGATCCAAATGTTTGTACTATTTAATAAACTTGTATGCAATTTTCTTTTTTACTGAAAAAGTGAAAGATTTGTATGTATACTAGAAAAACTGCTAAATATTTTATTAAATATAATGTGCATGTTTTACGTCTTGAGGATGTGAAATGAAAATGAATTCTATATCCTCCTCGATAGGTGAATCAGTGTCATGTGTACCAATTAAAGAGGAGAAAAAAATATTTTCATTCCGCATATCTGCTGCCACTCAAAACGGGAAACATGCCCATGGATATTTTTAATTATTCAATAGACTATTCGAACGAAGCGGAGAGTGGTTCGTTTGGGGAGTAGAATACAATGTTTGACGTTGGTGTGACGTCGCAATAGGCGCGACCGTTCTAATCTGAATGAATTAGCTACTGAGTGGCTTGATTGTGGAATATAAGACAATGTCCAACGTAGCTGCGGCCTTATCATAGGCGTGGCTGTTCCAGATGCCCATCGGGGTTTTTTAATATAAAATGATTGACTGGCGAGGTGTTATTTGTGGCGGATGTAAACGTACACTTATAATTACTTTTAAAAAATACGTTTCCAAAATATTAACTTAATTTTTTTAAGATTTATCATTCAAATATTTGAAAATCAAAATTAAAACATTCGAGTTTTTTATCATTAAAATAATTGTCAATTTCAATTCACTAAGTTCTTGTAAAAAAATGAAAATGATTTTTTTATATAAAAATTCAGTGAACTCACATTTTCCCATGTAGTTTATGCCACTGCTTTTTTTAAAAAAGACAGGTCAAGAGTCTGGGAAAATAAGAAAAAAAATATTTTTAGTAGGCTAATGGTTAAAATGCTGCAAATATGCTTATTCAAAAGCTTGCTGTTAACGTTAGAATAACTTATTAACTATGAGCAACGCAGTGTGTAAATGTCCAGTGGCTAGGACATGCATACATTGAAAAATGCCTGGGTCCTTATAAAACTTCATTGGTAACAAAACCACGTGATATGATTTGAAAAAAGTTTTAAGCCGAAGTAACCTCATCTTTCTATTTTTTAAAATGTGATGTTTACACTAAAGATGGCAGCACTACATTAAATATCACCCATTCGTGCGATGCGATACGATTCATTGGAAATAATTGTTAAACTAAAGAATTCTTTTAGCACGCATAAAAAAATGAATCAGTAAAAGATATATAACACCAAGTCATTGAAATCCGTTTATATTCCTGTTTTTTTTACTGAAAATACAGTTGTACACTCAAATCGAATAAAAGTATAAAAACAAATCCTTTAGAATAACTGTTTATAAATTTCTCCAAAAAAGGTAAGGAAGTGTGTTCCCCAGTGGCGCAACTGGTTAGCGCGCGGTACTTATACTGCAGTACAAGCGAGAAATGCCGAGGTTGTGAGTTCGATCCTCACCTGGGGAAATGTTCTTTTTAGAAAATTTTACTCCTATCATTAAATTGCGCTAAATTTGTCTCGCGTACAACGAAATTCGGCAAATTTAAAAAGGGCTCATCTACACATTTTCTCTTTTTGTAGGGTTAAGCTTAAGAAGAACGATATATTTTAAGTAAAATATTTGAAAGGTAACACACATTGGTACTAAAGCAAATTTTATACCAACCGTGTGTGACTTATAATATTTTGCCAGATATGGTTGAAAAATTTGCCAAGATGTGTCACTTACCTTTTTTGAGCTATTATAGGCATTTAAAATAAAATATAATAAAAATATCAAAACAATAAACACGTTTGTAGTATTTTTTTTATTTGATTTTTTTTAAGGATAAATAACATTATTGGATTTTATAATCTTACTTTAAGCAAATTATGGGGCTTTGAGCAAATAATTATAACACATATTTTAATATTGAAGCTGAACACAGCAAGTCCTTTCCCTGGTGCAAACAAATTAAAATACTACTGTTACTATTAGTATTAATAGTAGTAATGGTACAAACAAAAAAATAGTATAATAATCCAAGATAATTTTATTAGTAATTAAAATGAATAAAAAAAGGTATTTTTATTTTATATATTAATTTTATTAAAAAAACATTGTCGTTGTTTTAAGAACAGTATAAAACAATGTAATTTCAAAGGAAATTATAAAAATGAAAATTGAAATAAAAAATTTTATACAATAGAATACCAGATACCTGCTTACAACAAATCCACCGAATTCAAAATTGTACACAATTTTCTTTGCATTTTTTTAAATATATATGAGTGACATTTTGTTTCCTAAATACTGGAACTCATAAAGTATTTTTACAAATAAATATAAATAATTTTATATTATTTAGATTTATTTGTAACAATACTTTATATAATTACTTTTAGACAACAAGTCCACCAAATCCAAATTCTACACTACTTCCTTTGCAATCTTTTAAAAACATGCGTGACATTTTGCTTCATAAATACTTGAAATCTTATAACGTATATTTACATAATTATATATTATTTAGATTTATTTCTAACAATACTTTCTATAATTTTTTTTAAGTTAACTGCAAAATGTCCTTTTGAAGTAATATTTAAAAAACTTGGCTCCCACTTGACCAGTTGTATGAATTTCAAGTTTTCTACAGTATGTGATTTAAAAAGTGCATGTACAAATTACAGTAATGAACAAATAAAAAAATGAAGGTCGATAATTTATTGTGATCATAGAATAATCAATAAACAAAACTGTTATAATTTTACATTTCTATGTGCAAAACATTGTGAAAAGATATGAATAATTTACAATAAGGATATAATTTATGGCTAGAAAACAAAAACGGTTTATACAAGTGCTTAAAAAACATATGTTTATGGAAGGTAAATAAATAATATCTTGAGAATTACATAATGGAGGGGCAAGATACAGAAGGATGGCCAAGTTCACCTACAAAAAAAATCAATAAAAATTAAATTATAATTTATAATTTATAATTTATAATTTATTTAAATTTATTTAAATTACAACTACCATACAGATCTAGTCCAATTACAGGTAGAGGATAAAAGCAAGGCAAAGCACAAAAATAAAAAACTAAAATGGAACACTAAAAGAAAAACAAAAAATAAAACTATTAAAATACAAAAGGTCAGTAAAATCAATTAAAAAGATCCATCGTTAAAATTGCAATCAGCTCCAGATCAGATTGCAATCAAAAGATCCATAATATATAACAGGACAACAAAATATACAGTACAAAATACAGACACAAAGACAAATAAATATACCAAAAAAAGACAAAGCATCAGCACACAGAAACAAACAAAAATTACACAAAAAGTGAGAAAATATCAATTTTAAAATTAGAAAAATCATCAAAAAAAATATCTCTTTTGACTGGTAGATTATTAGCAATATTTATAAATTGCAGTATCGGTTGGTTTTTAAGATAATTTTTAGTTAATAAAGGTTGCTTAAATATAATTTTATTACGAGTATTGTATGGAGGAATATATAAATAAAATTCTTTAAGTAAAAAAGGACAATCAATTTTGTTATGAAATAAACTATGAAAAAATTTAAATAATGATACCATTCTTCTGGATTCTAATGAATTTATTTTGTTGTTTGATCTAATTGAGGAGTTCGATGGATATTGCTCATAGCTATTAGATTTAAAATGAATATATCGTAAGAATTTATTCTGTATTCTTTCAATGGTATAGATGAGTTGCTTGCAAGAAGGATTCCAAATGACACAGCAGTATTCTAATATTGGTCGAACTAAAGTATCAAAAAGACATACAAGAACAGATATGTCAGAAAAATTACTGGTAGTTCTTTTTAGCATACCAAGTTTTTTATGCGCCTTTTTTGTTATCTCCTGTATATGCAAATTAAAAGTAAAACTAGAATCATAAGAAACACCAAGATCCCTAATACTATTTTTGCGAGCGAGTTGTATATTGTTGATAGTATAATTGTGAACAAAAGTATTTAGTTTTCTTGTGAATGTAACAACAAAGCACTTATCAATATTTAAAAACAGGCTATTTTTTATACACCACGAATGCAACTTGCAAAGTTCACCTTGTAAAATTTCACAGTCAGATATAGTTGAAATACAACGGTAGATTTTCAGATCATCAGCAAATAATAAACATGAGTCAAATAAATCAGCTAAATCATTAACAAACAAAATGAAAAGAAGAGGTCCTAAAACAGATCCTTGGGGTACCCCAGATGTACTGACAAAACAATCTGAAAAAGCAGTTTTATATTTTACATACAGGGGTCTTTCTGTTAAATATGTGCGTAACCACATGATTAATTCTTTACTAAACCCAATATTAAATAATTTAATCAATAAAATTTCAAAATCAACAGTGTCAAAAGCCTTTGCAAAATCAGTATATATTACATCAAGTTGTGCATTTAGTTTTAAAGCATTTGAAATATCGTTATTTAAACACAATAAATTACTAGCAGTAGAACGTTTTTTAACAAAACCGTGCTGATTAGGGGAAATAATTTGAGAAGTTTGAAGTGAAATTTTATTGCAAATAATAGATTCAAAGATTTTAGCGAAACTTGAAATAATAGCAATGGGTCTATAGTTGTTTATGTCAGACTTTTTACCTTTTTTGTAAACAGGTATAATTTTTGACGTCTTCCAGATATCTGGAAAAACCTTAGTTTTTAAAGACAGATTGAACAGTATTAGTAAAGGATAAATAAAACTATCAATATTAGCTTTGATTATATACGATGGAATGCAATCTAAACCTGCAGAACTAGATCCCTTTAAACCCTTAATGCTAATTTCTACCTCAGTGTTAGTAATAAGTTCAATATTGACCGCATCTATAGAGTTTAAACAAAAATTAGAATTATCATAATAATTACACTGTTTGGAGGAACTTTTAGTATAAATGCTAGAGAAATAATTCTTAAAACCCTCAGCAACTTCATTATCACTAGTTAATTCTTCACCGTTACAAAACATAACATGATTTTGATTAGTACTATTACGAAAATATGACCAGAAGGATTTAGGATTTGATTTTAAAGATTTTTCTACAGAATCAATATGACTTTTTCGGGCACGACCAATATCAGATTTAATTTTTTTCCTAATATGTTTGTATGATTCAAGGTCATTTAAGTTATTGTGTTTCCTATACTTTTTAAGATAAATATTTTTTTGCTTAATATTGTTTACGATTTCCCCTGTGAACCAAGTGGGATATTTCTTTTTAACAGCCTTTGATTTTGGAATACATTCATCCAATATTTCATACAACACAGAATAAAAACTTTCCAATGCAATATTAATAGAATCATAGTTGTTTAAAAAATTCCAATCAACAAGGGTCAATAGTGTGCATAGCAAGTCAAAATTAGCCCTTTTAAAATTGTAGGTGTGTATCATAGGATCTAATGATTCATGTTTACATTTTGATATTCTAGCGATTTTATTTAAATTTATTTGCAACGCAGGATGATACCTATCCTCAGGAGTTATTGGGGAAAGAGGTTGAATGATTGAAGCATCAAAATAAGTAAGTTTGATCAGGACTAGATCCAGAATTCTTTTTAAAAAATTTACAATATTATTGCATTGAATTAACTCATGCAATTGAAGAAAACAAATAAATTCTTGCGTAAGTAAGGTATTTCCAGCAGGTTTATGATCGGACCAATTAATAAGGGGAAGATTAAAATCGCCAACAATAACAAGGTTATTAATATTAGAAAAGTATTCATCTACAACATCATAGAATTCATGAAATATACTATTACTTGCAGAAGGAGGAATATAAATACAACAAACACAAACAGATATATAATTATCAATACAAATTTTCACCCATATCGCTTCACATGAAAAATCAATGTGAGACACCAACCTAGCTTTCAAATGTTTCTTTGCCGCTATTAATACACCACCACCAAGACTCAATCCAGTAAGCTGATAATCGCGATCTTTGCGGAAGATCTCATATCGGCTGTCAAATAGATCAGAATTTAAGAAATCATCATTTAACCAAGTTTCTGTCAAGCATATTAAGTCATAGTCTTCAGCACTAGAAACTTCAAATATATCACTAAATTTTCCTCGCATTCCGCGAACATTTTGGTAATACAAAGTTATTGGTGCAAATCCAGCTCTCGAGCCATGAACATTCTGATCGCCTGATTGTCAATCTAGAGGACTGGTGGAAGACTGCAAGGGCTTGTCAGCCTTCAGATCATCAGAAATGTCGGGCGACACCTCCACACAGATTTTTTCATCCTTTAGTCTGCCAAAAAATTCCGAGACAATGCATCCCTCAGGCCACACTGATGGATCAAGAAGCTTAGTAATGTCATCTTCAAATACTTCAATATGGAACGAAGAATAAGTTTGATATTTGGTAATAAGTTTACGACATAAAACATACTCCAATTCGAGACCATCAAGAGATTCACTTACTTCTTTACCGGTGGTACTAGGACTAAGCCTTGACACGAAGACGGCTTTCTTTCTGGGAAATCTCCTGACAATTTTCAAGTTGGAATTCCTTAACGAACCACTAATAAGTGCTCTGGGTTTATTAGTCTTTTTACCTTCCTCAATAACTCGCGGTTCCAGTTGGGTTTCAGGTCGAGGTGCGGAATTCTTGATCACAGAGGCATAGTCCAAATTAGCCTTTTTCTTCAAGTTAGCATCCAAACCATCGGGAATAACATGCCCGGCTGACTCGATAGCCTCCACTCTCTTTGTAATATTCAACTCGAAAGATGTAAACCTCGACTCAAGACCTTTGAACAGTCCCATCAGATCGGCCGCAGATACAGAATCATCGGGCATACGTGTCTCACAGCCATGATAACTCGGATAATTTTTTTCAAGTAAAGTCTTCAACTCACTCACAGCAGTCTTTGCATCCTCGCGAATACTCCTATCCATATTACATTTGGACTCCAAAGCAGTATCAACTCTAACCAAACATGCCTCAAGAGCTTGCAAAAACACGACCACGCCATCCGCCGCCATCTTGATAATAGGCATAGATATTTATCTAAGACAGATATGTTTGTATTTGTAGGATTAAGTTGGTCAGTGACATCATCGACTATACACTGTTAAAAATTAGGCAATAATGTTGTTGATACAGAATTAACACAAAATACCGTCGAACCACGTTAACGCAAATTCCAAGGGAGCACCGAAACATTTCGTCTCAACCAAATTTTATGTTAACCGTCAGGAATTGTTTTACATTGAATCAGTAAAATTTTTTTTTAAAAAATAACATTTAAAAAGTATTATAATTTTATAATGTAATATACTAATAATGTACTTGTATACAATTAGTAATTCAATTAATACAATTCATTTGAAGCAGTACATATCTACTATAGAGAAACAAGGCTTGATTTTCAAAAGTATTTGTTTTAATGTTTTGTTTCATTTGTTCTTTGAAACTTTGAAATACTAAGAAAAAAAGGGTAAAATTCAGAATTTTTGTTTGGGTTAAGCGGGATTTCGCCTAAAGCGATTTCGTGTTAAAAGATTTTTTAAGCATTGGCTCACAGCTTTTTTGGCCGGGGAAATGCTTTCAGTTCATCTTAACCAAAATTTCGTGTTAAGCAAGCTTGCTTTAATGAGGTTCGACTGTATACATAAATTTATTGTGGTAAATGATGCATCAATAACAATACCTAATATTAATGCTGCAAAAACACTCTAATAAAATATTGGAGATAAGCACAATAAAAATACATCCTTGATTTAAAGAATTCAGAAATTAAGGGGGGGTGATCCCGGGTCTTCAAACCAAAGTGCCTCTGTGTAAATTCAATAGAAAAAACATGTTTTTCTTAACAACATTTCTCCGGCTGTATTGACCATCTCCTTTTTGATATGATAAATGTAGCTGATTTACAGGGCTCTATAATCTCACTTTTTAAAATTTGTTAGAATATTTTTAAAATTTTTATTAAAGTAATTATACAACAATTTTTTTTAACATTTATCCTATATACTATATATATTTGTAAAAATATTCAATACAGCCGGAGAAAAGGCTCTCTGATACAAACGGCCACTCCCGCTTAAGAAGCTACAACCAAAAAAGGTTAGTTTGAAATATCGTTGCACTAGAGCTATTGGTGACGGGTGTCGTAATTTAAGAACCACAGTCAAGTGACGTGCCGACACCCGAGTATTCCAAAAAAGAATGATATTCTGTCATCTGCAGTCATTCTAATCTGAAAACTTGATTTGGTAAATTTTATTTTTAGTTAGCTTTACTAAAACTTTCTTACATTTTATCTTTAAAATTTTCTTTAAATCAAATTTTAAGCACAAAATAAAATTTCAGTTTGCATTGCCCCACATAAAGTAAAAATGATCAGGTTACAAAGTTTAACAATGTTGCACAGTTTTCAAAAGAATTACAACCATTTCTAAACATTTTCCAACTTTACAGGCAGAAGAAACAAAAGTTAAAATGCAGAGGAAAAAAAGCATTACAAACCACAAATGTAGCAATAGACGTCCTCATCCCTTTCGCTGCCAGATGAAAGATATGGCACACCTAAAGGAAAATGTGTCACAGGAAAAGCTCGAAAAGTGCTTTCCGGGACTAAATAATTTGTTATGCTTCTTGCTCTACTGGAACTGGAACCAGATCTTCTGGAATTTCTAGACCGTGAGGCTTTTTTTCTCTTGTGTTTTTTAACTTTTTCTGAAAGAAATCAGATAACACCCCAAATAATTATTTAAAATATCAATGGTAAGATACAAGAAAGGTTAAATAATAGAAGGTGCACCAAGCCGTCAACAGAAATACTCAACAACCCAGGACTTTGCTAAGATATCAATTTACTAATGACTTTTTTCTTTAGTTCTTTGGTGGATTTAATAATTCTTTAGTATTTTGACAACACACATATAAAAAGCTTATGACAGCATTTCTCCTTCATAAGTACTTTCATTTAAATGAGGATACATAATTTTCTTGCTTTGCTGTATGTTTCAAATAAATAATTGACCAAGTTTTTAAAAGAAATATTTAATCTTTTGAATTGTAGAGTTGTGGAAGTTTTGTTATATTAAAAAAACTTTTCCAGTTTCAGAAAAGTATGAATTTCCCGATTTTAGAATCACTGGAGATTCCTCATCTTAGAATTCAACAATCAGAATTCATCAACAACCGAAAACGATCCTGTTAGAATCTTTTTGTGTAAAATTTTACCCACAAATGTTCGGCTAACAGAGTTCAGGAAAAAAAGAGACGGATAATCAACGTTCTACTGTATTTTTAAAAATTTAAAAATTAGCAATAGTCTGGCTGCCTAATTCCAATTTTTGATCAAACCACGCACTGACAGGGCAATTTGATATTTTCTTTTATAGTACTTTATAGTGAAGGGTGAAAATTACAAATCAAGAAGATGCATTTCAGGAACCTTTGGCACTTAGTAATTATTAAAAATAGTGTCTCTTACCATAATAGAATTTAGATAATGTGTTATATTTATATTACAAACCAGGAATGTACTTTTTAGGAACCACTGATCTTGTTTAGTTAATAAGATGGGGGTTTTCACCATAATAGATTTTAGTATTATGTAGAAATTTCTATAAACTTCTTTTTAAACCCAGTCAAGTGCACAATGAAAGAGCTTAGTGGAAGAACGTGCTAAGTGACATTTTTGAAAAAATAATTGAGATTTTTGTGTCAATGAACAAATTACTAACTTGTTTAACGATAACAAATTTCCCCTTTTTCATAAACTTTAAGTATTTTTTAAACTTTACAAGCTCTGTTTTCAAGAGAACCGAGTGCAAACGAAAAATTTTAAAGCTCATTTTCTTGTTTTTCATCTTTTTGTCATTTAGCACGTTCTTCCACTAAGCTCTCCAATCGAGAAGGTCCAGACCAGCACATGCATATGAAATTCGGAACATGTAGGCACAAAAATTTTGAGTGTTTTCACTGCAAAAATTTGTTAGAAATAAATGAGCATTTTATTTACCATTAGCTTTTTCTGCTTCTCTACTAGCTATGACTTCTTTTCTCTTATCTTGATAATCTTTATCCAGTTTTTCCACAACTTTGTCGATGAAATTATCCATTATCAAGATTCGAGTTTGTGAGGCTATGACCTCTCGGCATATAGGGCATCTCTTCTGTTTCCTCTTCCATAAGGTGATACAATGTTCGCAGAAAGTGTGTGAACATCCCAGTGTTGTGGCCTGAAAACCATATAAAAGAAAAATATTTTATTGGGACATTAAGATCACACGATAAATCTAAATATACATTTTTTAGTCACTTATACAGTCATTTATACATTTTTAATATTTAAGACTCAACAATATTTGAAATTTAATAAAAAAATGTAATACAAAATGTATTGTTAACATAAAAAAAATATTGTTTATTGTATCCCTGAGGCGGATGGAGAAGAACTTACTTTTATAAATACTTCTGTACATATATTACAAATTAATTCTTCTTCAAGCATTTCACCGAGTTTTTCTGAACTGTCTTTCTTTGATGTGGATGCCTATATATAAAAAAAAAAGATTTAGAACACCTCAATATTTGACAGAAATTATAAAATTCATTGTGCTAAAAATATTTAAACCTGTACAAAAAAAATGAGTTTAACATTACCCACCTGAGGGATAAGCAAATTGGCTAAAGTGTAAATTTATTTTCATTGCATGAGATTTAAATTACAAATTTTAAATAAAAATTTGATTTATTAAAATTTTTAAATTTATATTTCTGTAGTAGATGGTTATAAATGTCTAATCCATGCTTCAAATTTAAGAACATTATTAAATTTATAAAAACTATATGTATTGCTTTTAAAACCTGACAGCCAGGTAACATATTTATACGTCTGTATCTCTCATAGGGTTAAATATATACAATTTTTATGTAATACAGTCAAACCTCGTTAACGCAAACACGCTTGACACGAAATTTCGCTTAACATGAACTGAATGCATTTCACCGGACTAAAAAGCTTTAAGGGGAGTTGGATGGTTCTATCTCGCCCACGTTAATTTTACTAACTTTAGGAACATTTTTGTTAGGAACTATATGAGATATCAGTATGAATTTTTTTATAGTTTGTTCCTTACATATAGCTCTTTGATTTAAACTAAAAATATATTACAGTATACAAAAATACTTTTACAGCAATTTTTTAAAAAATATGTATTAAAAAACAAAAAAATATTTGATTTAAAGTTATAAAAAAAATTTGAGCAGAGATATTTAAAATTCCTCAGCTTAAATAAAAGTTCATAGTAATTCAAAGTTTCGAATAACAAATGAAACAAAACATAAAAAAACCGACAATGAACATTCTAAAAATAAATTAAATCCAATGAATGATTCAGCAAGTGTAGGATGATTCATTACGTCATGAAAAGCAAAGGCGTTTCTCTTCAGAGGTCAAAGGTAAAGAACATATGAAATTAGAATTGGTTCGCATTTAAACTTATTGATTTCCGTTCAAAATTAATCGATAGCAGCAGTCTATTTTTTTTATAAAAAAAACATTTTAAATGATATTGATGACAAATGTTTACAAAAAGCGGAAATTGTGTCTAAATATGGTGTATCTAAAAAAACATTTCAACAATTTTAAAAAAAGGGATAAAATTGAAGCAGCCTATGCTGTAAACCAATTTAACCCTGCAAGAAAAAGAATTTCCCTTATTTTTCTAAAGTATATACTACTTAAATGAACATATTAATTAAATTACTAACTGTATGCTTGTATAATTATTGTAATACATTATAAAATAAGAAATTTTTTTATGTTCATTTTTTAAACCTATTCACAGGTTCAATGTAAAAAAAATCCTGGCGGTTAACATGAAATTTGGTTAACACAAAATATTTCAGTGGTCCTTTCGAGTTCGTGTTAACGGGGTTCGACTGTATTACAATACCGAACATGTTTTTTTTTACTAAACTTGATAAAAAGTGGCTTTTTAGGCAGACCACATTCATATGTTCTTATATTTTATTTGAAAAAAAAGCTTCAACTATAAAAATAAATGTTTTTTTAATCATATCACACACTTTTAATCAAGTTCAACACTTTCATGTGTGAGTTATTTCAACTAAATTTTTCTCTCTAGTTTTCATGACTTAAAAACTACCTTAGAAAATATTTATTTTGACAAATTTTTATATAAACCTTAACAATGTTTTAATCATAATATAACTAAACTATTTAAATAAAATAAGAATATGTAATGGGAAACAATTGAAGTTTACTTTACTGAGATATAAACAATAATGGCACCTTTTGATGCTCCGGCTTATACATCCAAGAGATTTAATATTATATAACTTAATTTAGTTGCCTAATATATATGCTCCAGTAAAACAGTGCTTATTTTGAAACAGTAAATTCTAAAAATTAAAAAAATAATTATTTTGCATGGCATTCAAAAGTAATCAACGGTACTGTCATTTATTAATAATTTTAAAAATTTAATAACATGGAAATGTCAAAATAAAAAACTTTCACTCTTACTTCAATTTCTAATTTCTTTTTCTCTTCGTCTTCTTTTAACTTCATACGAGCCTTAGCCCTTTTAATTTGCTCTTTCATTTTTTCCTTTTGTGCCATTTTATCTGAAAGGGTAGTATCAGCTGCTTGGTTATTGATACACTGTAAATCATTTTCTAGTGTTTGGGGCAATGTTGCGGAATTAGCATGTTCTAATGCTGTGCTATTAGTCAAAAGGCTTTCAGAATCTTCCCTACCATTCACACTGTCCTAGAAACATAAAAGAAAGCTGTGTTAAAATAAGGAAAAATGTGGAGCAATTTTGTTAAAAAAAAACATGTTGACCAAATAAACTATTGCAAACAGATATCTTCTACACTATTTTCTTGATTGCTAAACATTTTTTACAAGGTATACATTTTTAAAAAAAACTCTCCTTGTTTAAAATTTAGATTTTTTAGATTAAAGGGTTCAGATTAATGAAATAGTGAATATAATGTCCCATTGGACATCTTTTAGAACTACATTTAACAAGTGTAATTATCCACTTATACAGATTTTTGACCATATCTGAAGCGAAACATTTGCCTCTTCCTTTCCTACTTGTATCCATATAGACACAACAACAAAATTACAATCCTGAATTATTATTTTGAAAGTGATGATAATTTTACTTTCCGACTTAAAGTATTCACATTCATTTCTATAATACAATAAGAGTTCTCATTTTTTACTTCTAGTGATAATATGAATTCAATGTATAACCAACAAACACACAGGATATTCAAGAAACAATTATTCAAATATAACTTACTGTTAAGGAGTCGGTTTCATCATTGAATAAAGTCTCTAACTCACGATATGCCCCAGGTACAGTTTCCTTCATATTTTTCAAACCTTCTGAAGTCTTTTTCGACTTTTTCTTAACTTTCGGTGCTTGATTTGCAGAAGAAGTTGATGGTAAATACTCAAAGTTAGGTTCAGATGATCTTAATGGTGGGGATGCCGATGTAGATGCAACATTGACATTGTCTCTGACAGGACTTTTTATCTTTTTGTGAGAGTTCATTTTACGAATCCTAGTTCTGAGACTGTCCAAACTGCAGATGGAAACATCCGAGGCATCATCAGAATCAGAGCTCAATGGTCGAGGACGCGATCTCTTTGATTCACATAAAGTTGGCAGATTCACAGGTTGGTTATTTGAAGTTGAAGGGGCATGTTTTTTACTTTGGGATGAGTGGTTGGTTGGATTGGATCTTTTTTTCAGGTTGGACTGAGTACTTTGCAAATCAGTTGAGTTGTCACTTTGAGGGGATACATCTTTGCTCTGCAAAGTTTCTTTTGCCGTATTAGAAGCTTTTTCAGTGTTCTAAAATATAAAGAAAGAATTGTAATGAGAGGTCTTTGTAGGTAAAAGGAGCTAAACTTGAGGAACTCTATTGTAGTTTAAAAAAAGTTAGTTTTGTTAATCAAGCAAAACATCTTTATATTTCAGAAGTCAGAGATAAAATGCCCAGCGACAAGGTAATTTGTATTGGTATATGAAAAGTTATGCGCTTTAAACTAATTGGGAATGCATAATCTTTCGAATATTATAGACTTAATTTAGGAAAGAAAGTCATATGTTACATGAACAAATTTACATATGTGTTGAGGTAGTACCTTGACTCCACAATATTCAATCCCAAGATATAGAAAACCCTTTGTTATAAAAACTGTTTCAGAATGCCCCAATTATTTTACAAAGAAATGGAGTTTTATAAAATAACTCTTTGTAACGACCAGAAAGCAAACATTTTCTCGATATTGAAAACGAACATTTCACAGAAATTTCAGAAAAAAATTGCAACACAAAGCCACTATTAATTTGCTTCAAAATTTCAACAAGTACACCTGTTTTTTTTTTAAGCAAGAAACATTAAAAATAATCAATTAAAGGCATATGAAAATATAAACAAATGCGTATTTAATATGAATATGTCAAATATGTTACAGATTTTCCCCCTCTATTTTTAATTTTATTATTGCAATTCTTTTTAACGTCTTTTGTTATAACAACCAGTAGTTCCTTGTTGGTTCCGAGAGGGGTCTGGTCTTCATACTGAGGTACAATGTAAAAAAACAAAAAACAGGAAAAACTCAATGAAATTTACTTACTTTACTTCTTATAAATACAAATGCAATGGGAGCATCAGATGGTGGGCCCAGATATATGCCCATACCATCTTTTAGTGGATGTTGCACATGAGATACTAATTTCTCACTGTCAAGATAAGTTCCATTGATACCCTGTAAAAAATTAAAAAGTAGATATCTAATAAAAGTACGATATTCGAAAGAAATCTTATAAACGACTGCACCAGTTAAATCATAGTTACTAAGACTATTTTAAATAGCTTTAATTTAAGCCAAAAATTCATTTGAGCTGGAGTTTAGCTTTGTTATATAGTTAACTTCAGATTCTCTGTAGAAATGGGTGGTGAGGCAAGTAAGGGTAAACACATTTGCAGATAATCCGCAAAAGTTAAAAAAATATAAACAAAATTGTTTGATGAGTTTTTATAAAAGAAAAGTATACAGTGGTAGCATATAAAATAAGAAAGTCTAGTGGGCTTTATATAAGCATAAAAGTTAAAGTCTTAAAACTTTTCAGATTTCAGATTAAATTTAAAAAAAAAATGTTTTGTCACAATGGGCCAATTTTAGTTCTTCGTCAAAAATGCATTCTTCAACTAGTTTTGCAGCAACTGAGCTTCTCTTTCTTGTTTTATAAAATTGGTATTTTTGAAATAAGTGGGGCTACTATAGGTCATTAATAATCAGGAGTGTGTACATATTTAGATGATCATCAGAATAAAAAAATTGACATTTCTCATAATGTTCAGCACAAACAACATTAATACATACAAGATGCCGACACAATAAGCTTCGTGGAAGAGCTGCAATATTACAGATTTATGATTTCAAAAAAATATTAATACTCATTGCAATATTAAAAATCACATTTTGAAAGATCTGACCAAGTAATAAGAAGCAAAATATTATTAACATATTGAAAAGAAAATGCTACAACATTGGTCAGTTAATTTTAATTTGACGGTACTTCTGTTGCAAGGGATCTGGCGCTTTTGTAGAGGGCGATAAACAATTTTTTTTTTGGTGATATGGCATTTTCTAGCAAAATGCGTTTTGGCTAGGTAGCGCTGGTAATACTTGCGTGGAATTGTGGGTAGGTTGTGCGCGGATGTTGTGCGCATCAGAACTATTTTGTTGTAAATTACTTTTTGTTCTATCGTCATTTCGTGAGGTTTCGTTTTGCAGCAACGTTTGGCTTTTGAACAACCTATTATTATGGATGGTGCATATCTAAATTCTGAATTTTTTCTCGATTTGAAGAGAACTGAGTGTTTAGGCTTTCAATGGGCCCTACAATACTGCCCCATGTTAAATACTGATATTTTTTTAGAGAAAACAAAATTGACCGGGGCCCCAAACGAGTGTTTAGGCTTTCAATGGGCCCTACAGTACTGCCCTATGTTGGATACTGATGTTTTTTAGAGAAACAATTGACTGGCCCAAGAGTGCTTAGGCTTTCAATGGGCCTCGTATGTCCATAGGATACTATTTTGTATGCTAGCGTATCAGCCGTCTCGGTTTGGCGGCTTAACTTTTGCAGCCAAGTAGCGGAAACGTACTTAATTTGGTAAACATTCCAGTTCAACTCAGTAGATGTTTACATCAATCTTGTTGCCAAATCTCAAAAACTAATTTATTTTTGAGTTAGTTGGTTTGTATGAAAATACAGTAATATAAAAAATAGTAAAGCGTGAAATGGGTTTATTTTGAAAATTCGGGTTTTTGTGTGTATGTGAGTATTTGTTCGAAATGCAACGTGGGTAAGGTTTGGTTTGGTTTTTATAAAATGCACTAAAATCTATAGTGGTTTAAGGCTTATGATGTATTTCAGTGTTTGGTTTGCTTTTTGACAAACGCTTTAATCGAAACTACCAAATGTTAATTTTGTCATTCTTATCTGTCCGATGTTTCACAATAGTTTTTTTTATGAATTTTTTAATAGTTTTTGATTAATTTTTAAATTGAAAGTAATTATCTTGTATGCATTTACACTTTATAAGTAAAGTATTATCGTTTGGTAAAATTAAATTCTACTTTGGAATCCAAATATTGGAAACGTTGAATTCGTTTGGATTTTATTCATTCTATTTGATTCTTGCGTTATTGCCGTTAACGAAAATTTGCGAATTGCTGTTAACGATTTTTTTTTTATTCAGTGTTGGATTCCCTTTTTTATTATCAATGATATATTTGGATTATAATACTAAGATTTCATTGGTGTTGTATATTAGTGTACATTTCATTAATGATCAAAAATCCCTCAAAATTAAAAACTTAATAACTTACTAACAACTTTGGATTAAAAGTAATTAAATAAATTATAATCAAAACGTAGTTTCACATGTCTAGTTGCAACAATCGACACCAGCAGTTTTTTTTAAAGTATATCACGGCTCGAGTGGCCACAATCGACGGCCCGGAGGATTGCCGAGTAGCCACAATCGAAGGCCCGGAGGATTGCCGAGTAGCCACAATCGACGGCCCGGAGGGGGTACCAGCTGTTTTTTTAAGGATATTACGCCTCGAGTGGCCACAATCGACGGCCCAGAGGATTGCCGAGTAGCCACAATCGACGGCCCGGAGGGGGTACCAGCGGTTTTTTCAAGTATACAGGGTGTCCAGCAAAATTGCTGGTAAAAATTCAAGCACAATTCAAGGATTTCAAGGCTCATTTCCAAATTTTTCAAGGATGCTCGCATATAACCAATTATATCCCTACGTTTTTTTTTTCAAATATGCTTAACTACTAGCTAACAGAAATATTAGGCAAAAAAAGAAAATATTTGAGTTTTGAATTGTTTTTGTTTTAGAACTAACGATTATTTAGCCCAGTTATAGTCTCTTATAAGTTGCAGAGTTCATGATTGTATGTATACATATATTTTTACTAGTCATTAGTCATTTAATTTGCAATTCTCAGGCAAATTTGTGCTTAAAAAATTATTGGCAAATTACCAAAACTTACTAAAATAATAATTTAATTAAAACAACCTATATTCTACACTTAAAATAGGCTGACCATTAAAGTTAATGGCATTTTTTTAAAAATGTGGCATATTTGTAGGGTTAAGTTAGTTAATATTTAAAAAAGTAACAATCTTCAATTTAGTGAAACAATACCACATAACATTGGATTCTCTTTTATATGAGATAATTTTTAAAATGTTAAAAAATAAAGGTTATTTAAAAAATATTTCATTCATTACAATTTTTAATAATACTAACTTAAATATAATATTTTACATCTGCTAGCTTAATGAGTTATTTCCTTAAATCTTAACCTGAAAAGATAGAATTGAACATTCCGATTTAGGAAAAACCTTTAAAATTCAGCAAATCAAGAAAATCGGTAAATCGAAAATTTTGGAAAATTAATAATTCATAAAATACCTCAAAGATTGGTAAATCACGAATTTTAGGAAGCCTGGAACATTCCAAATTGTTATATTTCTGAAATCAATAAATTGCGAATACCGTAAAAGTCGTCAAATAAGGAATTTTGAAAAACGACGTTTCGCGAACCATTTAAACACGAAAAAAACATATAAAACCCCGAAGAGCTTTCATCAGAAATTGCAATTAACGACCTTGAAAATCCATAAAATCCGAAATTATAAAACGCAAAACTAAACATCAGTAAAGTAGCGAATTTTCGGAAATTGCTTATACGAACCGCTAATCCAGAAACCCATAATCCGGACACTATAATTTCGGCGATTTCCCTTTTTTTTTTTTTTTTTTTTTTTTAAACTTAAACTTGTCTAAAAACCCCAGTATAGGCCAAAGCAGAAAAAATGCAACAAAAAAAAACGTAAACAAAAAAAATCAAGCTGTTCTTGCAATAACAAGGTCACAATATTCACGAATACTTGATCAAAGGAAAATATTCTGGTTGGGCTGATTGGCCTGAACTGGAGCTACAAAAAAATGAGGCGCGCTCTTCCGATCACGCAGAGGCAAAAAAAAACTATCAATCATTAATTATGAGGCAATGCGACCTCATAGGAGGTTTTCGTGAAAATTACTAGGCAGCAAAATAAGTAAATCTGATTAGGTGGCATTATTGGATTGCACTGGCCGGTAACCGATAATCGAAGGCATCTTAAAATCTAGCCTTAATTCATCTTCAAATTTTTTATTAATTTTTTTATTTAGTATTAAAATTAGTTTATTATTTATACTTGCTGTTTTGTAATGTAGTTCAAAACTTTGAAGTCGACAATCACTGATCCTCACCAATCGACAAATTCCAACAAAATTTGAAGATCGCTTAATCATGAAACCTTGAATATCGGCGAATCAAAAAATTCTCATATCAGTAAAAACGACGAAATCGCAAATACGAAATATTTGAATCGCGAAACTGAAAATGTGCAAATCGTGCATCTTCAAAAATAGGAAAATTTAACTCTTGAAAAATAAATGATCCGTGGAAAATTAGCAAATCGCATAACCTTAAATTCTGTCCAAGTAATAAATCTAGTCTAACTGCAAAATCACGGAAAATCGAGAATCTTCGAAAATTAGCAAATGAATCGCGAACATTTAATCCATAACAAATAACTTTTAAATTCGGCAAAATTCCTAATCTTAAAAAAAAGAGAAGACGAATCTTGTAACTTTGAAGGAATTAGACATACACGGAAAAATTGCGAACTTTCGAAAATTAGCAAATCTGAAATTTACAAATGAAGGATTTTTTTTATAAATCGGCTGATCGCTAAACCTCGTAATAAAAGGTACAAAAGGCTTATCTTCATAAATCTATAAAATTCGAAAATTGCAGAAAGTTTCGAAATTTCCCAGTGCACACCGGAATTTTCAACAATTTCAAGCATAATTCCCGATTTTCCCGACGCTAAAAAATTCAAGCACAATTCCCGATTTTCCAGAATTTCCCGACGGCTGGACACCCTGGTATATCACGGCTCGAGTGGCCACAATCAACGGCCCGGAGGATTGCCGAGTAGCCACAATCGACGGCCCGGAGGATTGCCGAGTAGCCACAATCGACGGCCCGGAGGGGGTACCATCGGTTTTTTTAAGGATATCACGGCTCGACTGGCCACAATCGACGGCCCGGAGGATTGCCGAGTAGCCATGTTCGACGGCCCGGAGGGAGTACCAGCGTATTTTTTTTAAGTGTGTCATGGGCCGAGTTCAGTGTTGGGCATTCAATTAATCAATTTTCCTGACCGACCAGTGTTGGTCGGGTGGTCGGTCTGGAACGGTCGGGATGTCGGTCTTGGTGGGTCGGTCATTCGGGTAGTCGATGTTGGTCGGGTAGTCAGAGTTAACATTAGTTAATTGTTACTACTCCAATTAACAATTCATTTCCACAATTACAATTGATTAATTGTTAATTGCAGTAGTAACAATTAACAATTAATTGTTAATCATTAATTGCTTTTGCAATTAAAATTTCCCCAACACTGGCCGAGTTTCTACATTTGATTGTCGAAGAATTTCCGAGTTTCACCCATGCGGCGCTGATGGGATAATTTCGTAACGTATTTTTTATATTGCGTACAACATTTTACAATTCGACAATTAAAACATTACTGGGCTTTCTAGACATGTTAAAAACCAAAAAAAAAAAATTATATGAAACTATTCCCTCACGCTACCGACACCACTCCGTGAGCAGAAGCAATGAATTCGAGAAATGCAACCGGGAGATATACGTCACGTAAAAAAAAGCCATACCACAATGACAGGAATAAGCCCGCATCTGGAGAAGCAATAAACCAGCTATGAAACAAAAACAAACAAGTAACCACAAGCCTGAAAATATATGTCTACCAACCAACCAACTAGCTGCGCAATTATTATTCTAAATTAACTAATCTTAATGAATTTTCAACGTTTTGAAACAAATATTGATGTTAAAAATTAAGATAAACATTTTTCCGAAGTGAATTTACTGATGCCGTACCGAAATTAATATAAATATTTCGTAAAATACTACTAACTATAGGAACCCTGTGTTTACTTTTTCACGAACGCCAAAAGTCGCCAAATAGCATTCCGGCCTGAATACGCTAGGTGTTCCTAATGTTTTTTTAGAGAAAACAAAATTGCCCGGAGCCCCAAACGTGTGCGTAATGGATTGCCACTATTAGCCCTTTGTATCGTGTTTAAAGTTTGGTTTGGTTGAGTTTTGCCAAGTTGGCAGGTTTTTGGAAACGCGCCAAGAAGTATCGTAGGATTAAAATTTAACCATTGGTCCTACATAAAAAAAAATATTTATTTTTCTTACCCCCAAATCTGTTATTGACCAACCATCAGGGGAATAATTTAAAATGCAATGACTTCGAGAAACATTTGGATCCCGAATGCGAACATCACATTCTTTTGTTCTTCCAACTGTTACCTGAAATGGATCAATGGTTAAAAAACAAAGTATCAGTAAATACATATAAAAAAAGTAATTCACTTGAACAACAAAATAATCACAATAGCAAAATTTTCAAATGTTAACATAAATTTATACATCAATATGTGATCTTTTTCCGAAATATTTAGAAAAAAAATTATTATAACTGATATTTATATTCAATAATCCAAACCTAATAACATAAGGTAGAGCCTGCCTTAAACAGGGTAGTTTATAAAATTTGCTCGGATTGCAATATGTAAAAAATTAAAATATACGAGTCTATAAAATACACATTATACAGCTAAAGAATGAATTTTGAGATTTCATATAATTCATAGCATCCTGACACATAGATTTTCTGATAATGTTCATTATATATCATGCTCGGTAGAGATTAACTGTACGGTCCCCCTTGGCGAACTTTCCGAAATCGCGCCAAAAGTCCGTATTTTGGCGACTTTTTTAAAAAACCACGATTCAAAGAAAAGATTGTATGGTAATATTTCTAATGAAAACTCAACCAACGGTCCTATAGGGTTGCCGGAAAACGCATCGCTGCGAAGTCATAGAATTCGAATCTTCAGTCGAAGTCAGACAGGTTGCCAGAAAAAATTATTTATCGCCAAATTCGAAAACATCGCGCTAAGGGGGACCGTACAGTAAATCTGATCCATCATGCTCATATCAACAGGGAGACAGACTCCAGTCTTATTATATTATAAATTTTATAACCTTCATTTGTAACATATTTTAATAATTTGCATCAAGGAATAAGACTGAACTTTCAATATTATGAAACGAAAATATATATAAGTAAGCAAACTTTATTGATTTGATGAATAGGAAATTTGCACTTTCGCCAAAATAAATTTAAATTGTCCAGCCATAAAGGACACAGATTATTACGTTGCATTCAAATTAATTTTTTTTTATATTTTAAGAACTCACATCTTTATTGTACAGAGGTATCATTTCCCCAACAGGGGCACCAATTATTTTTTTTAAATGACCAGTAGTCGGTTTATCGGCAGAACTAGCCATGGTAGACAACTGAGCAAATTTGATTACAGCTTTCGTTTTTCTTTTCGCATGTTAAGTTAGAAGAAACAACAAATATACTTCATTATGTTGTTTAAAATATCAATAAAACACAATTTTAAAAACAATTGCGCTAAATTAAATATTGTTGAAAACTACTTGAAACCACGATCGCAAAATACAAAAACACAATATTTTGATAGTTGAAGTGAAAGTGTTTAAATTTAAAAAATATAGTTTGGATGTGTCCTGACTACGACTTCAAATGCCACAAATGCAACAAAACTTGGCGACTTGGCAGAGTCAGCCACATGCTATTGCATCGCTTGGCGTCCTCGGCAGTCGCCAAATCTGTTGTATTTGTGGCATTTGATGTCGTAGTCAGGACACAGCCTTTCGATTCTAAATTTTAACACAAATAAAATTTTATTTTGTTCTTTATCTTGATGATTGGATTATTATTTAAAATGTTACCAAAATATTTGTAATTAGAACAATTTTGAACAAAAAAAAATATTTATGGTTAACTTTAATGGTTCGTTAGTGGCATATCTTACATCCCACCAATCAAAAAGTAGTATTCCATCTTATAAAGTGTGTCGAAATTTAAATGACCTTTAATTTGTAAACAAAGCGCCGTGTCACTTCTCCCATAATATTAAATATCCTATAATTTTTTTTAGGGGAAAAAAATGAAGTTTTGTTTGGAAGATAAAGACATGCTCAATTCTGCTCTTGCACAATTAAAAGAAATAGGAATTAAAGTTCCCAAAATTAAGAAAATGAAGACAGCAATTTCAAAACAGGTAAAACTAATGATGGTTCAAAAATATATGAATATTAGCAATACATGTTTTTGATAGCTTGCAATTCATTAATTTGCAAATTTCTTAGTTCAAGGTAAGAAACGGAACCAAATTTCCTAATGTATTTTTATGAAACTAGTCTGAATTATATAATGTAATTCCAGGACAATAAAGGGCCAATACAATCCAAAATATTTGGTGTCTGCTTAGCTGATCAGGAGCGATGTAACAATTCTAATCCACCAAAGTAATTATATATATAGTAAATATTTGTTTTTATCATTGCAATCCGGTTGAAAACCATGCAGATATATTTTTTACAGTTTATGAAGCTTCAGTCAAAATAAAATGACTTTCCATCTCCATGATTCGGTCAGCAATAAATTTACATCTGTAAACATAATCGTTTAATTTTAAAGACACTTTTTAAGCCATTCCTGGATCAAATATTATGACAATTCTGTGTATAAATTATTAACACCCTCTTAATCTAGTACATACAGTCCCTGGACAAATTATTAGAAGCACAGTATTTTTTTTAGTAATTTTGTTTCTTAAGAGTTTTTATGCAATAATGGTATATTTAAACTACAATATTATTGATTTTTATTTAAAGTAATTGTTGTAGACTACATATTTGTATTTATTTTAAGATAATTATAATTAAGATTAATTATTTATTATAAGATTATTTATGTGTGGAATCATCATCCGCAAATGCAAGAGACAGTACAGTCTTGCTATGATAGCATGCCACGCAGAATTAAAGCTTTGATTGAGGCTAAAGATGGCTCAACTAAATATTGACTTTTACTAACATTAATTTCACTTTTCTTTAAAACTTAATAAACTTATGCTTTTCTAAATTAATGCTACATTTTATTTATGTCAAATCGGTAATTGATTGGATAATATAAAAAAACAAATCAATTTAAAATAATAAAACGATACAATATCACCCGGTAATTAATATTTTACATGAAATCTTGCAGTGCGTCTAATAATTTGTCCAGGGACTGTAGTTATAATTTCTGATTGCATTAGGGGTAGTGGAAGCCAACATCCCCAAAGACTTATCAGCCCTTAGGGCTGTATTTTATACAAGCACTCCTTTTCTACTATAATTTGGCCCTTATGGTCAAAGTCAAAAGGTTGTTTAACAATACTTATTCTTATAACAGAAAAAAATTAATTGTAAAGAGGTTATTTTGTTAAATTTTTAATAGTTATTTAAAAAATGTAAACTTTAAAAAAAATAGTATTAGTGATATTAAAAGCTTAGAATTGTTGATATGTGCTTGAACTAATTTTTAAATTATAAGTAAAATTTTTATTGTTTCATTTAGGTTTATTTTATCCTGCACAGAATATTTACAGAAGTACTCAAAGGAAGTGGGACTTTTTAGAAAGGCTGGATCTATTTCAAGGCAGAAAAAATTACGAGTAATGATTTTAAAACTTTAATTAGGAAGATGGTACAGTATGATCTAGGGGACAGTCTGTTCAGTGGTAATAGAAAAATAACACTGGTCAACAGTGAAAATGCGACTGAGATGAAAGTACCCAATTCTGAATGATTTCAACGTGCTAAACACGAATATCACCTTAAAAAATGTAAGTTAGCTCTTGTTTTTGAGTTATGGTCATTTTTTTCCCATTACATAGAATACGGCGAAATGCATGGGTGCACCAAACACAAAATTAATTAAAGTCAATTTTGTTTACAGAAACCCTCCAAATTTTTGCTCGTACAGGTTTTATTTGATATTATCAACGTGAGGGGTGGGAGGAAATGATACCTTTCAAAGTTTTTGCAACCATATTAGAAGTTTAATACCCTTCTAAGCAACATAATTGTTCTCGTGTCAAGAGGTGCAGAATAAAAAGCAATACATTCCTTGTATTTCGTACTTGGTTGTTTTAGAAGCTGTAGAATATCAAAAATTAGTGTTAGTGACAAATTTATAACTGTAATGACTTGTAAATACATTAATAGCATTAATACTGGCAAGTGCAATTTCTGCACACAAAACAGAGCATCACTGCAAGTTAAGAAAGGTTATCATTGTATTTTGGTTACAGATAGGAGACCAGGAAAATTCTGGCTTCCCACGTATGTAGTTAGACTTGTGTAGCAATTGTCACTTGACTTCATCGGGAAAAACGAATGCGTTTCATGAACTAAAGGAATGTCATTTTATGATTAGGGATAACCAACAAATCAGATTAATGACTGTATTCGTCATTCATCAGTTAAATGAGGTGTTATTTAGAAAGATAAAGTTAATAGCCTAACATTTCTTCTACCTGCATCTGTCAAGATGACAAGGGACTATTTGCTAAAAGTCTCCAATATTTTTTATAGTTTAATGAGGATAATAGCCATGATCTGCTAATATGCTACAGCTTCTAAACTGGAGAAATATGAGGAATTTATTGCTCTTTCTTCTGCATCTCTTGAAGTGAGACATTATGTTGCTATGGGTATTAAGTGCGAATGTGGGTGCAAAAGCTTAAAAGTTATCTTTTCCAACCCATGTGATAATATAAATAACCTGTATGATCAAAAATTCGGAGGGTTTCTGTAAAGAAAATTGACTTATAAATGACTAATTAATTTTGCGTTTGGTGCGCCCGTGCATTTCGCCGTATCCTATGTAATGAAAAAACAACCGTAACTCAAAAACAAGAGCTAACTTGCAGTTTTTAAGGTGATATTCGTGTTTAGCACGTTGAAATCATTCAGAATTGGGTACTTTCATCTCAGTCGCAGAACAATTTTGAAATTTTGTTGTCCAGTGTAATTAGTGTTGCGTTACTATAGCTATCAAGCGTTTTCGAAGTTGAACTGAAGTGTTTACAGTTTAATGGGGTTTTCTTGCCTGGCACGATAACGCTGATCGCCCAATCAAGTGTAGATCATAGCTTTTCCGGGTGGACAGACACCTTGAGACAAGTTCTGATTGTTCTTGTTGACAATTTTTAATTAATTTGTTTTTAACTAAAGTTAAATATAATAGCTTATAGTGTAACAAGGTTCCCAAGCTCTGCCAACCCCCCCCCCCCCCCCCCCCCGAACTTTTGTAGGCTTTGTAAATAGAGAGCCCATAAAAAGCTTTTTTAAATTCCTTTAAACTACCAAAAAGGTCTTAAAAATTCCTATTTGAACTTTTATTTTTTGTTGCATTCATTGAAAAAGAAGCAAAACACTATTCTAGTTCCTTTTAAACAAGATTTTATGATGTAGCCTAGCATGAGTGATTCTGTAGTAAATTATAGAGATATTTTCTAACTATCTTTTTGAAAGATGGTCAGATAACATTTATAGTTTTATGTGGCTCTGACAAACATCTCATAAGCCCCTAAATTTTTATAAAGGTTATGTGTAAGACCCTGTATTATGATCGACATTTTAAATAATACTAAATTACAGTAATTTTTTTAGGTAAAAATAGAAAGTGGAGGCAGTTTAGAAGGTGCTGAACCAAATGATGTTGCATCTCTTTTGAAACAATGGTTGAGAGAACTCCCTGAGCCACTAGTTCCAAGCTATCTGTATGATTCTTTTATCAGGTATATGAAAGCTTAGAGAATATCATTAGTACTATTCTAAAGGTTTGTATCTTGTGTCTTAAATAAAAATTTTTTAATTAGGTTTGTGTCGAAACTTTGATGACTAACAGTTAACTACATTACTTTTATGTGTGGAAATTTTTAATATTTCATTGTATTATCTTGTACAAACTACTTTTGCATTATGGTTTGTATTTCAAACTGCTCTTGCAAATTATTAAATTTGTTGTAATCATCAATTGGTAGCAAATATATCAATTGCAGCAAATGCTAAAATTTTATAGTTTTACAGTACTATTACTTATGCACTTTTTCAGTATGTTAATGCATGTGCTTAATTGTTTAAATTTATTTGGTGTAATTGAAAGCAGATTGTTAGATAAAAGTAAAGATAAGTAGTTACGGTTCAAAACTTCTTTCTCCATAAATTTCGTAAAGGGAAGTAAATGAATCGAAAAACAAAAGAAGTTTTAGCTTATTGTTTCCAGCACTTTTATCTGCACATTGTAATTGAAATTTTCTTTTAGATGTCAATCACTAAATGATGGTAACCGTACTACAGCTGCTCTTTTACTTTGCCTCCTGCTACCACCTGAACACCTTGTCACGATGAAGCATCTAATGGGCTTTCTTGCTTACATTGCCACTTATAAAGCTATAAATAAAATGGATTTTGAAAATTTAGCCCTAATTATAACACCAAACATATTTGTGTTTAGAAATAACTCCATTGACCAATCAAGGTGATTATAACCTCTTAAATGCTTAGCAGGCGTTTAAAAATTGATAATTTTTTCTCAAATTGGTATGGACAATCAAACAATTTGCAAGATATTTCTAATTCTAACAACAATTACTGAAAAGCTTGCTTTAATGTTCCAGATATGATTAATGTATGTGCATACCTTTCCCAGCTGAGTTTTTAAAAATGGCTCTAATTAAGGGTAAAAAAATTAATTAATTTTAAGAGAATATAGAAACTTGAATTACAATGCAGTTGAAATTGATCAAAAGCTATCTCTTTAGCCTTCTAAGTGACAAAATGAAGAAAGACAAGCCATTTTATTTACTGCAACTGTGTACATACATTGTTTCTTTGTATTTATCAATTAAAAAATCTTTTCTAAAATTTTTTTATTGGAACTATTTTGTGATCATGGCTATTAACTTTGTGCTATTTTGTATTGAGTGCTACTTTAGTATTGGCCTTGCAACTTCACTAAGGTTAAAAATTTAATGTTTTGCCAGAATGTTAGTTTTTCCCAACTAAACTTATTAAAATATTTTTTTCATATTTTGTAGCAGTTTAAAGGTTCAACAACTAACTTCAATTGCTGAATTATTGATAAAAAATGCATCTCAAATTGGAGAAATACCACAGTCTCTACTTTTCAAGTTCCCAATTGGAGAAGGTAAATGTGAATCTGAAACAAACTCTCTCAGTGAAGCTGTAGAGTCTAGTCCATCTCTGTCCAGGAAACATTGTTAGTATATATTTTAGTTTCAAATTATTTCTTGTTAATCAGAATTTCAATTTTATGCAAGTTCCTTTACTTAGAAAAATATACTATGGCATTTTTGTACTAAAATGAAAACAAAATTATGTATGTGCTTTACTATTGCTTATTTTTTACTTAAACTTAAAACTAACTTTACTTTAAACTACTATTAACTTTACTTTAAACTTGTCTCTTCTCCTTTAAAAAAAATTTAATATAATATCGCTAACCATATTAAATATAAAACAAAAAGCTTTAAATAGAAAACAAAAAAGTATTAATTTTTAGTGTCTTAAAAAGTTTAGTTTGATTATAAATTTTCAACATTAGCATTTGACAAATACTATTGTTGAGTATTTGTATAGAATTATAGTGCAGGTTTATTTTTGTAAGTACTATTGCTTAATTTTTCCCAATAAGAATTTTGTAAGTATGGAATTCTTTTAAACACAAGTTGCTTTAAACAATTTATAACTCATGTGGATCCTGCCATTATTTGTGCTTCACACAAACATTTCAAATGGGGATATTAACTAGATGATTAAAATCCTTAATAGAATTTTTTTTCTTTTAATGGTTGCAAACAAAATTGTTTTCTTTGCAATACACATGAATTAACATTTAAAAATAATTGATTACTGTAAAATATAATGTAATTTCTTAAAGTATGTTTGTTTATTTCATTTTAATAATTGAAATGATTATTTGTTTTATTAAAGAATTTTACTTTTATTTTTAGATTTACTGAGAAGCATAAAAAGATTAGTAAAGCCAAATGGAACTGTTGCCAACTCAACAGTAACTCCAGAAAGTGGACATCATTTTCTAAGGTTTAGTTTATATTAAGTTATTTTTGTATCATTGTGCTTCAAGTTTTTTAAATTTAACATTTAAAATGATTTTGTGGATGCTAAATCCTTGTATCTTCAAATTTAATTCAAAAAGTAAATATATTACATGATAAAGTTAAAGTTTAAAAGATATGTATTACAGTTATATTAAGTAGTTTGTTAATGTTATCAATCTATTGTTCCGCTTTCATTAATTGATATTTTTCATCCTTAGTTTCTCAGAAATGCAATGAATTATTCAACTGTTAAAAAATACAAGTTATAATCTAGTTTAAAAGCCAGTTTCGTTGTTTGATAATTTCTTACAAAAACTAGACTGAATAAAAGTTTCCTTAACATTGAGAGTGTTAAAACATAAACTAGGAATTTGGAAAACCCTTCATATTTAAAATTTTGTCTATTGCTTAACATCTAAAATACACTAATATTATTGTTCTTAAAATTAAGTAAGGCATTTAAATAATTTTGTCTACTATAAATTCTGTACTAAAAGAAAGTTTCAATAAAAATTTAATTTTATATTTTTGCATTTATAAAGCAGTATCCATTAATATATAAATTGGAATGTTTAAATTTAAAAAATTTAACAGTTGAATCTGAACTTAAATATCTTTTTATGGAATTTACATCAATGTTGAAGAAAAAGTATAGCTTATTTGGTTGCTTAAGTAAAAAAATTCATTTAAACTAGTATAGTTTCATTTCCGTAGTCATAGTGTGGATATTAAATATTATTTTTAAAAATTTATTCAGTTTATATAATAATGTAATTAAAAATATTTCTTATTATAAAGGCACACACTCTCGGTTAGCAATATGGAAAAGGCATCTTTAAAATCTATATCTGAAAACAAAGGTATGTCTTTTAATTTATATTGTAAAAAATTACTTTTAAACTATTTTTTAAAAATATTTTAATGTTTTTTCAGTGAGCTATAATTTCTTTGGTTCCCGTAACTCTGAAGATGTTTGCAAAAGGTCTTTTAGGCTGTTGCGAAAGAAAGACAAAAGAGGGTGAGAACGAATAACGCATTATTAAATATTGTTGTAGTTAATTACATCCCAAAATGAATATTTTTACCAAACTAACCTTTCCTGTTATATGCTAACATAATAAAAAAGAAGTGCACATAAGGAGTGTAAGCTGTGTACCCCTTACTCTATATGCATAGAATGACAAAAATATGTTAATGGACTGTTCACTTGACTTGAAAAGCAGGAAAAGGTGATGCGATGATATAGGAGGGTATCATGTTAATATTTATTTTTGTGAGCTAACTTTGTTGAATAGGAAAGGATGCTTTGCATCTGTGTCTAGATGTACTAATTTGATCTCCAAACTCCTAATAAATCTAAATATTGCTATTTTAAAACTTGTTTATTATTTAAAATATGAACTGCTTACACATTCTTTTATTTTGTAAGAAACTTTCTTTGATATGGCATTGAAGCTAATCTTTGTTTTTTAATTGACATGTTTAGTTTAATAAACATTCAAATGATAGTGTTCTACGCTACATTTACAAATATTGATGGTAGTACAATATTCCCTCTTATTGTAAATTGGTTTTATAAATGCTTTTTTATTTTTAGGCTAGCACCGAATCAAGAATTTCACCCTTTTACCCAAAGTTTAGAAATAGAAAGGCCATTGAATTATCAGGTAGAAATTGATCACATGAAGATTTTCCCACCCAATAGGGTATGCTATTAAAATTTAATCTACTGAAAATACATCAGGGTTCCCACTGGTCCTTGAAAGTCCTTAATTTTCAATTTCAAGGACCCTTTAATACGCCTTGATTTTTACCAAAAATCGTTGAAGTCCTTGATTTGGTTTTTGATTTCAAGTATCCCTTTGAACTCCTTGATTTTCACAAACAATCGTTGAAAAGTTCTTAATTTTCTTTGTGACCTTCACATTTTATGAAGCATTTTCTTAAAACTTTGCCAAGTCGGCACTAAATGCACCCATAGTACTTCAGTTTTCTACAAAATGATGCTTATTGACCAGTTTCATTTTCGCCAAATCCTGTGTTTTCCTCTGACATGGTTACCATAACGCCTGGCGCTGGCCATATTTAAAACGCTATTTTATTTTAATTTTACAATTGCAAATGTGGATTTTCCCCCCCTGATTCTATGTTATGGATACAGCTCTTGTCATCTTATATATCTGTTTTTAAAATTACTATTTGCTGTTTCATTGCGTAGTTTCTTTTAACTTTCTTACGATTATTTAATGTATAATTTCTTTAAATATATAAACAACTTGAATTCTTTATTCTTGAATATTGTCCCGTTTAGTCGAAAAAATAGCTGCCTATGTTAACTTGGGGAAAAAAACACTTGAAGCTCTTAAACTTTTAGACAGTAGCTTGAACACAGTAGGCGATTTTGCCACAAATTAGCAAAAATTATGAGGCGTTGAGATTTGGTTGACCGATCCATCTCTAAATGATAACAATAACGGTTAAGGTAGATCTCTACTATAAAAATCGAAAAATAATTTGAAATTGTCTGAAAAAAGTTATCAGAAATGATACCTTACATATATTGAAGAATGTGTTGTCCGAATTTGGTAGTCGTCAGCCGTTTGATTCATGTGTTTTTCTTACAATTTAGATAACGTGCATAAGTACTTTTAATAACAACTAAAATCTTTTACCATGTTTTTTTCTCGGAAACTTATTTCTGAGCTTTTCACCTTCTTCGAACCGCTAAGGCTCAGAGGAAAATCATGGTATTAATTTTTTTTTTGTTATTCCATATGATGTAGTAAACAAACCTATGTTGAGTTTTTATGAAATATGATCTAAATTTTAAAAAAAAAAACATTTTAACATTGAAATGCATTCTTTTTCTCAAAAAATAGTGTCCTTGACAATTAATTTTGCCAAAACAATTTTTTTAGTATTTTCAAACTGTCTCAACATAGCTTTGTTCTACACACTTGTATAATGATGTAAAAAAACAAATTAGACTTGCATCTATAAAATTAAGGGAGGAGTAGAGCTTTTTTAATATTTGAAAATCGGTGAAATGTCAACATTACGTAGTTCTAATATCCATATTTTTCAACTATGCTGAAAATTTTAAGTAAAAATATTAAGAAATAAAAAATTAAGCCCTCGAAGGTAGAGATCTACCTTAAACGAATATTTATACATTATCTTGAAACAAATATTTATACATTGCTTATTTTGCGAAACTGTTAAGCATTTAACTTAACTTTCTTGTGCATATATTTTTACCAAACGCGGAACCATGCTCAAGAAAAATAGTCTCTTATAAATTATATCGAAGAAAGTATTTCTGACAAACAGAAAGATTTAAACTAATGTTTATCTTAAATTTTGTTTCATTGTATAATGAGTTAATGATTTTTTTAATACAATAGTTGAGTGCGTTTTTTTTGTTGTAATTGTGAACTAACCTTATTGTTTAGAACACTTTGATTACAACCAAGTACTAAACATGTTTAAGCAAATTTTAAAATAATGTATACAACTTTATAATAATGAATGAACATGAAAGAATTTTTTGTTTTTATACAATTATTTTATGAATTTTGTCTTATTTGTTGAAATGGCGCATTATGATAAGGGTTCTTGGAAAAAATTGGGAGTCCTTGAAAAGTCCTTAAAAACTCCTTGATTTTTTTTTGTTTAAATAAGAGTGGGAACCCTGTACATGCAAGTTTATTTTTAAAAAGGTATAACTAATTTTAATTGTCTTATAGCATGCAGTTGTCAAATCAAGTTCTGGAAGCTTTTTCAACTATAACAGTTTTGATGACAGTCGACCTGTGTTGGAAGATATTGAAATGATTACTTTCAGTATCCGTTTAAATGAGCCAAGTGATCATCTGGTTGCTTTTCCTATTTTCTCCCAAAGCATTGGAACTAACAACTTTGATTCTAAACTAGAAAACCAAACTACGAAATATCTTCAGGTCTCTCCATTAAATACAAGCAAAACCAACAATAATAGGGGTAAAAGTATAAATTTCTCAAAAGAAACTAATGCGCTGATATTTACAGAAAAGTCTAAAGGTATTTTGCCCCCTAATTCTGACTATCCTATGGATAATGAAGGTATGTCTCAACCAAAGGGTTCAGCAACATCATTCACTTTTCCAGAAAATTCATATAATTTTTCAAACGGAAATGTTAGTCTGTTTCAAAATCTGATGGGAGATAGCAGTGATTTCAGTGTAAATGATTCAACATCAAGCAAAACTTGTATATACAAAACGCAATTCTTGATGGCAGATAAGGATTGTTCAAATAAAGTCTTGGGCAAGAATTATGCTGAAAATACTGAAACATATCAGCTGCTTAGGCAGAATACATTTGTAATAGAACCTGATCAAAATAACCCCACAGAACAAATAAAAAGACCTTGTATAGATGAACAAAATAGTAAAAGAAGTAATACAGACAATTTAGAAGAATATGGTATTTCAAGCAAAAAACCATGCACAAATACAAGTATGAAGGCCAAAGGGAATAATAAAAATGAACCAGTTAAGAAAATTGCCAGTAAATCTGTTAATTCTGAAAGATCTAGTGTAAAAAAAAGTAGGCCTTCATTAAAGCCAACACCAATTCAAAAGAATAGAAATGAAACTAGCATTAAGGGTTGTAGTAGCCTAACCATAAAGGAAGATATAAAAGTATTCCATGATCAGACTCCTCCTTCTAAAGTGCTACATCATACAGCAAACTTAAGAAGTTCTTCAAAAAGAGAAGTTACTACACAGCAGACTTTCGCTTCATGTCTAACAAAAAGTACATTTTCAGAAAATACCAAATCAGTGCCAAAAGATTATTCAAATAATAATCTAGCTCATAAACGAAAATTATCTTTTCAGAGATATCCGGTTTCAACATCTAGTCATTCGGATAGTAAAATCCCACGTTTTAGAAACTCATTTGAAATTTCTACATCAAACTCTTTTAACGAAGATGTGACTGGTCGAACTCGAAATGCTATAAAGCCCAAGCCCTTCCAAACCACTGCTTTAAAGTATGAAAGCAGTACACGAACTCCAATAAAATGCAATGACAGCAGAAATCTTTCAAATCTCGAATTGTCGATTAACGACAGTTGTTTCCTCACTCCAAGGCGAAATGCAATGCTTAGTCCTAACTCGATAGTATGGATGAGTGGTAGAAAATACTTGGATTCCAAGTCACCTGAAATAAGGGCTTTCAATAAAAGGGAGAGCATTGCAATGATTTTAAAGACAAACTCGGGACATGTTCAGGCAAAGGTGCATTTGTATGATGACCTTGTGCGTGAAAGTGTTGACACAACTCCTGGTAAGCCTAGTCACTCTACACCTACCTCAAAATTAAGTAGGAACTCTCTAAGTAGCCAGTCAATGAAATCTACACCAAAACAAAGAAAAAATGCTTCAAATGACAAATTTACACCAAAGAAACTTTCGGTTAGTAGAAGCAAATCTTTAAGAAATGAAAATGTATTAAAGTCTTGTCAACCAAAATTCATTTTACATACAGATGCTCCATCACCTATAAAAAGTCTTTCTTTGAAGGATGTAACTAATACTAGCATTGGGTCTAAAAGTTCCATCAATTTAAAAATTGAAAAGACTGAAAGTACTGTGATAAATCGAAAAAAGTTAAAGCGGAATTCCTTTTCTGGTAATAATTCTAAAAAGTCTGTCAAAAGGATTTCGAGATCCGAGAGTTCTCCTGGATGCCAAAGACCTTATCCCAAAGTGACATGTCTTATACAAGAATAAAATTTTAAATTATAATTTACATAGTATTTATTCTTCAATATAAATTTCTACTTTAAAATGCAACAAATGTTTATAATTGTTTTAGAAAAACAAGATATAAAATGTATAAATGCTGAGCTTTGTTTGACAAAGAAATGAGCTTTCTTAAATTGAGAAAAAATATAGTGACGATGTTTGCATTGATATTTTTGTATACAAGATAGCAAACAATTGTGCAAGTTTTATTGTTTTTTTATAATTAGTAATGTCTTTAACTCTGTTTATAGTTTATGTGGATATATATATATCATCTAAGTCAATAAAATTGCATTTTATACCTTTTAAAATACTTTGTTTTGTAATTTTTTTCACTTTTATTTAAGGTTATTTATAAAATAATTATGAAAATTCAAGTTTATTATAGTAATAAAATACTCTGGAGTTTCATCTCTTTAAAATTGCTTGAAAATTTACCAAGATATTAGACTAAATAAAGTTATTTTTTTCAATAAAAATATAATCAACGTAAATGTAATTTATTGCAAAAATCAACTTTTTGCCTGAATTAAAAATTGAATATTTCTTTTTGCAGTTTTACATGCTGATTTTAAAACTAGGTTTGTTTCTTTTTGTGCAAATGTCAATAAGTCTTATCAGAATATATCTGAGCAAAATAGTATCATTTGACTAGGTTCATAAATAAAAGGCATATATGAATATACAGGGTGGCCCAAAAGTAGGCTAACAGTTAATGCTGTACCATTGGTAAGAACTTTGGGTTATTTAGAACAGGTATTTGACATAGTCGTGCTTAGTTTAGTTGGTTGGCTATAATAAAGTCGTAGTCGTACTACAGCGTATCTTATCCAAAGAGTAGTGATTCGTGGACTTGGTTTAGTTTCGAGATAGCTTCGGAATATTTATTTGATGCTTGAGGAATAAGCAAATGTTTATAGAGTATGAAACTTCGAATCTCGCCATTTGCCAGCTATCCTATAAAATTATTTGTGCTGGTGGAAAATTTGTGCTTTTGTTTATAAGTGCAAACCACTGCTGGGATTCTGAGTGAGGAGCACCGACTGTGGATCCTTAAGACCCACTGAAAGTATAAAAATGCTGAGAGAGCATAGCACAGGGTTGCCAGTGGCGACTAAAAGGAGACTATTTGCTACTATTTTCGACCCCTGGCGACTATTGCGACTTTTTTAGGCAAAATCAAGCCAAAAGCGACTATTTTCAGCATTTTGTCAACTATTTTCAAGGATGGGCGACTTTTTCTAATTTTTTTTTCTCGCGATCGGTGATATCCTTTATTTCGGTATTTCCCCCTTAAAATCGCCGTAAGGCCACATTTTACAATTGCAGAATAGCCAAAATCCTTCGGTCGTAAAATCGCCGGAGTTTCGCGATATACGAGTAGATCGCCGGAATATAGAATAGCATAACCAATTTTCAAGACTGTAGGATCACCGGAATTTCGGGATAGTTGGATCGCGGGAGTTTCGGGATAGTTGGATCGCGGGAGTTTCGGGATAGTTGGATCGCGGGAGTTTCGGGATAGTTGGATCGCGGGAGTTTCGGGACAGTAGGATCGCGGGAGTTTCGGGACAGATGATCGCCGGAGTTTCGGAATAGTTGGATCGCGGGAATTTCGGGATAGTTTAATCGCGGGATTTTCGGGTTAGTTGGATCGTGGGAGTTTCGGGATAGTTGGATCGCGGGAGTTTCGGGATAGTTTGATCGCTGGAGTTTCGGATATTTTGATCGCTGGAGTTTCCGGAACAGTTGGATCGCGGGAGTTTCGGGACAGTTGGATCGCGGGAGTTTCGGGACAGTTGGATCGCGGGAGTTTCGAGACAGTTGGATCGCGGTAGTTTCGGGGCAGTAGGATCGCCGGAGTTTCGGGACAGTTGGATCGCGGGAGTTTCGGGACAGTAGGATCGCCGGAGTTTCGGGACAGTTGGATCGCGGGAGTTTCGGGACAGTAGGATCGCCGGAGTTTCGGGACAGTAGGATTTCCGGAGTATCGGGACAGTAGGATCGCGTCAGTTTCGGGATAGTTGTATCGCGGGAGTTTCGGGACAGTTGGATCGCGGGAGTTTCGGGACAGTTGGATCGCTAGAGTTTCGGGACAGAAGGATCACCTCTGGTTTGGGATAGTAGAATCGTCAGAGACTTGCGCGATTACGTGTGGATAAAGTATTTTTCTGGTAATAAGAATCTATATTTTTAATCTGTTGGTTGAACCTTGCCACATCTCAGAAGTTTTGTGTAAACCATTAGTTTACAACTTTTTAGTTATTCGAAAAAATATTAAATGTGAATTTGAAAGTTATGTAAAAGATATTTAAAAGCAAACTTCACTAACTTTTATGTACATATAGACAAGATGCATGCAAAACTTAAAATTATGTTCTTTTAGCAAATTAAAATAATTTGATTAAACATTAATGTAGCATAATTAGCTTGCCAAATAAACTGTAATACTTCATTGTACAATAAGATTTTCAGAGCCTTAAAAAAATTTGTAGGGAGTTTAAAAAGGTCATAAAATTAACTTTCAAATAAGCTATTTCATTACTCTTTAACTCGCATTGTAGTAATTGTTCAAAATTTTACGATAGTTCTTGTTCTTTTGATTAAAAAAAATTGTCAGAAACACTTCAAATTCAAATGTTTTTTAGCGTTTGATTAATTTGACCTGTAACTACTTATTATTGAGTATTAACCATTGTAAATCAAACTACATTAGTGAAAAAAAAATTATCAATTGTGTTTAACCCTTTCAGTCCCAATGACAATTTGGCATAATCATTTTAGAATTTTTTTTCTGATCGTCTATAGCCATTTATGATATCAAAAAGCACATCATTCGATTCTTCAAACTTTTTTCTATTAGAAAATATTTTTATTAATCCCAATAGATGTCAGCCCTATTATTTTTTAAATTATGATCAGAAACATGATGATGTTTTGTGTTTGATGGAGAGAGTAAAAAAAATCAAACTAAAAATGCAAAAATGCTTTTTTAATTATTAAATTACTTAAGGTAATTCCAAGATGAATTAAGACATAATATTTTAACAAACAGTTCTTTTTTTAAGGGAAACAACATTCTGAGTTGGTCAAGGAAATCAAATTCACATTAGGTATTTATTGTTTAGCAGGGTTCAAAATTTACAGTCGCCTAGTCGCAAAATGCGACCTAATCCTTCAATTTTGAGATAACAAAATAAATGTAGTCAAATTTGCAGAGACTAGGTTATCAGAACAGTTAATACCAACTTTTCTCATCGTGATTTTCAACAATCTCGCCGAAAATAATCAGCTTGAACTTGTAAGATTTTAAGACTTATTTTTTTCTTCAAACTGCAACGATTTTAAAATTAAGAAACTCTGGTTTTTGTAAATGGCGATTCCTAAAATTTTTTGAATTTTAGTTATCGAAACTGATGCTTCTATAATCGCAAAACTCTAGTGATTCTATAAAAAATTACTTAAGGTAAGACTTAGAAACTTAGGCGATCGTAAAAATAAAATCTTCCAGTGGGATACAGTAGACATTAATGTACATTTGCTCCTAAGTCGCACACATTGCTCCTAAATTTTCTTATAAAATACCTAGCACTGTTGTTTACTCATTTAAGTTGATATAAATTTTAACATCAACCTTGCTTAAAATCTATCACCTATCATAATCAAAAACTTAACAAAGTGAACCATTTGAACATTTTCCAATTAAATTCCTTGCATATGTGTTGAATTTCATGCCGAAAAAGTTAAGCAATCAGTTAAATAATAAATTTTGCAAAGAGAATTTTTAAAAAATAATAATTATAAGTCTTAAGTTTCGATTTTGAATATAGTATTTAAATTTGATCCAACTATTTTTGCTACTATTTTGATAATAAGGCGACTATTTTTGCAACTATTTTGGAAATTCCAGGCAACTAAAGCGACTATTTTTTACTTAAATTTGGCTGGCAACCCTGATAGCATAACATTCATAAACATAAAAAGAAGTCCACTCGACTAGCGTCTCGGGAGCTGATTAACCCTAGAGCAACGTTACTCCGCCTGATGGGGGGGGGGGGGGGGGGCCCCCAGCTGAACCTTAAACCGTACCGCTCAGTTACGAGGCCTTATTGAGGACGATCCTAATTACAGTTCTGCGAGATAATGCGCAATCAACTGACTGAACAACCAGACATGCTTTGAAAAATAACTGTTGCTGTATAAATAACTGTATACCTAACTAACAGTAAGCCTACTTTTGGGCCACCCTGTACATGACCGGAAAAAAATGGCTGTATAAGGTATCAATTGAATTAAAGGTCTTTTCCAAAATCTTAAGTTTTTGTAAATTGAAGAGCTTAGTGGAAGAACGTGCTAAGTGACAAAAAGGTGAAAACGAGATAATGAGCTTCAAAGTTTTTAGTTTGCAACTTTTCTGTCATTCACAAAATCACAGTTTTTTTTGCATGATATTTTAGTTTGGTTCTTCAAAATGCTTGGTGGCTTTTGGCTTAGCCGTAATTTACGTCATAACGCGTCATTTACAAAACGCGCTTGACAACTCGTGCACTTGACACGTTCTTCCTCCGAAGTGCTTCAGATTTTGGCCAGTCGCTTAGTGGAAGAACGTGCTAAAAGTGACATTTTTTAGGTAAATTTGATCCATAAACGTTTCATAATTTCTGTACTAACCTTCCGATTTTCAAAATTCTTTTTCTGTTTGGAAGATAGGACTTCACAGATCTCTTTTATACTTTTTAATCGTTTGCCTGTCCGTCCATCATTTTCTCTGTCCGTCCATATCCCTTTCAATTTCCGATCCAAAGTGCCTGATTTTGAAAATTCTTTTTTTGGTTCGAAAGTAAAAAATTAGATGACTACAATGTATAGTGTTTGGCCAGCTGCCTGTACGTCTGCTATTTTGTTTCTGTCCGTACGTCCTACTATCCCCCCCCCCCCCCCAACTTCCTTCGTACCCGTCCAATTTTTAAAGTTATTACTTTCAATCACCTAATATAAAATACCAGGTAATAAAACTATTGCGATGGGGGTCAATATTCCAAATTAAGATTTTGTGCTTTCTACACGTTTTGGAGGGTGCTCATTCTAAAAAATTGGGATTTTTCATTGATCCGTCTGTCTGTCTGAAACTACTTTACTGTTCGAAATAAAAGAGCTACGGACTTCAAATTTAGTACACGGGTTCCTAGTTCCTGTTGGACGTCATAATAGGGTTTTAGAGAAAATTGCGCATGCGCAAGTAGCGGCTGCTATAAACTTTTTTGGGGTTTTAAAGGTATTGCTGAATAACGGAAATAGATACAGACTTCAAATTTGATACACGTGTTCCCTGTATTTGTCGGACCTCAAAATAAAGTTTTCTACAATATTGTGCATATGCAAGGAGTAGCTGCCATGGAACTTTTTAGGTTTGACAGTTATTGAAAATACTTTATAAGGTATATATAACTTTTAAATGAGCGTATTGATACATAGTGTTACTCATCCCTAGGTTTTTTTAAGATATCAGTCACTTGAATGTTTGGTGCAATGTTGTTTTAACGCCAACTGCGATCTCCCTAGAGCAGGTGCAACTTTGTTTTAATTATACCATTTGTTCGCTGCTAAATTATCTATGTTTTGTTTATTACAATAAAAATCAGACGACATTCAAAGTAGATGATATTTTATAAAATGTTAAAACCTTTAACTCCGTTTAAATTTAAAATCAAAATGCATTTTTTTTCCTATTTTGCTAAATGCACTCAAAACCCAGTTTTACGCATTATAAATTTTATTTCATTGATTATATTTAATAATTAAAGTTAATTAGGAAATATAAATTACATTTTGTTGAGTTCTTTTTGATTAAAATCACAAAAGAACCATTTGTTTTGCTATTAATGCAAGCGAAAATCTGAAAAATTTCCGCAAACGAGTCACTTAGCACGTTCTTCCACTAAACGATCGTTCAGGAATCGGGCGATTTCGGTGGAAGAACATGCCAAGGCTCCTTAGCACGTTCTTCCATTGAAAAAGTGACGAAAACGCGTGCACCTACCAACTTCGTATGCGAAAAATATACGAAATCGAATGTTTTCTAAAAAATTGAAAGCTGTTATGTTTAAAGCAGGTAATAACATGATCATTGACACAAAAATCTCAATTTTTTCAAAAATGTCACTTAGCACGTTCTTCCACTCAGCTCTTCAATTCACACCTACAACCTTTTTGTCTTTTGCGATTAATCTATATCTTTCAAATAACTTTTGGTAATTAGGAGATACAGAATTGAGAATTTTAGTGTCAAATGTATATGATAAAAACCTAACAGTTTTATATGTTTGCATCATTTAACCCTTTCACTCTCAATGATTCCATTTGGAATCATCAAACTTGCAATTTTTTTTTCTCCCCAAATCAATCAAATTATAAAGTTATGTATTTTTTTATCGTTAGATTATTTGGAATGATGTCTTTTGAAGAATTAAATGTTTTAGTTAGATAAAAACATAAACATGGTAACATTTATTTTGGAAAATTTTATTAAATAAATTCGTTCGAAATTCTTCAGGCTTGCAGTTTAAATGTTTAAAAATTGAATTTCAAATATTTTTAAAAAAACAATTTTGAATTTTTTTGTCTTAATTTATTCAAAAGTTATGATTCCACTGGGGATTAGTGTACAACTCAATCCCAACTGACTAGTGAGTTATTTATTTGGATTTTCATTACACTTGGATTGTTATTGATTGCGAAGTAATGATTTTACCTATGTTATATATATTTTTTAAATGTATTTCAAAGTATTGTAAGTGGCATGACTTTAAAATCTGTACGGGAAAGGTCATATTACCGGAAAAAAAAACTTTTAATCAGTAGTGACCTTTTTAGTATGCACGGTGGTGACATTGATACAGAGGAAATAAAAGATGCATTGTTTCAATTTTTTCACAAAAAGTAGAAAAGCATATTAAAATTTAATTGCTTGAATAGCCATGTAGTAGTATGAAATATTTCCATGTAAAGTATTAAAATTTTCAGATAGGGCAATATGTATTTTTTAAAAAAAAATCTTGTTTAGTAGTAGCACTATGTCCTTTAAAAGCATAGTTCATAATATTGTTATTAGAAGTTTGTTAAATAACTATTTTAACTATTTGCATTAACTCCTAATGACATCATTCTTTTACTGTAGTTGATACTTACCAATGATGCCATTTGGACTCGTATTTTATTTTAAAAAAATAAGATTTTTGCCTCTGCTTTTTACCATTTCATCCTGAATACATAATGAGTACTTCACAAACTTTCAAGATTTTTAGAATAAAAAATAAAAAGTTATGATTGAAAGGGTTAATTTATGAGTTTTGAGAATGATAAATAAGCACACTTAGGAAATTTTTTTTCCCGATTTTTTGCATTTTAAAAAAGTACAAGAAATTTAGTTCAAATACTCAAGATACAGTAATATTCAATTTTGTTGTGTGTGTTTATTTCATAATTATGTAAAATGTCATAATTATTCATAATTATGTGTGTATATATTAGGTTGTCAGTTTTTTTTTAATAGAGAACACAAAAGCCAAAAAAAGTAATTTATTCATTATGTTCTTTATTTTCATTATTTATCATTTCTTCTTTATCCTTTAATTTACATCGATACTTCACATAAGGAGAATAAATATCAAAACCAAAAGAGATAAAATTATCAAAAATTAACCTATATCTCAATGGTAATAAATAAAAATTAACAAATTGTGCTGGGGGCCAAATGATCCACTCGGCTATATAAATCTTGGATCCCTTCTCTAATAATTCTTCTTTCAACTGTTGAATAGATCCTTCTAATATTGCTACAGTACCAAAATAAACTCCTAAATTCACCGGAGAAAACAGTATTTGATCATATAATACTTTTTTAACAACTGCTTTAATGGTAGACCCAGGAATAGCAATGTCAATTAGAATATACCAGTAGTGAGAAACGATGCCTGTCGTTAAACCAGCAGCACCCATGTGAATAGTCCTTACTGGCTTCCAATGGTCTTCCTTGTCAGTTAGTATTTCATAGTGTTGTTGAACTAGATCTCCAGCAACACCCATTACTGTTGAAAATGCAGCATTCGTCAGTAAAAGATGCTTCTTTAATAGTCGGTTACTTATGGAGGCAGTAACTTGAAAAGCTCTTTTCACATAGAAAGTCATTGCCATTCTGTATACCTGAAATGCAAAACAATTATTTAAACATGTGATAAAAATGCATCTCAATAACAATAATGTAGAATTAGTTAAGTAAAAGACAATATAAATTGTTTCTATATATAATATTTTGTTTAACACAAAATAGTTAAAATGAACTTTTAATTGCTTTCTTCATAGCTTATTCTAATGTATGCATTACATACTAAAAGAAATCGATATGCCACTTTAGATTTATATGAAATCATAGTTGTAATTAGCTACATATAAAAGAAGATTATATTATTTTGGAAAGTTACCCATACAAACCGAAAGTACTTTTTCACCATGCTTTAAACTATGTAGTACTTGCAAATTTCAACATCTAAATATTTATTTGCACTACCTTTTTTTAGGTATTATATTAGGGTTTTTAAAATTACATTCCTTTTGCAAATGGTTTTAAAAGGTCCAATACCTTCAATTTCAAAATTTGTCTAAAATTTATACTAATTATAAAAAATATGTATAAAATAAAATGTTAAGCAGTCCTAGACAAGTTTTTAATTCTGGACTCCCCATAGCAATTTTTATTGATAGGTTAAGGCTAACATTACTAATTATTTAATTCGTCAGTTAAAAATTATAAGTAATGCATGCTCCCTTCTAAAGAATCTTCACAAATTTCAGCTCTAAAAAAGAGTGTCTTCAGTTTTATAAGTTTCTTTCTTAAATGCATCAACCACCAAAATAATAATAAAAATATCACAAAATGTCATACCTTGTCAGGAATCAAAATGCATTTTCCTTGCTAAGTGTATTTCACATCCTCACAAAAACTTGAGATTCAAATACCCATATTCTTTAGCTGCACAAATATTTGTTCAATATTATTGTTTCATAATATAAATACATTAGGTTTTTAAATAAATAGCAAACGCTGATAGTTTATAGTTGCTCAGTGCTCCTATTATATTATTAATAAAGTATTCATTAAACTAAACATCATTTTTTATTCCCTAAAAAATTTTAAACATATTTAACTTTCTTGGCATTGATATTTATTTAGATTTTGTTTTTACAAATATAAAATTCCTAAGCAAAAGTTTGGAATTTAAATTTCCATTTATAATACATTTTAAAATACATTTACTTTTGGTACTTATTTCCCTAAATCATAAATTCCCAATAAAAAACATCGTGACAGAAATAAAAGTATTTTAATAAAAACGACATACATACAAACATAAAATTAAACTATATATAATAAATATACAGGATGCATATGACTACAAAAATCAAATCAAGATCTACTAGGACTGACTAAAACTGGGATAATAAAATAGGAAACAAAATTGAAACTAAAATTTTTGGAATGCATATATGACTACAAAATCCAAATCAAGGTCCAAGACTAATACTGGGCTAGTAAAATAAGAAACAATGAAATATAAAACATAGGAAAGAAATTCATTTATTTTACAATAACGATTCATAAAGACAAAATTAAATATGAAATTTAAACAATATGGAATCTACAGTAATTTAATTAAGCTTTGCCAATTCAGTTATTGCCTAATTCAGTTTTAATTAAAAGAAATCCTACATATACAAAAATGTAGAACATAAATATTTAATTACCCAGAACTAGTTAATAAAATATTTTTGAGTGTCAGTTACTATTTTAGTATTTTTAAAAATAGAAATCAGCATAAACTAAATTGTATGCATCAGAGAACATTTTGAAGAAAAAAATTGATGATTCAATTTCATAAAAAAATAAAAAGGAACAAAGATAAAATTGAAAGTCTAAGTCATTGCAATTGCTATTTCAGCTTAAATAAATGAATTCACACTGTACACAGAATACATCCAAATCAATTTTTAAGGGGAATAAATTGATAACTTAATTTCACAAACAAATAATAAAAAGGAACAAAAATGAAATTGAAAGTCATTGCAATTTTGTCATTTCAGCTTAAATAGATAAATTCACAGAATAGTGACTCTAGGCTAGTGATATGTTATAAAACAATAGAAGAGGAATGACTCTTTAGTGTACAGCATAAAATAAGATGCAAAAAAGTTTGAAAGTCAAATTTACAGCCAGGCTTCCGGTCCATGCTTTTCTTTGATAAGCATCATCGTGTCGAGAATTTTACCATCCTGGTCATCAGACACTTGCTCCATGTACATATGAGTTTTATTAATGATATTTAATCTGGTGTATCCATAATCAGAATAGCGAGCTGCACTCCAATCAGCCGGATTCTTCACAAAAGGATCAAGATTTTCTTGGCAACCAGCCGAGCCAGTTATTATATGAACCGGGGCTTTGGGGTTGGTGTAAGGGGCATCGTAGCTTCCATTGTAGACTTTGCGGTCATACAGAGGCCACATTCGCTCATAGAGATGTTCGTGAGCCCACAATTCAAGATCCACTCCGTACTTGTAGAACAGATCTTCGAGTCCATAGGCATGAAGAATGGGCAGACCTTTGCGTATGATGCTTTCCTTCAGTTTGCAGTCATCAGTGTCGTTGGTGCTGCAGTACATTGGCCGGTGTCCCATTGTTATGATCCATGGACGCTTGGCTCGGTTTTCGGGGAGGTTGGCTTTTTTCAGGTCATTCTCGAGCCACTCATACTGGCGGGCAATCTGTGTCCACCCGTAGTAGACATAGAAATAAAACTCTGTGGAGAAGGCGATGACGTGGGCAGGTCCAATGTCAAAACTGTAGAAATGGTTGTTGATTTGCCCCTCCTGATTCATCATACTGAAGCGGTTGACATAGTTCGAAAAGTTGTATGCTTCTTCATGATTGCCAACGCATACCTGGTAAGGCAAATAAGCAGCGATTGTTTCGATTTGCCTCATAAATTCATCTCCGATGGCGGCGTTCTCAGAATCCAAGTTATAAGCCATGTCTCCTACATGCAAGAGGGCATCATACATCCCCTTCTGGACTTCTTCTTGTATACGAGGAAGGGACTGGGCATTATAGTTACCAAGATCTCCATACACAACCAGCCGAGGGCTCCAGTCCGTACCATTCTGCTTGGCAGTGAACCAGTACACAGCACTCCATCCATTCGTGCTCCCACAGTGGTACACATACTCGGTACCAGGCACCAGATCGGTCAGAATAACCCTGTGGATCCACAAGACTCGAGCACTGGATCCCCCATCGACGAATTTAGTCACATATCCAGTCTTGACAGTGTCCAGTTTAAACTTTCCGTACTCGACAGTTGAGGTGTTGGTGGGGTCGAAAGTGGTCCAAGTGACGATCATCTCAGAAGGAGTACGTCCATAAGATATGTGAACCTGCTCCGGCTGCGTGTTGAGCACGCCGAAAACGATCGTAGCATGCAAGCAGACGCATACCAAAATGCCGAACAGACGCATTTTTGTGATACAAGCTTTCTCGAAAGAAAACAGAGCTATGAGAAAACAACAGCAATGCCACTTCTTATATAAACAGACGCATCGACGAGATTACGAAGTGCAACGATCTGATCACGGGGTACAGTACAAAAAGGACGAATCAGACGAGTTAAAAATTACAGGTATACTGGAAGCAATCACGTGAATATGGAAATGCAGTTTCTAGGAACAAGTACAATCATACACAATCAGAGAATAAAATTTTCAAAGTTATTACCTAATATCCATTTATAAATTTTAATATTCCGTAGAGAACAATTCGTGTACAGGTACAGAGGAAATATTTTGTTTATTTACAATTACAATTCAGAATAAAAAGTTACAGTTAAATCTTTACAGTTATATAATATTTAAAAACATCTATAGGTTTCATATTATGACGTTAAAAAGCTTAAAACGTTGGATTTTTCAGATGGCTGTTCAGTGTTCCACTTTCTATAAATAATCAATACGGCTGCTACTATTAGAATTACTTATCTAAAAGCTAAAAATTTATTGCAAATACCTAATCTCACCAGTTAACTGCAGTAACCCAAATTTCCAGGCAAAATAACGAATCAACCGAAATCAAAAATTTTCGTGATCTCAATCAAAGCCTCATTTAATAAGCCTCAAATCTTCGTATAGAAAAACCAAATTTTCGTCTTACTTACGGCGGAGTTTGTTTCTTGTCGCCAATCCAAATTTGAGGTAAACTTTATGCATCATTGACATTCCCTTCCCTTAACTTGAAACATAATGTTATTTATTTATTTTATTTGGCAAATTATGGAGGCGGTGGAACTAAGGTCGGAGCTGTATCATTCGAAAGACTAATTCACATTAAATTTCTAAAACATGAAATTTATCCACCGAATCTTAGATCCTTCCGTTCCACTGGAATATGGATTATCGGAGCTAAATGGCTATTTTTTTTACTTCCCTAAATTAAAATTAATTTTACCGTAAAAATGTTTTTCAATAACTTTTTCAAAGTACATGTGATTCATTAATTATTCATTAATTAAAGCATGATTTGAGACGCTCTCTGAATGTAGATGGCAGCACGACTGATTGTAGACGGCAGCACTACCAAATATAGATAACAGCATCTATGAAAGTAGATGGCAGCACCACGTCTTTGTTAAGAATTTTGTAACCTCTTTTGTAAGTAAGAATACATTTTAATTGAAACTAAGTATGCGCTCCTGAATAATTCGTTTCTAGACCTATAAAGAAAATTGTAACTAACTTTGACAGGATAAATTTGGTTTGAATATGGAATAGAAATGTTGTGAAGTATTGACTAATATTTAGGATTTGCATGTTCTAAATATCTCGAAAATTCAATAATACTTTTATAAAACACTCTGTCCTTAAAATCAAGTGATTATTAATTCTAAATTAGATAACTAATAAATCTTTGTGTTTCGCAATTTCGGTTTGAAAATTTGAATATTGCCTTACGATTTTTTTTTTCATAAATTTGAAATATTAAATTATTAACTAAAAAATTGGTGTTGTACTTTGGGAAAATTTTAAAGTTATCATTTTTAATATGAAGACCAAGCAAATTTCGTTTTGATTAAGCAACTTAGAATGTTATTAATAAACTAATAAAAAAATCTAGGTAACTAAGATGAATATAACGGTCGAAATAATCCGTTTTTTTTCCGAATTTTTTCCCCAGATGTACGTATGTAAATTGTAGAATACAGGTTAATATCTGTTTTTAAATGTGATATTTTACTGATTATAGGTTCTTGGATAATAATTGTATAACGATAATATATTTATAATCTTTCGCTTAATTTAACATATTTTTACCAGATGAGAAACTTTATTTAGAAACTTTCATTGGTGAAGTATAATGCTTTTCCACTAATAAAAACTATTAATGACTCGGGTAGGTTAAATTAATAAGGTTATGCCAATTTATAAAATTCAATTATTATATACAGTATTTTAAACTAGGTATGTTAATGTGTTCATTGCGATTATTTTTAAATGCCATAACCAATGAAATATGTAGTTGTTTCAATAAACTAGATTTATAATATTCTTTAATTTGAGCTATGCTTTTCAATAGATATGATTTTTTTTAATAAAATAATTAATAAATTCATGTTCTAGTTTTCCCGTGTCTAGTTAAAAATCTGTAAAACTGTTTTTGAAGTAATAATTTATAAAACTTAATTTCAATTATTATCTTCTACACTACGTTCATTATGCAAAAAGTATAAGCGTTCATATAGGCTATGTCTGTCCTTCTGTACGTCCGTCTTCCTTCTGGTGAGGATTTTTAGTTGATTTTTAAATACAATTTTTAAAAGAACATACAATTCGTTTGTTTTTGAAAGTGATAGTTAGAAAGTGATGTTCTACTTCTTATTAAGTGTTAGCATTATTACAGATTTATTCTTCGAATTATGAATAAATTTAGCAAACGATGATGAGTAATTACTATTGAATTTTCGATGAAAAATAGTTAATTTTGAAGTTTAAAAATTTATAAATAACTAAATCCTATGTTTGGCGAGTATTTTTACCTCAATTTTGTATTGAAGCAGTTCTAAGGAACAGTTTCTGCTATAAACTTACATTTTCGTATAAAATATGGTAGAACAATAAGTCCGCTCTCTTCATAGTTGTATGTTAATAATGTGTTAAAAAAAATCAAAAAAGATATACTCAAAACATATATTTTATTAGCTTTTCATACAAAACACTTATTACATAAGTTGTCTTTTATTGCAATAAAGATTTAGTTACAACACATCATAGCTCAAAAAACAATTTGAAACAACTTTTCTATTAAAAAAAAAGAGAAAAGTAATTACACCTTAAGCCACAATGACTAGAAGAGCAGGGCACCCAAAACTTACCGAGTGATATTGAAGGAGTATTATAAGTATTCGAGAAAGTTTTATATTAATTAATAAGAATGCGTTAGATTTTCTATAAGCCATATAAAATTTTAGTAACAATTTAGGTTTACTATAAGTAACTCCTATTAAGGAAAGAAATCTGGATTGTGTACATCTTTAAAAAATTTAAAGATGCACACAGATCCAGGTTGCATTCACGATTTTTTTAAAAATCTAATTATTTTGATTAACGTCATTATATTTTACCATTTGACATTGATTATTTATTATTACTGTTGCTCATAACGATAATAATATTAAGTCAGAAATTTAAGATATTAAAATTTATGTATTTGAAATTGTGTTAATTATTAAAATAGCTTTGTCATTCAATTATATATCGCCAATCATTTTGATAAATTATTAACTTATGTCTGTGTAAATTGTAAACAACTAAAGAATATAACGATAGCAATAGTAATTTGTTTTGTATAATAGTGAGATAAAAGTTTAATAGAAAACCCATGAAAAAAGTTGTTTCAAATATTTGTTTTAAAAACCATAAAACACACTAAGAACAGTTATTTCAAGGGATTAGTTAGCACGACCTTCACCGCCTAGTCGTTTAATCCCACACGAAATTATTTTACTTCCCTGTATTTCAAAATTCTCTCAAAGCCTCAACATACAGTCGATAGGATTCATTATATGGCGTCTTTCAAATGTATTTATAAAAAGAAAATTTCTATATATTCATTTTATACAAAAGTGTTGACGGAAACTGCATACTTTTACAATGAATTTTTTCATATTAAAGAATTTAAATTCAAAAGTATTTCGGTGTTTCTATGTAAAATTATACTTTTAGAAAACATTTTTTCGTCTATAATAAAATAATGAATCATTTATGATAAATATTATTATTAAGACAAAATTTATTTTGTGCACCATAAAGTGAATGCTATCAAGAGAATGTATAACTTAGTATATTTATGCCAGCTGTTCTCCGATTCCCACTTCATAAAAATTTGCAAAAACTTGATTAACATTCATTATGTAAGTTGTAATAGGATTTTTTTTAAACTTATTTTAAAATTGGTAAAGAATATCCGTAAAAAACAATGTAATTTTATATTTCCACACTAACTTCTTATAATGCTATAGATTTTTTCAACAATACAAATAAAAAAAAATAATGTTACCAGTAATTTTTTTTGTCTGTATGAAACTAAACTGATCATAACACTTTAGTTTGAGTTGACTGAAACTATATTTAAAACAATAAAGGAGAGGAACATCGATCAAAATGAGCAGACATGCAACAGCTGGCACAATCCCTTAAACGAATATTTTTTTATTAGGTATAGTTAATATCTGTTTTTATTAGTTCTACTGGCGATCATATTAAATTGTGTTAACAGTCTATATTTATATAAAAGTTTTCATCTTTTCCAGTCTACTATATCTGTTTCTGTGATGGATTTAATTTCTTCTTTTTCTCCTAAGCTGGTGTGCCTATCTACAGCTCTCACGATAGGAGAATCGATTATAACCTCAGACCTCGAGAACTTCTCTTTCTGCCTTAGCTCTTGAACGACATTGTCCATTCGTCGCTCTGTCACCGAAGACACTTCTGTCGTGGAATGTCTGATGTCTGACATGGTCGGAACGTCCTCGAAGTACTCGGTGGACGATCTTTCCAGGAATCGAGGCCTCGACTGTGGTTTTTCCAGAGGCTCCACTGCAGAGGATGGCGCTTCTCGGTGCAGATAGTCGTCCTCCCCGAATTCCCTGCGTGCAGTAGAGTCTTTGGCGTACGAGTCGCGAGATCTCGTGAACCCGGTCGCCGACTGCTCGACATAGTAGTGGGACTGTTGGTGAACCCCTCTGTAGTTGGGAGGTCGCTCAGCAACGATGGTTGGCACATCTTCCAGGAACTCTGTGGTGGACCTCTCCGCGAGGCTTCTCGCCGTCTTGTAGGTGTAGCCCGTGTCAACGCTCCACAGCGACTCGCGATCCGCGTGTGCAAAGTCGACGTCGACTTCTGTCATGGACCTGAGGTCGTACTCGGGCATGGACCCAGACCTGGAGGTTCTTCTTGATCGAATGCTACCACAACTGGATGGCGGAGCGTCTCGGGCAAGTGAGAATTCTGTAACGGGAGGCAAGGAACTTCTTCGATTTCGAGGAGGCTCCGAGTCAGTCTTTTTCTTGTATCGAGGGTTTCGAACATCCCCCTGGGGTTCGACAGACGGAGGATACCTATCATCTGGTGTACTCAAAGCGCGTATTATAACGTGCCACGTTCGGGTATCGAACATTTTTTCGTATCGAGAGTCCTTCGTGATTCGAATGTATTCTTCGACTGTAGTCGATTCTTGGACGAGATATCGGAATGTTTCATCGGTAGTAATCAAGGTGCGCCATTTTTCTTTGACGGTTGGCGTTAATTGCTCTACTCCATCTACAGGAGGTGGATCCAAAACTTTATAGATTATACTGGTATAAGTGGGATGGTGAATAGTTTTTGTCGATTTATGTATGGTGTTATAAGGAGAACTGGTATTCTTCGGAGTAGGGGGACGTTGTGGTCTTCGATGCGCTGGTATTTCTGTAGTGGTACTTTCTGCATCACGGAATTTTTCGCTGATTTCAGAGCATGCGTCCCACCTTCTCTCGTAAGACTCGTCTCTTGTATGGATATCATCAGGTGGAGAATCTTTAGGATAGGTTCGAATAGTAACATCCCAAGTAGGACCATCTGTTGAAGAGGGAGGCTCAGTTGATTGAGGTGGAGATTTTACATGCTTGGCAATTGTATCTTTTGTTGTTTTTGTTACGGTTTCCGTTGCTTGAACTTCAGTTGTTGTTGTTAAGTACAAATCATCTATATTCTGAACAATCAATTTAGGCTTTCTAGGAACTAAAGCTTTTGACACATACGTTTCTATAATTTCGGGCTCAGGCTCAGGAGGAGGTGGAGATTTTTTATGCTGCACAGTAGTTGTTTTCTTGAGGTTCATTATATCGTCTTCTACGTCAGTCGTATTTTGAGTGCTCAAAAAGTAATCTGTTACAGTTGCCGTCTCACGCTTAGGCTTCCTAACGTAAGGCATGACTGCCACTTCACTCTCTAATTCGGAATGGGACCATATATCATTGTCAGGTATGCTTCCTTTCAGTGAGGGTGCATACGATGACGGTGGTCTTTGAGCAGCTACTGGAATATCTTCAATAAATTCAGCCTGAGAACGGTTATCGTTGTCAGGAATGCTTCCATACAAAGAAGGAGCATACGAGGAAGGAGGTTTAGGTGGAGCTTCTCTCACATATGTTTGAGTGTAATTTAGGGGTGGATTAAGCTCATGTGGGACAGATCGTACTCCAGCATATGTTCTTTGCATAGCTTCAGCCTGGAACCTTGCATCTTCCCTTTCCGATATGGTGGTTAAAATCTGTTCTCTTGCTACTCTCGTCTTAAGCTTCTTCTTCGGTGGTTCTACAGGTTTCAGGATTTGCTGAACTGGAATGGAAGACACGCTGGCCGCGCGTTCCTGATCTTCTGGATACCCAGACATTACGCTGCTCACTTCATCCGGGATAAATGCGGTGTTTTCGTACCTAAAATGATCCCCTCTCATTGTGGACATGTCGTTGATCATCATTCTTCTACCCTGCTCAATTTCTTCAACGTCAGAGTTAACTGATGACGGCGATTCGCTCGGATAGTCGGAACTGTGAGTCTGGGAAGACAGCGAAGTTAGTAGAGCCGCTTCGGATCCTGAAGTAGATTGTGCAATTGCTCTTGGAATTCGAATGGGGTCGAATATTGAAAGAGTGTCACTAAGTTTCGTGATTTCCGATCCTGGACCTGATGATACTGCCTTCTTCTTCTTGACAACTTTAATATTTCTTTTCTTTAAGCAGTAGTATGCAATACCAATTCCAAGCAATAACAGCGTTAAGAAGAGCAGAGCACAAATGATGAGAAGAAGTTCTATTTCAGAAAGTTTTGGCGGAACGATTACAGGAATTGCGGCAGTTGGAGGGGGCCTGAAAATAAAATAAAAAATATTATTAATGATGAGATAAAAGTTTTATCAATAAAATCTTCGTTCAAGGGGTTCGAGTTAAATAAACGTCAAACTAAAGCTATTCACGACGGGCCTCGTATTTTAGAATTATAATCAAGTGACGAGGCAGACACCTGAGGTAGCACCCAATGCAACCTTTATAGAGACAAGATATGCGGTCTCAGGACTTTGGACAACGACAGATTTAACGTGCACCAGTCACTTATATACACGGCATTATTTATTGACTATTTTTTGCTTAGCACGATCCGTTTATAGGATGGCTAAGGCAATGACCATGATATTTTTTTCAATTTTCTATTTGTCTACGTTTGTATCAAACGTTTGTTTGTACAGCTAGTGTGCAAAACTAAAAAAATATTTTCTATTAAGCGAAGGCAACAGCCTGAGTCAAATAATCTTTTCCCCGAACATAAAAGTTTATATAGTACATGTTTCATGCAATATTCTTTATAATCCAACACAGAGTTTATTTTATGTCGACACACTCGATTTTTTACACTCCATTTTGCATTTAAAAATATTTTTTTATAATATCGTGCAAAAATAACTTTTTATAATTGCGTGAAAAAATCCGATTTTTACACTATAATTTTAATATCAGACGCGTGCGAAAAGTTATACTTTTTAGAACAGTGATAAAATATTACTTTTTTTCACTCAAAAGCAGTGAAAAAAAGTACTTTTTTTCACTCATTTCATAAGATGCCAACATTTCAAGTAAAATTTCTATTTCATTATATTCATAAAATCTAGAAATTTATTGATCTGCTTTATTTATAAATATTATGCGCGTGAATGTTATTTTTATTTTTGAATCGGTATCCATGTTCAAATGTTTGACTTTAAACTAAAAATAAGTTTTCCTTTTGTAGTTCCAGAGATTTATCGATGCCGATCTTCTTTACGTAAAAAAAATTGCACGTGAATTATTTTTGAACAAATGAGATTTGATTTTTTTCACGTAATTATAAAAAATAGTGTATGAAACACGTGCGAAAAGTAAACTTTTTAAAACACGTGTCATTATTTCACTCGCTCGTACCTCGCTCGTGAAATAAAAGCCACTAGTTTTAAAAAGTGTCACTTTTCACACTTGTTGCATAAATAACTATTTTCAAATCAATAATCGTGGCAAAAGTGATGCTTTTAACGAAATCGTGTTTCAAAGTTACTTTTACGCACTAGCGCGACAAAGTAAATACGAGCATCTGATTGGTGTAAAATTCTTTATTTGAACGTGATTCTATATTTGGCTATATTCTTATTTCCAATGCCAATCTAAGAAATACTTTTTGCACGTGATTTTAAAATAATCATTAATATAAATAATCATCTTCAAATCATTTGAACTTGATAATAAAATAATTAATAAGCTAATCAATAAATGCCAATTTAATAAATACTTCTTTTTTTGCACGTTATTATAAAAAAATAGTGTATGACAACACGTTGAAAATAACCTTTTTTAAACTAGTGAATTTATTCAACTCGTTTAAAAAAGCCTTACTTTTCACACTGGTTGCATAAATAACTATTTCACATTATTTGAACCGCTATATGTAAAATGTGGCCAAGTATACATTTTATAATTTCCTCCTAGGATTCTTCCTTTTAACATTTTAGAAGAAAAAGCATCATGTACCGATATCTTTCAGAGGACTTAAGCCCTTTTTAAAGAAAAAAAAGAAAGTCATTATTTACTTACAAAACTATTGGCGCAACACTTGGCGCAAGTGGAGGTGGGTATCGGCAAATAATTGTCTTTATTTCATCCTCTTCCAATTCCAAAGATCTATGGAAACGGACAATAATGTTGTTGATGAAGACTCTCGGTGCTTCCTAAAGACAAAAAAATGCAAAATTTCAGTCAAACTTAAATAACAATGTACAAATAAAATGTAAATCATAGAATCGCATATTCAGCAGTCTATTAAAGTTAAAGCACCATTCAGGAGCTCTGACCACTACACCATCAAGTCTACACATAGCAGTCTGGGTAATGCATGAACTGAGATGGTTAATGTAAAGTTGAATTTTTGGACCCAAGTTCAAAAAAAGCCATGTTCTTTAAAGTTGGGAAACCAATCAATGCCTATAAATCAATTAATTGAGTGATCCGAGTGGTTGTAACGATTTTTATACCTACATAAAATTCTCACTTTCTTTTATGTTTCTTTCGAAAAAATAGGTATCTCATTAAAAGAATTCAATTGAAACCATGCACATCTTTTTTTTTTGTTTAAATTGAAAATTAAAAAAACCCATTAAAATATTTGTTTACGGATCTTGTTTCAAAAAGGGATTTAATCAAAAATAACTTATGAGTTAAAAGATTCGCCAAGTTAATTTACCGCTATTTTTACAAATATTTACAGTGCTAGTTTTAAACAGGATTTCAAGAGTTTGTTTTAAAAATATCTTCTTTAAAAAAATAATTAATATTTTAATTGGAAAAATCATAATTAAGATTATTTTTTATAAAATATTTAACTGGTATGAAAAACAACTTGATTTTTATGAAAAAAATTAGTTTGGCACAAGTGTAATTAGTTATTGTATTTAGAAGCACAAATATTTTAGGCCTTAGTAGAATTTACCACTATAAAAACTATATTTTCAAACATTCTGGTCTGCTTGGTGGGTTTAGGCATCATACCACGAAAGATATCCTTCTGGGTATCGCCCACATCTTAGCCATTCTATAAAAAATGGATCATGCTGGACAAAAAAAAATCCTCCAACAATTATGGGTCTGATGGACTTGAAATTTGTCTTTATACAAAGCCTTCACTCCTCGTACAAAGTCTCTATAACTTGCACTGGATGCCACCTTAGGTGCCAGCCTCGCCACTTGACCGCGGTTCAAAATTACGAGGCTTGTGTATATCTAGGACAACGTTATTTTAAGCAAAAGCAAACCGTCCGTGATCTGAATAGTCAAAGTTCCACTGCCTTTGTTATCTGTCCGCTTGCCAAGCATAATTGAAAACGAAAATGATTTCCATCACTCTTAGTAAAATATATTAAAGACTTAAAAAGTCAATACTTTTTCACTTGTTCTAATGATGAAAGAGTTTTGGAAAGTTTTTTAAAAAAAATTTTTTCAATCCTTGGACCAAAGCTAAAAACCACAATGTAATATTTTTTTACTACTTCAAGATATTTTGTGGGGAAAAAACGTGATAGATAAGTTAATTGAAACGTTTTTTTACTGCAAAGGTTTAATATTTAAAAATTTGGAAAGATTATTTATAAAAATGATTGCATTTCTAGAAAAATCCTGCTAGGGCAATATAGGACAGGACATAAAATAAAAAATATTTAACGAATGTAAAGTATAATATGCGTATTAAAAGAACTTATAATCAGGCAAACCAGACGTCCGGGTTTGGCATTTTGGAATTTTATCTCCGGTACTGACTTGTTTTCAAGATTGAACATTTGAATTTTCGGTATACATTTTAAACACTTTTTTAAATAAAAAAAATATGATTTTATTCACTCGCATTAGTTTCTGACAAACAGAATACACAAAAGTCATATCTTTACACATGAACTCATGAGCCTCTGAATACGATTGGATAAAGCACAAAGCAGTATACACAACAATAGAATCACGGTTTATTGATTCATCGTATTAATAAACCGGTTATTTTATTCAACGAAGGGTTTTATAAATAACAGGTATAGTATGAACGCGTAGCCAATTAATCTTTAGTTTCTGAACCTCGTTAGTCTTTTGAGACGTTGTTTTTCTGTGGGTTTGATCATTTTCCACACATTATTTTGCCTGAAAAATAAAAAATATCATTTGTTCCCAACAAGAGTTATCATTTGTAAACTTGTAAATGTGAGAGGAGTAAACTTTCAATATTCGTGAACTGAATGTTCGATTGGCTATAAAAGTATGTCTTCTATTTTTTATATAATAATCTGTTACTAAATAAAGTTACATAATAAGGCAAGAAATGAGTAAGTTCCATTTTTCGTATTTATTACAATACTTTTAATTATGCATTTTTTAAAAACTTGTTTCACCAAACTGCAAAATTGCTTATTTTACAGTACAGTATAACTCAGTTGATGAATAATATATAGTGATGTAGTCATAAATTATATTTAGAAAAATAAAAATATATATGTGATATGTAATCACTGTCTCATATTTATCCCATACTTTTTAATTAATCTAAAAATTGGCATTAAACTGCTTTGGGAAGTTTTTTGTAGCTGATAATTAGTTTAATACTTGGATATGTTGTATTATTATAATAAATGTTACTTTTGGTGAAATATGAAGATTAATTTTGCCGCTTTTTATGGACAAAATCTAACGTTTTGAGAAAATAACCCATTTTCCCTTCTCAGATGCAAGGAACGTGAATTACTAATATTCTTTCCCTCTGAATATTATTACTTTACAAAGAAAACTAATACTATTTAGACGCAATTATATGCATTTATCCACAAGAGGCAGAGAAATTACCAGTAATCATTCTTACGTAATTATTATTTACTCCCAAAGAAACTACACTCATTCGTAGACTATTTATACGTCTTGATACATTCAAAGGACAAGAATTAGTATCTCTCTTTTTCTCCAAATTATAATTCAGTCAAGAAAAGTTAATAGTCTCAACTCAAGTGGATTTATAAAACTTAATATTTAAGAAAAACACAATTACCATCCCTCTTGCTTCCCGAATTAAAATTCAAAAAAAGGACAATTTGTGTGTTACAATTTAGAGGTTACAATTCTTGTTTTCTAAATCATTTACAAAAGAAAGAGAACATTATCCTTTATCATTGTGAATGTACTTTTGAAAGGTCATCGGGAGAAACAGGAATCACACTAGGTTAGGTAAGGTTGAATAATTGTCGCACTAGAGCTACACTAGGGCTATTGGCGACTGGCGTCGCAATTTAGAACCACAGTCAAGTGACGAGCCGACATTTGAACAGGCACCCAACGAAACTTTTAAGGGAGACATCGTACGTGCTGTCCGTACTTTAGAGCATATTTTACGTATTAGACGGGGTATTAGTCGTCGGACTTTTTGGCAGCACAGACCGTTTATAGGGTGGAGGAATCTCACTAGAACAAGAAAAGGGATAGTTTGAATTATCGTCGTACTAGATATACACGAGGGCTATTGGCGGAGAGCAAATACTAAAAAAAACAAGAATAAAGATAAACTGTTTTCTGTAAAGCCTAAGAATGTCCGGTTATCTTAAAGAAAGATGATCAGAAGAACATGGATTTGACGCGAGTTCATTTTCATCGTCTTCCATAATAAAGAGACAGACCGTAGAATCTAAAAGAGGCGTTGGTTCGGCCGCGCTTTTGACCTTGTTATTCAGCTGTTGAACCCGATTGAGAGCCGTAAAAGGCGGAACCGGTTTTAAACTGGCGTAGGCGTTTATGGCAACCGACCATCTTCGAAGATTAGAGTATAAATTAGTGAAAATGAGTGGTCGAAAGGGGGGGGGGGGGGGAGATAGAACTGAAAGTGAACCCAAAAGGTGTATTTTTTTAATCAGGGGGTCTCCAAAAATTTTCTTTTACATATTCGAGGAATACTCACGTATAAACCCGTCTAAAAAAAATATTTATCCCAGAGACTTGAATGCATTAACATTTTTTTTTTAAAGTTTTACAATCCTATCAAATAAAAAAAAACTTTCTTTTGTAATTTTGCAATCATCTACTACATAAATATTATTTATGCAAGTAGGTGATTGTAAAAGATGAAATATCAATAAATTAATTAAAACTATGTACAAAATAATTATGAGTTGAAAATTATAAATTAAATCTCACATAGTGAAGACAAGATTACATCTTTGCCTATGTTTAGTTCATCCCGAAAACTACAGAAAAAAAAAGCTAAGTACCAGAAATCAAGTGATCCATAGTCCATACAACGCTTACTGATGCAATAAATAATTGCTAGAGCTGCACATCTATTAGATTTAGGTTTATTTTAAAGACAGAACGATAAAAGCTAGTTTATTTCGGAATTTCCAAATTTTGCAAGTAAATTGTCGCAAAGAGAGTATAAAATTATCATTGTAATGATATAGAAAAAATGTGATCGCAAAAATCGTCTTTTATTCACAAATCTTCAATTATTTATTGTAACTACGATAAAGGGCAAACATGGCAATACCAGAGTTTTTTTTAAAATATAATTTACTCTAATGCAGGAAAAGAAATGTGAGTAAACATTTCAACTTACAGGGTCTCTAGAAATCAAATTAATACCAACTGCATACAGGATGATGCAACCGTACTTTGGAGCCCCCTCTATTTCATTTCTAAGTATTTCTAAGACCTTACGTGGGCTTACTTCCATGGGTGATTGGCATTTCTAAGCTTTGGAGTGGCTACTGTTGGCGGGTGTTGATATGCCCCGAGTAACCTTACCTAGGGATTATGAGGTTGGTAATTTTGAAAGTAACTTTTTAGGGCCCCACTGAAAGCTATAGCTACCATGAGAGCCTTTGTGACCCGATTGGAATTGAATCTTGGGGTCAACTTATTAAGATTTATGTCTTTGTATTTTTTAACACGTTTTTACTTAATGGAAGGTTCATTGTGTTATTAGAAGAATTTGAAGTATACAGTTTAGGTTGGATAGTTAAAATCATTAGAGAACGCTAATAGCTTTACTGAACTGAGCAGTGGTAATATGACATTACACCATGCATGTCCTCCTACTTTTGTCTCTTATCTAATATGAGAATAATTGATTGATGTAAACATTATCATTTATATTGCTCATTAAAACGCAAGTTTTCCAAGCAATACGCGCCTCGCGTTAACTTTGATTCCGAGAATGCATTATTTAAAGTTAACGCGAGGCGAAATGCGCATTACTTTTTACACATCCGGACTTACCAGTTGCAAAACTCACATTTTCCAAAGTACAACTACGATATAGGGTTCGGATCCAATTTATCCAATTGAATTTACGAGTCGAAAGTTTTAAAGTCGCCAATGAACGGACTGAACACTATATACCTTATACATAGGAGAATGTGAGTTTTGCTACAAGATCATTCTACTGATAAATACCATAGTTTTGTATCAGCAACTTTTAGCATTTAAAATATTTTCCTTAAATCTTCAAATTTAACTTAATTGTAATTTTCTAATTTAACTTAATGAAACACTTAATTGTACATTCCGAAGCATTTTCGACAACTCTTCTCTCTACGGTAGGATAGGAAAATTTGCTTTTGAGAGTTATTCATCGATATTTATCTAAAATACGAAAAAAAGTTTCAATGCCAAGAGCTGAGCAATAGACGTGCAGCATCTAGAAATTTTTCTTATTAAAACGCTATCGATAAGATAGCTTACCTGTTTGGTTCCACACCCTTTTAATGGTATTCGTAGTTCATAGTATCTGCTTCCGTCTCCATAGAACTTGCACGGGCTCGATCTATCATAATCAGTGTAGGTAACCCCTCGAAATGGTTCCGAGAAGTTGAGCTTGATAACCATCTCTCCTGAGGCACAAGAGAGGTAAGCTAAGGAAAGAAATTTATAGTTAGTGTTTATTAATAAAAAATTTAGTTAAATGACCGACAACGTTAAGCTGAGAAAATAAAAATACACTGTTAAAATTTTTGTGCTTAGTTTCACCATGATATTGGTTCCTATTAGCTGCAACGGCTGTGTGGTGAAATGTTTCACCTTTTTTTCGGTGTTTGGTTGAACAGTTTTTCTGGATTTGGAAACAAAAACCTGAGAAATGGTTCAACCGAATACCAAAAATATGGTTTAACGTTTCACCACACAGCAATTGCAGCTACTAGGAACCATATTTTTGGTGAAACAAAGTGCCTAATTTTTAACAGTGTATCACTACATACGATTTTGATGAAATTAATCTTACTGAAGTTACCGTGCGAGATCCGCAAAAAAAATCAATAAATCAATGTTATTTGTTTTTAATGTAAATAATTAATTCATAACTCTACAAGCTTAATTCACCATTAATACAAGTTAGTTTCTAAGATTATTTAGTTTCATTTTAGTTATTTAGGAGATCTTGTGATCTTCCGAAAAGGAGATAAGTGTTTTCTACAAGTCTATGGAAGGTGAAAACTCTGAAAAAGTGGTTTTCGATCATTGTCCGTTTTTTAGACTATCTTGTCATTCTGTGTCTGTCAGAAACCTCTCTACAGATCGAACTAAAAGAGCTACGGACTTCGAATTTGGTATACGAGTTCCTAGTACCTGTCAGACATCATAAAGTTACAGAAAGAATTGCACATGTACAAAGTTTAACTGCCTTTTGAAATTTTTTGGCTTTAAGGAGATACACTCTTAAAACAAAAGAGTGAAATTCAATCCTATAGGAGAAGTGCATTTTCGGCACCGGAAAGGAGTGGAAATTAACTCAGACTGAGATAAAACCGCTCGTTTTAAGAGTGTAGAACGCAGATTGTTTTCTTTTATTTCTTTTACCCACTCCGAAAAAGAGTGAAATTCACTCCTATAGGAGAAGTGCATTTTCGGCACGGAAAGGAGTGAAAATTAACTCAGACTGAGTTAAAACCGCTCGTTTGCTTTAAGAGTGTACGGTACCCAAAACATTATTTCTAGAAATAATAACAAACTGGTAAATTATAGTGGTTTTATATAATGTTCACTCTAAATAAACAATTTCTAGTAATAAAAACAAACATTTACAAGTAGTTTTTCATTTATTTTAAAAAAAGTCAACTTTTGAACTTTTTGAAAACGCTACTCCTTTTTCAATTTTGAGAATAACTACACCAAGCTTTTATAGTTTTTTTAGTACTATTTGTTCAAGAACTGTGCATGGATTTTAAAATTTGAGCTTTAGTTAAAAAGTAACATGCATTTATACTGAAATTCACAAAAAAATTACAAATTATTGAATTCAACATTTTTAAAAAAACAACTATACATAGACCTTATTCCATGCACAATTTTGTGCACCATTTATATAAGAACACAGGTTAAAAATTTCAAAATTTTAATTTAATTAGCAAAAACGCCTTAGGGATTTATTAAGCACAAGAATTTAAAAACGCGAAACCGAGAAAAAAGATCGGAAGCAGAAGAAATACGTATTCAAACTTATAGGAATGACTCCAGAAAATATTTAATAACTTTTGTCCTACAAAAGGTATCATTTTGAAACTTTCAGTAAATGTTCAAAAAAAATATTGTGAATAATAGAAAGTAAAAACTGAAAAATAGATATTTTGACCAATTTTTTGGTACAGTATCCCCTTAAAGGCTGAAAAACGAAAAGACTACGGACTTATAATTTGATAAACGAGTTCCTGAAGTCTTTCGTACGTTATAATCTAACAAGGTTTAAATCTTCAATTGAATTCCAGCTTATCAAATACCTATTACTGATTGTTAATTAAAAATCATGTATTTTTCATTTTCACCCCCAGATTTTTTTGCAACCCTCACCTTTCGTTCTGTTGGTGTTGATCTCGCTGCTGAACTCATCTGCCACTGCCTGCCGCACGACATTCTCCACGTGAGTGTCGTCCCTTCGGCCTTCCTGAGAGAACACAGCTTCAAACAACTGCAAAGAAAGAAACTCGTTGTAAAAAATGTGCACCATATTTTGCTAATTCCAGGACAAAAACCATATTTTGTTATTTCCAGGAGTCCCAGTTAAATTTCTAGCAAAAGTAAGGAATCCGGTTACTTTCGTAGTTGTTTATTTGAAGTACATAAAAGTCCAATTTAGTAATTTCGAAACAACACAGCTTCAAACAACTGCAAAGAAAGAAAATTGTTGCAGAAAATGTGCACCATATTTTGCTAATTCCAGGACAAAAACCATATTTTGTAATTTCCAGGAGTTCCAGTTAAATTTCTAGCAAAAATAAGGAATCCGGTTACTTTCGTAGCTGTTTATTTGAAGTACATAAAAGTCCAATTTATTAATTTTGAAACAACACAGCTTCCAACAACTGCTAAGAAAGAAAATCGTCTTATAAATATGCGCCATAATATATTTTCTTAATTCCATGAGTTCCATTTAGATTTCTAGCAAAATTTTGTATCCGGTAATTTTCATAGTTGTCTATTTAGAGTACAGAACAAACTACATTTATTATTTAATTAATTAAATTAAGTTGATGTTCATTTGTTAATTATACTAGGAAAAAACATTTGGAAAGTAATTTTCATTATTGGTCCACAAATACTCTTGCACGATGTAAAAGTAAATGTACACGACTGTGTATGTGTAATCAGGGACTAAAAGGCCTACATTTTAGAATTTTAGTATTGTATAATTTAATTGAAATCCTCCAATTTGCTCGAAAACGGAGAAACTGTTTTATAGCATTTCCATATATTTATGCAGTAAACTTTTTTCTGCAAGTAGGCTGGACATTATTTAATGGTAGATTTGTGATTTTAAACTGATTTTGAGGAATATCTGCTGGATAAAACTGATCTTCATTGAAGCGGAAAATTTTTGTACAAGACGTGGTATGTGTAAATACAGTGAATAGTTATTATTAATATGTAATAAATTGCTTTTAAAATTTACAATTTTATTTTTTTTTTCAGAGAAAGTGTACAAAATAAGAACTTAACTAAATATGAAAATTAAAACTATCAAAATAAGTTATTTAGTTTATTATCAACATGAAACATGATTTAATCTTTATCAGACACAAAACATCATAAAATAAGATAGAACCCAAAACAAAATAAATACGCCCTTGCACGTTTTTCTCAAGCTTCCGGGAAAAAATAAAAATTTGCCCAAAAAAACAAAAAGATAGGATCCTAATATCAAGGGCGTAAAACCACAAAGTATTACTCGGCTTTATAAAGAAGAAAAAGTCAATTTCAAGAAAAGAAAATAGAAATACAATATTTTGAAGAAAAGTATCTATTATATGAGGAAATCCTTCCACGTTTTTCTAATTTCCTGTCACCACATCAACAATTGAAAAGTGTTAGAACTAACATTGCCGAAGATGGTAGGTAATCACAGGGTTCAGTTAGATACCCATGAAATTATATAGATTTAAACTATATTTTTTCTTTAATTTAATTCTTTTTTGCTAAGTCATTTTTCTCAACAAACGGATATAATCAAAATGTTTTTTCCTCTTTGTGATAGAAGCGTGACGTTTACTTTTTGACCAACGACGTTTTAAGTGTGCAGTTTAATTTTAGAAGCTTTTGAAAACTAAAATATAGATGACCTTAAAGTTTCTAATTATCAGTTTATATTTTATGAAGAATATTTTTCAAACTAAAAAAAGTTCTTCTGTTCTTATCTTAATGCATTTTGCTTATCAATATGACAAATAGAAATATATAATTATGTAAATTTATTTAGAAATGATGTTTATTTAGATGTTTTTAATCATAATACAGTTCTTTAATCAAACATAATTATGCATAGGTGAAATTTTTTAAGGGTAGGGTTAATTCGTGGGAATACATTTTCATGATTTTTTTGACGAAACGGTTAAAATCTATTTACTTAAACCAATGTTACATTAAAGTGTGAATTCGAAGAATATTGTGTCCAATTTTCACGAAGAAATATTAAAAAATACGGTGATGCATGGCAATTTTTGTCAAGCGTCTCGGAAAAAAGGTACCCATCATAACTTCAAAACTACTGCACCGATCCTTTTGAAATTTTGCACATTATTTCTGTACATAATTTACTAGTTAAAGCTGGAGAGTTTTTTTCAAATGTGTTTATATTTTTCATTTTATAACAAATTAACCGATTTTTATTCACTCAAAATCACGTTTTTCCCTTTAAAGTGTTCCAAAAAATTGAAAATTTTAAATTTCGAAAAGAAAAACAGCGTTACCTGGGGAAAGTTCTTATCTAACGATATAACTTTGATCAGATAATCCAGCACGGATTTATGATTGGCACCGCAATTCAACTTTTTTCTGAGACGCTTGACAAAAATTGCTGCCATCGCCATAATTTTTAATATTTCTTCGTGAAAATTGGACGCAATATTCTTAGAATGTCGCACTTTAATGTACCATTAGTTTAAATATATTTTAACCGTTTCGTCGAAAAAAATCCTAAAAATTAGCCTTATTTCACACTAATTAACCCTACCCTGTCCTTAAAATGAGCTATTTATTTATAAGTACTGATTATAAGGATTAATAGGTGCTCTTATAATCCAAATACTTAATTTAAATATAAAAAATAGATAAAATATTACAATTATAATTAAAAGTCTAAAAATAGCAGTATAATGCATAATCAATTGAGAACCTAATAAAGTCGTTTCTGTTCCGTTTGAAGTGGCTGATTCAAATTTAGATACAAAAATTACTGCAATTAATCTCAATAAAAAAGACATTCCAACTTCAAGAAAATAAAAGAAGATTCTCTTTAAATAAAGAATTCTCACGTAGGCCATAAACTTCTCAACTCTATCACGGGTCAATGAAAGCAGCAGTAAAACGCATCCGAAAAGTACTGTTTGCAGGTAAGACAAAGCTCTGACACCTGTGTAATTAAAAGTTCTTGAGGATTCGGAATTGTTTAGCCGACCCTTTTCATTGTAGGAACAAGAGTGAGGTTATAAAGTACTTAGTTTGTATAGTTTTTTTTTTATATTTGCATGACCTTTTGCATGATCTTCCTTGTTATTTTTCTTTATTAAGTTGAGAATAAAATTATAAAAAATTCGTAGTATGATAAAATACTTGAATACAGTTAATAATTTTGCATATTAATGATTTTTTTAAAGTGCACTTCAATATACAGTTTGTATTACAGACGGTTAATGTAATTTCTGTATGACTGTAATCTTTAAAAAAATTCTTTCAGAAGAACTATATTTGTATTAATTATAACAGTTAGACTTTTATACGAAAGTTCCTAACTCAGCTAAAAAAAGTTGGATCCAACACACTTTGAAAATGAGGTAAAATGAGTGGAAAGTGAACATATCTTTTTGAATCTTTGAAAACTAATTCTAACTCTTTGCGACAAAAACAAACTGGCCACAAAATAGTCTGGCCATTAATTGGATTATTGCTTATTAATTATCATAAAAAATGTTCAGGTTAATTTCCAACTAATTAATTTGAAATCATTCCATGTGAATTGCTAATTCTGGTTAACTGATGATAATAATTTCATATTAATTTTCAAAGTAATCTTCATTAATTTGTTTATTTATTGATATTAAAATCAATTTGTGCATAATTAACTATTTAAATTTATAATAATGCGGTCTCATTGTTTTTAAAAACCAAATATTTGCTTCTTTGTAACATATAATAACTTTCCTGTTTCAATCACCATATGTTGGAACCATTCCCATGTCTAAGTTTTGTTGTTCAGACGGTACTAGGAACTCGTATAACGAACGGGTACTAGGAACTCGTATAACGAATTTGAGGTCCGTAGCTCTAATAGGTCACAGTATTTTCAGACCGTCTGACAAACGAACCTTTTCTCTCTATATTAAAAAAAGTATTTTTTACAAAAAAACAATATTTTTGGATTTGGCACCCTCCAAACGCAAAATTCGGATTTTTGACCCCACTTTAATACTTTCATTACAATATCTTTCAGACAGAAAAACAGGTGCAAAATCATACATCAATAGTACAGTTGTATTGAGCATTGTTCGTTTTATACATTACTGTACAAGGGAAATAATATCATAGATTGCCTCTGAACTATTCCGATAATGTTTTTATTTATTGAATATCTAAAGTCCTCAAAACCATCAGAATATATATTTCAAATATCAAAATATAAGGTATGGTTGCTGACTTTAACACTTAAGTATTTTGACGGTGAACTGCGTATTAATACATACACATTCAGCGTCTCGTGACAAACTATATAAAGAGTGATTCATTTTGAAATATTAAATAAAGCTGAACCAATATTATACGATGTGATCAACTCAAATAAAATTCAGGTGATAAAATATAAAAATAAAGCTTTATTGACATTTAACTGTATTTGAAGGGTGTATAGTTGTAAAATTCGCATTCTCTATAGCATAAACTAAGACATAATGTCCGGCCCACTCATTGCCGACTTCGTCCAATTGAATTTATCATTATGAAAGTCGCCAATGAACCGGCCGGACCATGTATCTTATCTATACTTTGGAAAATTTGAGTTTTTCAAATACAACCTTCATTTATATTTCTAAACATTAGCTAGCAGAAAATGGGCATATTTCCTATGTTCTAGCATTGGCACACATGCCAATCTATTCAAGATTATATTTTTTAATAATACTAAATGTCAATGAGTGTGTGAGGTAGGTATTTCAAATCAAATATAATTATTCTTTTTGCGAAAGAAACACACAAAAAAATTGGAAATATTTTGAAACTCTTAATTGTTGAAATCACAATTTCATTTTGATGGAATAATTATATTAGATGATTAATGCGTTTTTGATTGCAGCTTGAAATGTTTTTAAAGTAAAAGTAAAAATGGTTTTCTAATAGTAAACGACGTTTCATTTACATTAAATACTTATTGCATACATTTTTATGTAATTGTCATAATACAAAGGAAAGTTATTTAATAAAAAAATACGCTGTTTTAATCATTAAAGATAGCAAGTATTGTTTTGTAAATTATATCTTATCATTAGATTTTTCAATTGAAAAAATTTTGCTATATGATTAATATATCCTACATATATATTTGGATAACGTTTGTGTATAGTTAGATAATTTTTTATCTTTTGATAAAAAAAGACGCATATTATTGGTAAAATTACACGTGATTACAGAATGTCAATACAAGATGAATTCGTTTTTATAATTTGAAACCCACAGTTTTTAATAGAATAAGTTTTTGAGGAACGTAAGCACAACTTATCATTAAATTTTTTTTATTCTTTTTTCTTACAAAAAAGAATAACGTGTAAAATAAGTTCATAGATTTAATGTAATGCGACTGTGGTAAAACCGGAGGCAGCACTTGCTGCCAACAAGTGCGTAACCATACACCTATTTACGGTGTAACTTAACTTAATGAAGTTAAAATAACGTTATACGAAGGTTTTACAATGTGGTAAAAACGAAAACAATATGTAGAAAGTAGTAATTAAGGTTTTTTAGCGATTAGACACTATGTCATTCAAATTAAAATTTGTTTATCACGTTTGTCTCTAGTGCAACTTTTTATTCAATCAAACTAATCCAATTGAATTTCAGTATTGTACAAATAAACAATAATACAAAAAAACCAAACTCAGCCCGTTTTTTTTTCGAAAAAATTAATATTTTTAAGAAGAGTATACAGCAAACATTAAAAGTTCCGGCCTCGCATTTTAAGAACACCCATAGGAAGTACTATAAGAAAACATATTTCAGAAACAGACTTTGCATTTAGCATTAGACTAATCAAGCATTTAATATTGACTCAACATCTAAGCAAATCCAGCGTAGGCTAAGTACAGGTGGGTGAATCACGCCGTGGGCCGTCGAAAGTAACCGCACTTTCACTGAACTTTCATTGAACCTCAGACAAGGTATGTATTCGACGGCCCACGGGATCAAAGCCCACATAGGACAAGGGCCCGTCCCGGAAAAGAAAGGGTAGTTTTGGTTTCGTGTTTCAAGAATCGACGCCTCTGTTTACCAGTAAAAAGACATTTCAGTTGTGCATATGAATTTGGCGTCTTTAAACACTCTGAAGATCTATAAAGTGACAGAATGTTATTATATGTCATATAAAAGGGCATATTTTAGAGAAGAAAACATTGAGTTAATTGTTTTCTTAAAAGAAACGCCGCTTAAATATTTTTGAAATTGTTTTCTCTAGTACGTAGTAATATTAACGCGAATAGAATTTATGCATTTCTAATACTTTTCTTTCTCGATACCTAGGTTAAATTCAAGCGTAACTTTTTAAGATTTAGCAACAACAAAGGTACAAACCCTTTTTTACACATAATGCGTGAACTCGACAGACGGTTGGTTGAGTGACTTAAATATTGTTGAAATGTGTTAATTAGTTAGTTTGAAAATGCACTAACAAAGTTAGTTTGAAAATGCAGTAACAAATATGGATATATTAAAATGTTTTAAACTTACAGCTGTACAGATGACAATCAGGATAAAGAATAGCCGCATGGTTCTCCTAAGAAGAAAAAAAAGAATAGTAAAGCACACAAACTAAAATTTACTGAAATATTTTACTTGTTTCATATCTTATCGTAATGAAATTATTTTGATATTAATTACTAGTTTTTTCGTGTGTGTAAACTACAATGTTTTATAACATTACTTAAAAAAATATACCATTACTTAACCAAAAACCAAAACCATTACTTACTATAAAAATGAACATTGCAATATATTATATTAAACAATTAGTAGTAAACGAAATAAAAATAATTAAAGTGATAAACTAATATATTTATGCTTACAATAACTTAATTTGTACTAGTTTTACTAAAGAATGTATTGCATACACAATATATAAAGGATTTGTACAATTAACTAGAACCTGAAGTCTATATTATTTCATAAAATGTATCAACTCATATTCAAGAAATATATATTCAAAACTACTTAGTATTTTAAAGTATAATGCCATGAATAATTAGAATACTTCAAAGCATTAGAACTATCAGAACCTAGATATGTAATTATACAAATTCTTTTACAAAAACATAACACAGAAGAACAATTTACGAAATGCATTTCCAAATTTATGTTTCTGTTGTTAAATATTCTTACTGAGTAGTCCAAACTCTACAGAATGTATGTCTTTAATATCCTTAAATTACAACAAAACTAATGCATATCATTATAAAAAAATGACATACTGCAATGCTATAAACATAGGGCATTAGCTCTTTCCATTAAGGTTGAGATTTATTCTTTATAAAAAGTTCAAGAGTACTTTAATATCATTATTTGATGGTTTATTTGTTTGAAGATCTTCTCCGAAGAGAGAGTAAAAAAAGAAAATTCTAGTCTAAGGTTTGGATAAGATGTCTATATATTCATGTTGATTACGAAACCTATAAGGTTAGTCACAGTTTAAGTGTGGATGATCTCTAAAGAGTCCATTTATTTTTCTTTGGTGTTTTTTTCTTTTACTTGGGCAAAGAAAGAATGAATAATTTATGTAGTATCTCTTAGAATCGCAGAAGAAAGAGTGTGAGTTGTAGTGTATGATCACCTGTATCGTGCAACCGGAAGGGAATAAAGTGCATCATCAACAATATGGTGCGTTTTGTTTAGTCGATTTGGGTATTGTTTAGAAGGAGTATAAGATTGTTTTATGTTCATTCACATTTGAAGAGCTTAAGTGATATATATGAACAAATAATAATGAGATGTGTCAATGAACATGTTCCCTCCATTAAAGATAAGTTTCCTATAACATTACACATTAAAGTATTTACATTTTCAAACCATTGCAAGTTCTGTTTTTTAACGAATCTAAAGCTAATTAAAATTGGGTTTTTAATGTTAATTTAAAGAGTACCTTAATTTACTGTATGGACCTTATTTTTTTTTTCGTTATCACCGTTTTGCCACAGAGCACAGTCATCCATTAAGCTCTTCATTTGTGAATGTTGGGTGTTATGTCAAATGACTTATTTCTCAATAAAATGGTTACCTTATACTTTGTGTCGCTCAGGATAAAGTGTTTTTATTTTCTGGGTAAAACTTTTTTTCAAACATAATTCAAAATTTCGAAAAAAATTATAATTTCAGTTTAAACTATTATTTATGAATGATACCTACATTTTACTACTGATTCTTCACTATATATGACTTCTTACTTATGTACAATTAAGTTATCTGAATAAAGTAATACAGAATGATTAAAGTTTTAACTACATTAGTTACCTAGGTATTAGTTACCTAGGTTTTATATGTTAGAATATTTTGTTCTTATTGGGTCTCGTGTAGGTAAATTCGAAATTAGAAAAGTGCAAATTAACAAACAAGCAGATAGTAGATACTACCTTAAAACTATTACATTTATATTTAATTTTTCTAATTGCAATTTTCTAAATAAGATTTTAATGTCGATATTTCTTGTTTGTATATTTCAAATTTTATTCTTTATGTTGGGCATAAATATTTTGTAATTTTATATTAAGCTCATATATTTATTAAACTAAACAGTTCCCAAATGCTATGAATTCTTAATCACTAATACAGTTTTTTATTTGATAAATTTTAGTTGTTGGTTAAGTTGAGGATATTAGTGTTTACTTTTTAGAATATTCTGTACAATATACTGTTCCTTTAAAGGCAATGACCGAAATAATTTATAAACTCCCTTTACAAAGACAATCCAAAAAGGTTTCCAGGAACAGTAAGAACAAAACAGAAAGGGTTTGAACTGTGTGATACCCATCAAAAATGACCACATCTAATATCTTCTCGTGCACTAGACGCTATAAGTGAAAGTTTATCACGAACTGCGACCTCTATTGGCCAGTGATAGGAACTATTAAATATCATTTTACTTTATGCCATTCTACGTGCATTCGGTCACCGCATTCTTTTGTTTAGGATTTCGATTTCGTGATTCGTTACCATTTCATACCTCTAACAAAGGTATATAAAGTATACGCCATTATGGTTAGAATAAAACCTTAGCTGCAACGAAAGTGAAATTGTTTGAAAGATGTCAAACCGATGTGATACGCCCTAATGTACTGCGCAGTTTTAATGAGATTTTTATGCAAAACATTGAAATCAATTGAAATTCAAACTTTGGTTGTGTAACCATACACGACTTTCAATTAACACTTAATTAATCAATATATATAAAGGTAATTAAATACCATATTAGGTAATTTCAATATCTTTAAAACCTAAAAAATTCAATGGCAGCTACTGCCAACTAAAACTGGTTAAAAATTTTATGCTGTGGTCCGTTATTATAATTTGTAAAATGTGATTAATTGTATAAATATCAAAATACATAAGATGTTTTTGGTATTATTAAAAATTGCAATAATTCCAAGATGCGTTACCACAAAACTCTAAAATTAATCACTATTAGAGTAACATAGTATTTTTAGTATGTGTGATTATATATTAAATCTATAAGACTTGATTTAAAATAATAAAAGTTTTATTTTAAATATAAACTATGTAAATCTTAGTCTATAGATGTGCATTTAAAAAAATAGTTTGTTAAATTGTTTGGTGTATTTTTGATAAAACAAATCTATATGACAAGTCGACAATTTCCTTTAGTAACAAGAAAAAAAAAACTACTGCTTTTTAATTTTGAAATAAGTTACCAAACATTTTAAAGACATGTTGTCAAACTTATTTTATTTTTAAATGACATAATCGAAAAAATTTGTATTGTTATTTTTATCTTTAACTAATTTAGAAACTTGTTAGATCTTGAAGCAAACATTTTTTAGGCGTGTTCGATAAGTAATCATTCCTAAATTTCTCTTCATGCCAGCCTCTTTCTCGGTAAAACCCTTAAAAGGTGTAATTATAGAGTGATGAATCTAGCAGATTTCTTTTAAACCCTTCCTAACCGTAATCAGAAGACTCTTTACCATCCCAAATACCTGATGGTAATTACGATTTCATGTTAAATTGTTTATTTTACCTCTGGCCTAAGGGCACAAAACAAACCCTTTTCTATAAACAGGAAAATAAAAATATACCGAAAAACTTGGGGCAGAAAAAACGAATGTTTTAAACGCATCTTTGGTTTCGTATCTTGGTTTTTTATTTAAGTATTGTTGCGGTATCTCATTAAATTGTCTGTTACGCGGCTTTCGATGTGTTAGTTGGTCTGAACTGACCATGGGAATCCTAAAGCTTGTATTAAACGGAAATTCCTAGCTGAATATTTTTAGTGCAGCCAATCAGTGTGGAACAAAACAAAAATGTGGAATTTTACAAGGATGGATGCACACCGACTGCAACATTTTGTTGCTGAAACTATTATTTATATAGTTCGTCTATCATTTCTTAGCATCTCAAATATTTTGATTCTGGAACGGTCTATTTTGATAAAGGGTAAGGAAGATTTGGTTTAGGCAAGAGTTACTAAATTAGGCGATTCATTGCTTTTATGGGCGCATATTTCTTTAAGGTTATTAATATTAATAACCTTATTAATATAATACTTACTTATTTTTATTAAATAATATAAGTATTATTTTTAATAATACTTATTTTTCTTAAGGTTTCGAAACATTCTTAATTGAAAGGTAGTGCAAACTTGCATCGGTTTCACTATTACTGCATAGCTATATTTTAACTTATTGAAATTCTAAATGAATAGTGATTCAGAATGTGTTAAATAATATATACTAAAGATGCAAATCGATTGACGATCAAGTCAGGATAGCAAAGACGTGTATGTGCAATCGTTGACGACTATTATCAATCAACTATGATCCTTTTTTCACCAATAACTCATGTGTGTTTTTGTGTGGCACATTATTTTCAACCACACTGACCCAACAATCACTTATGCTCGACAAACGCCGTTGGATTGGTAACCCTGAATACTCCAGGTTCTTTACCTGTTTTCAAAGTGGACTCTTCCACAATCAAAATATTTGATATGCCGAAAAGTGATAGGTGAACTATATCGTATTGCACGAATGGTGTGCACGTATGTAAACAGAGACGGCAATATTAATCTTTTAGAGACTCATAAAATTATGTGATTGGCAAGTTTTCCATTGAATTCTCATTGTTTGTCGTTATTAGAAAATAAATAATTTTATTTTGGGTATGCACATCAGTTTATAACAATAAATAACCACAAAAAATTAAACATTCAACGGAAATGTTTTATACAACACCTAAAATGTTTTATACAATACTTAAAATGGTTTAGATTTTCCTTGAAATATTATAAACCGTAGTTCAAAAGAATCGAGAACATTTAAATGCTTTTGAATCAATGCAAGCACATTTTCGCTGATGAAAACTCGCTTATGAAAAAAATTTATAAATATATAAAACTCAAATTGCTTTTGTGGTAAGAGGTAGTAAGTTTTATAAGTACTAGAAAAACAGTTTGTCGGATCGGAATGTGTAAACAACACTTTTTATTTATTTAGTACGTTAAAAATTGCTTTTCTGTTTTAATAAACTATTTCCGAGTAGTATAATTTCCTTGTATATGCTTGAAATATAGCTACAGGGAATTACAGTATGAAGGTTGATGTCCGTATCGCAACATTTCGATTTCCATGAATATTGAAGTTTTATAAATTATGAACTAGATTTTATCTAAATTTTTTATCTGCTATAAAGCCTCTAAATTATTTTTTTCCTAATTTGATTGTTTATGAAATAGTAAAATTACATCATATTATGGGAAATTGTTACAGATTATCAATGATTAATAACAGATATTTAATGAAAATGGATATTTAATTTTTTTTCAAACTTTTTATCTACCATATTATGATAATTTAAGAAATATTCATTCAAACTAATTGCTTCCCACTTTAAATTTTTGCATTCAAGTAACAAGTTAAAATAAGTAAACACTATCAAGTAATAAGACTTTAAATTCTACTACTTAATTTTTTTTATAACAATACTAATTGTACGATATAAGCGCTTATTACGAATCCATAATTTCTTTTGTCTAAAAAATACACCTTTTTTTCCTAGTATTTTGTATTGTAATTTAATTTGAAAATTTAGGAGCCTTGAAAATGTAGCACCTTTTTATCAATAACGTTTAAATATATGTGTACGACACAAATAAAGCTTCATAATAAAGTATCAAATAATATAAACATTAATTTATGTAAATAGATTAACTAAATTTAAATTAAAATGTTTACTCATGTAAACTTTAGAGGTCAAAAAATAAAACACCTCTGTTAGAGAGTTATTTCTAGTTCCGGCATCTCACTGCAAGCAAGAATGGTGCCAAGGTATTTCTGAAAAAATAAAAAAAAGCATAATTATTATTTTGGCTCTATATTAATCAAATTATAAATCAAGCTAATAAATTATATGTATAAGATACACAATAATCGGTTTCGAATCACGAATCGTTTCTCCATCGACGATTTGAAAATTAAGTTGACAGATCGAAAATCCATCGTTAGTTTTGAAATAAAGATTGAAAAAAGAGTGGTTGATGTTTAAAATGTTCTTTCATTGAAAAGAAATAAAAAATATTTTATAGATAAATTTAAAAAAATATATAACAAAAACATAGAATTTAGCCTTCCAAATGCGATTTCAATGAGCCTAAAAGAATTGTCAGATATTATATTTAATTTTTTTAAACGTCTATTTCATTCAATATTTGTTAGAAATATTTAAATACATTTTAAAACTATTATTAATCTTTGAATTAAAATCTTATGTAAATTGTTTGAGGTAAGCATTCTAATTAACTAATAAGAAGTTGCAACATAACTATAACAACCAACTTTAATAATAGTTTAAAACTCACTAACGTTTTTATAGTAAGGATAGACAGACGAAACTAAGATGTAAAATATATTATTTGATGTCATATTTTTGAAAGGAAGTATTTTTCAGAATAAGACTGTTAGAACTGAAGTTAAAACGTTAAAACGGAATGTCATAGGACGGACGGAAAGAAAAGAGTTAAGACAGGCGAACTAAAAGTATAAAAGATAAGTATTTTATGTCTTTCTGACAAAAAAAAAAGATGTCAATGCGTACTTTCTATTTTTTTTCATTCTTCGTAAATAGAGGAAAACAGGCTGAAAATTGGAAACTACCCAAATTTTAAATAACAATCAGGCATTTTTGTTCCTTATTTGACCTATTTAGGTTTGTCAATTTATGATCATAACAAAAATATATTTTAAATCTGTTCAATATTTTAAATAAAAGAATGATTAAATAAGGATAAAATTATGTATTTAGAGATTATTTCCCTTTTCATTCAATTTTTAAATAGTTGATGTTCATTATTTTGGTAATTTTAAAATAATTGTCCTTTTTGGTTCTGAGAAGTCTTAAAATTTTAAATCATTAACACATGAGTATCGCTTTTTGCCAAAAAATCCTGAGTAATTGTTTTTACGATTGTTTCAAAAATTTCCATATGTATTTCAAAATTGTATACATTGTAATCTTAAATTATAAAACAATGGAAGTACTTAATTAGTCTGAAGTTTTTTAAATCAGTTTAGTTCCATTTCATTGAAACTCCGAAGCCCAGGATAAGAGTTTTAGAAAGTTAAAGTAAACAAAACTCTCATTAGTTTCCACATTTTAAGCTAGTCTACATCACTTAGTGAAACAATAAAATTGAAACGAAAACAAATAGATAAATCTACATCGCAACTCTAAAGGGATAATTATGTCTAAAAGGTGAAAGAAGGAAATACCGTAAACCGCGTTTCTTAATTACTAAGTCTTCACACCTTTAGAACAAAACCATTTCTCAATCACATTTCAATACTTGCACAACAGTAATGACCTCTCAATACAAGAAAACTAATAAGTAAATAATTAGCAATTGCATTCAAATACAGAAAAGAAACCCTAGAGGAGTTTCTTAGAAAGAAATACGGAAGTATCTATGCGACGAATAGAGTGGTATATCGCGATATGGACTTATAGGAGTATCGTGTTAAAACTAAAATTCACATCACTCTTAGGTATCATTTGGTATTTTATTTTGTTTCTGGAAATCATTTGTGGTCATCTAAAAGAACTGCGCGCGCTCAATCTTGAATCTTTAGATCTTCTATGGAGATGGGGTATTTATGTTATTTAAGATAATAGGTGTTGCGAGTATCCGATACTTTTTGAGAAACTGTAGCAAGACTCCCTTTTTTTAATGTTTTATCCATTTTTTTTATGTGAAGGCATTTTTAAATAATACAATATTACAATAAGTTTTTAAATATCTAAAATAGACTACTTTCATTTTACTTTAGTATTCAAATTTATTCTTATAGTACTGAAACACGGACTTAAAGTTGAAAAATAAGTATTTCATGTCATACTTTTCAAACAATAAGATAAATTTTAAAATTGGACGATTAAGAACTCAAGTTTTGAGATAGACCGTCTACAGACATGTATATTGACATTAGTCCGGATATACAGATAAAAAGTATTAAAGATAGATATAAGAAACAAAGATTAAAAATATCTTAAGTTATAGAAGAGAGGAAAACTAAGAACAATTTTACTAAATAACATGATAGAAACTAGAATTCAACAAAAAAGTTACTACCAAAATATAAAGTATAAAACGTCTTTTTATTAAGCGAATCCTCTTAAATAGAAACACAATTCCACAATTATAATAAGAAAAAACTTGGAATTCACACACGAGGCCTGTCACTAGTCATTTCAAGAACAAGTATAAACAAACATATGACTCCTGTTTCTCACATCCCCAGTATCGTAGACTGGATCCAAAGGAATAGAGAAAGCCCCAAATTGTTACTTAGTGGATGATATGTTTGGTACTAAGAACTTGATAAGGGATATGGCGTTAACTGTGCACTTTGATGGTCAGATGGGTAGGTTGAGGAAGTAAATAAGGGTGGAGCAGTTGGTGGGTTAGCTTGAATTATTGTCACACTAGAGCTACACGTGGGCTATTGGAGAAGGCTGTCGTAATTTAAAACCATAGTCAAGTAACTAACCGAAACCTAAGTAGGCACTCAAAACCAACTCTTAAGGGCGACATCGTACGGGGTGTCGCGACTTTGAGGCATATTTAACGTGCACTTCCTCACCACGGGGAAATATTTGAAGTACTTTTTTTTTATCTGCACAGGCCATTTATAGGGGGGAGTTATTTTGACAATGCCTGTAACTGAACCTGATAACTTTCACATGCAAGGCAAACGACCTACCCACTGGACTCCCCAGCCCCGGAGCTGTTCAAAAAGTAAGAAGTTAATCAAGAAATTAGCAATGAAGCACTTGTATAGTTTTAAAAAATAGTCCTAACTAAATAAAGACCATGGGCAAGAACATTTGCTATGCAAAAATAAGTTTTCATCTGAATAAACTAATACACAGATAAGAATAAGATCTGAAAGTAATAGGGATATACACTCTAAAAGCATCCTTAGAGAAGGATTTCGCACCGAAAGTGAATATAGATGAGTAAACGCCGTTAAGAGTTGAGCAGATTTTCTTATTCTGTAAAATCGAAAAGAGTGAAATTCACTCCTATAGGAGAAGTGCATTTTCGGCACGGAAAGGAGTGGAAATTAACTCAGACTGAGTTAAAACCGCTCGTTTGTTTTAAGAGTGTAGGGCAAATTAAGCCACCTTAAAAACTAATCTTAAATACTTATAAGTTAAGGACTTTTTGTAAAAAAAAAAAGGTGTTCTCCAGGTAATGGTCCTTCTCAAATAGGCCTTCGGTGGGTAAAATGTAAGCAATTAGAGCAGCTTCTTGATGATCACGACATTTTCTACACAAATGTAAGCTGTCTTTCTTTTTAGAAATACATACTATCCTTTTTTTTTTATAAGAAATATATTCGCCCCTTTGTTTTTTTATTATGTTTCTAAAATGAATATACCTAAAACAACTCATTTTAGTTTTGTTTCTTTAATCAGATTTTTTTCAAAACATTAAGCAATATTTAGACACAGAAAACCCCCTCCCTTAGGATATAGAATTCATTAGTCAAAAAAACTTCACATGCTATAATAAAATAATTTATAATCTAACTAGTGTAGTAAAAGTATATACTCTTAAGAAAATTACCATACTTTACAAGCATCTAAACTATAATTCTAACTAATATATATACCTAACTATCTATTTCTAGCAATCACAAAGGTCATATTCTTATATCTTTCTAGAAATAGAACGTGTTTAAGTTTAACAAATTATGTACCTTATCATAAAAAGGCTTATGTTCTTTTCAACTTAGAAAATAGTTATAATTTAGAACACATTACTTCTTCTACATAAATCCTAATTCTTTTTTACGGATAATTCTTCATTCATATCTCATTCAAATTGCATTATTTCCGTTAGAAATTTTTATCTGTTAATCTTACAAACCGCACACGACTTTAATTTTTAAAAAATCCTTTCACCAAGTACCGTCACCTTAAAGTTTCCATTCTTCAGCCATGCGAGCAGTTTGTCTTTATCTTCCTACGGTGGCTGGGTCATCAGTTTATCTGATGAACCTGTATTGTTTTGTTTAAAAAAACTGCAGAAGTTTAGGTTTGCTTAATAGGTTGCTGCATGTGAAATCTGCGAATACTTCCTGTATACGGTTATAATATGCTAATGAATCGTAAAGTAGTGGCAGAATGGATATATTTTTTTCCGAAAATTCGTGCTTTCTTTACATTTGACTCGGCACTTCAAACTGCTAACAGACAGTGTCATATTTTATCAACAGTTGCGAAAGCTTTAAAATGTATCCTGTAAAGGTTAGTAAAGTAAATTAGCGTCCATCATCTGTACGGAACTTTCGCGATGGTTTGATCTCGAAAGAAAAACCCGGGATAAATACTTAGTGTTTTAGAACTACAATCAGATGCTGATGAGAGCGCATGCAATGTGTTGATAAATTCGACTCGCGTTAACGCAATTCAAATTTGTCAAGACAATGCAGGACAAAGTACTATAGCAGATGCACTTTGAAATAGCCATAAGTTAAATTTTTAGCAATACATTGTTTCTGAAACGGTTATTTTTTTTATTTAATGTTCTCCGCTATGAATACAATAAATTAGAAGTAAAAATGTTAAACAGTTGAAACTAATTACAGTAATATTATTAAAAGAACGTCACTTTCATATTTAATTCCTAGATAACACCTTAAAATAGCAATCAACTTTTACGCACCCTACAAAGAATCGGTTTTATAAAAATTACAAAAACTGGGTTTGTAAAGAACTATTAATATTATTGAATTAAAAATTGTATATTTCACATGCTGATTGTTTTAAAAATATTTATAGGTTCTCCATTAAATTGTTTGCTGAATCAGTACGATATGAACTGGACTAAAACTAAAAATAATTCTAGGCCAATTACTTATGGTGTTTTTTCTAACCACAAAAGCTTTTTAACAAATAAATAAAAGTGGTTAACTGTTTTGAATATTTATGAACATTTAACTAGCCACCATTAAATAGCAATTTTAAAAATCGTTAAAATATACTTTTAGAGAAATTTCATAACAGATTGAATTAAATTAGGTTTCATTAAAACGAAGAAAGTCAAGAATAAAAGTTAATAGAATACTTAGACCATAACAAAAACTGCAGTTAGAAGATTCCTTATTTTTAACCCATTTCTGTAAGAAAAAACTAGACTAAAAGTCATTTTGTACATTACGACTTTAGATGGTTATAATGGTCACTTACAAAAAGAAAAAAAATACGACATACTATACTTAATTCTAAATCAAAATAACTGTCGAAAAAATACCTTAACGGTATAAGAAAATAACACAGTTCAGAAGCAGAAAAAACCAAGTTACTTCTTTTTTCGTTACTCCGAACAACCTCCCAGTTATTTTCCCAACCGATCAACCATTTTATTTTACGCGATTCGTTATTTTACCTCGTGTTTTGCTTTGCCCCTTTCCCTCTGCTTGATAAAGCCGAGTTAATTATGTGGCAAATGCAATTCCTTCATGGGATAACAATGAACTCCCATATAACGAAAGGATAAAAAAAAATAACCTCAGCTAAGCAAAAAGGGATTTAGCGTTCACGAAGCCTAAAAAAATTATAAATAAGTAGCGAAGATGACACACAAAAAACCCTAAATAACAATGGTAATAACAATAATAACTACACAAATCAAATGAACAACAAAAAAAGATGATATTGCTTGTAATGTTCCTAAGGGTCAACCGTTATTAACAATGTTTAAGGCTACATTAGAACTGAAGGATATAAAAACCGCCGCTAACATAACTGCGTGCAACTACAGAGCTATTTAATGATGAAGCTTTGGAATGCTGCATGAAAGTAAAAAAAGTAAGAAACTGAAAGGTATTTGGGTTCGCTTTTTTAATGGTTGCCATTATGTGGGTTTTATGTAAATTTAGAGAAAGCTTGTTATTAAGTTGAAATTTATATTTTGGGGTGTTTTTATATTAAAGTTAAAACTGTTTTTTTATGCTGAAATACCCGTTTTTCAATAGAAACTAAGTTTACATGATTATTTCTAATTTAATAAAAATAAAATATTTTTGACATGATCGAGATAATCTATATAAAATATATTCGATACACAAAACATAGACATTGAACTTTTATGATACATATATGTATAGTATATAACTTGCAATAGTTAAAAGTTTAAGCAAGAGACGACCAGATTTCCATTGGTTTAACCCTTCAGTCCCAAGAGCAATTTGGCATAATCATTTTAGAATTTTTTCTCATTGTCTATAGACATTTATGATATCAAAAAGCACATCATTCGATTCTTCAAACTTTTTTCTATTAGAAAATATTTTTTATAATCCTAATAGATGTCAGCCCTATTTTTTAAAAAAATTATGATCAGAAAAAAGATGCCAAATGCCATCACTGGGACTGAAAGGGTTAAATTGTTTAAACTGTATTACAAATAATCCACTACAAAACTCCAGAGGGCAAACTGATAGAAAAATCGACCCAACATTCATCATCTCCGAAATTTCAAGGAAGTTTTTATTAATTTGTTTTGAGAAAGATTCGATTTTCTTTAAAATACAATTACTTAAAATTTAATTTGAAAGCTTTTGTATATTTTTTGACTAAATATTTATATATGGAACTATAACAGTATGTACTATGAAACTTTAATATAATTAATAACTAATAATAATTCAATTTTTTAGCTTTTAATAGAAATTTAAATTTTGTCTTACCACTTTTGAAATCAATAAAAGTGCATAAGAAATACTTACAAATATTTAAATACCTAAGAATATTCAATTTCTTATCTCTTAAATGTAAACTTTAAAAAGACGAGCAAAGAAAACAAAACAGGGTTTTCAAATTGGTTTTGCGGAAAATAAAAAAAAATTACAATCGCAATCAATCAATAAATGTATCGAAATAATTTATGAATTTAATTTCAACACGGAAACATCAAACCGAATTTGACAAAATAAATTAATGTTAAGGGTTTCATATTCTATTCATGTCATATCTGTCTTATGAAAAAAAATAGGTTTTAATTGGATAATAAGAAGAAAATGTTCGAGTCATTTACACGTCATCTACTTCATTGATTTAAACATTTTTTCTAGTTACAATGCATACAAAATTTCGATTTTACGCCTATCCAACGTATCGCAATTATATATTAAAATAAACCGGCTTTTCAACGATCGAGTATAAGAAATTTCTTTAATGATATGTTTGAGTTTTAACTACTCGAAGCAGATTTATTAAGTCCTATCCCACGTCAACATACCAATTATTTATTTTAAATCTATTTGTCAATCGTATTTGCTTGTAATTATGCAATTCAAACACTCTCCAGCATCCAAGAAGTTTTAAATACATTAAAAACAAATTACCATTACCAATAGGCCCTATAATCAATGTCTAGCACTAAATGGAGTTGTTTAAATAAACAAATTTAATGATAATTAATGAGAAATGTCAGGCTCTACTACCGTCAATTTGTAAAAACTTAAATTTTAAGTTTGTACTTAAAAATTTTGTACAAATATTAAATCGCGTCTTTTTACGTTCAATTACCAAATTTAAAATATAAGGTAATAAAAGTATTGCGATGGATCGAAAATCCGAAAAGGATATATTGTGTTTTCTACATTTTTTGGAAAGTGCTGATTCCTAAAAAGGGATTTTCGAACATTGGTCCTTTTTAAAAACCTTTAAAATTAATTTTTCGAATCAAATGATTATGTATTCTTCTCGTAGTAGACAATGTAATGTTACTATTTATTCATTTAGCAAAAATGGAACCCGACTATTCTTGCCCGTGACCCATCAATTGATTTTCCACTCTCTAAACTCTTATTTCGCTTTCATCCATTCTAAAAGACGTTATACCTGTTTTGATGTATGCAATTAGGTCTGCGAATATAGTTCTCGTCAAGGACACAGGCGGCTACTTGTTAAAAGCGTGTGTGTCAAGACTTTTGAGTCAGTTTGCTTGAAATGGGTCAACAGAGGATGTGGTTGCTGCAAATGCTTTTGTGGAGTAATAGCGGGGTTTACCTTATACGGAAATGTGGTGGGTATGCGGTGAACAAACTAAATTAAAATATAACCGAAGATTAATTTCTTACTTTGTTTGTATTACTTTGTTTTTTTAGCCGGGTAGTTCTCAAATCCGGTTATTTAAATTTTTTTAATTGAAGCGATGTTTTTACTTGCACTAAACAAAGTCAATGTTTATAACATTTAACATGCGTGCAAAGGCCCATAAATGTTTTGACTAGGATTTCAAACCATAGAACCGCTTCAAAGTTTAAGTGGAGCTAAGTTTATCCAGAGGCAAATTCAACAAAACGTTAAGTAACGTTATTTTTTTAAAAAAAATTAATTGTTTAAAATATAGCCGAATATTGCTTTCTTTCGTTCAGTTATTTAAGCAGGGCAGTTCTCAAATCTGGTTATTTTTTTAAATTAAAGTTGTTTTTTCAGGTGTACTAAATAAAGCCGGAGGTTAGAAACATTTAACATGCGTGCAGAGGCCCATAAATGTTTTGAATAGGATTTCAAAACATAGAACCGCTACAAAGTTTAAGTGGAGCTAAGTTTATCCAGAAGCAATTTCAACAAAACACGATTAAATCTTAAGTAACGCTATTCAAAACAATAATAGATTAAATTATAGCCAAATATTACATTCTTTGCTTCAATTATTTAAGCCAGTCAGTTCTCAAATCTAGTTATTTTTTTTAAAATTGAAGTGATGTTTTTACTTGTACTAAATAAAGTCAAAGGTTAAAAACCTTTTACATATGTGCAAAACCATATGTTTTGAATTGAATTTTAAAACATGACTCCACTTAAAGCTTCGTAACGGTATAGCCAGAGGCAAATTTTACAAAGCAGTTTTAAATCTTAAGTAACGTTATTTAAAAATATGAATAGTTTACTTCTTACAATAGATCTGCACTTATATTTTGTGCGCTATTCTAGGTTTATCCAAAGATCAAGGCTACAAAACATAATATTAAAATTTAGGGGAGTTATTTTAAATTATCAATATTAATAATTTTGCCGTTTTTTAATTTTTACTTTCAATTATCTTTTATGAAAATATAAGGCAATGAAAGTAATGCGATTGGGTCGAAAATCCATAATGAAGATTTTATGTTTTAAACAAGGTTTCGGAAGGTGCGAATTCCTAAAAAGTGGTTTTTGAACATTGGTCCGCCTGTCAGACTGTATCAGTCTGTCTGTCCGAAACCACTCTACAGTCTTAACTAAAAAAGATACGGACTTCAAATTGGATACGCGAGCTAAAAGTAGCTGTCAAACATCATAATACGGTTTTTTAGAAATTCTCTCATGCGCAAAGGGTAGTTGCCATAGAACTTTTTAGTATTTAAAGTTATTGATGAAATTACCTTATATAGTGTAATTACATTTAAATGTATTGATTTATGGAGTGGTAGTTGAAAGTCGTAAGGTATTATACACCCCTAGTTTAAAAGAGTTTGAAGTTGCTTTAAATGTATTTACTTCAAATGGTTTGCAAAAACTGATGAGAAAGTGAAACAATCAAGGTTTTTTTTAATTAAGTATTTGAAAATTATCTACATACAAATGGCGCAGTTTCGCTCACTTATTGAATGCAATGCATATTTAATTGATTATAACTTGCACAAAAGACTTTAATCTTAAAATTTTGTCATGTAAAATTAACTACTTTATAACTTCAGTAAGTATTCAAGTAATAAGAAAGTAGATTATTTTAGTTCTCTTCGAACTTCTTATTTTCAACAGCACTGATTTTTTTTTTAGCTTCCACACTACGTTTATAGCGTAAGAAGTGGAAGGTAATATTATTGTTCAGTCCGTCCGTCTGTCACCCACTTTCACAGAACGAACCACAAGTCGCACAAAAAAGTGGGATACGTCACTTTGAAACAAAAAATCAGGTTAGGCTACATCCCAAATTTCATTAACAAATTTAAATTCGAAGTATATTTAATATTTAAAAAACTAAAAATTTAATTGAAATAAAAATAAAACTCTTGAAGAATATTTATTTATGTGATATAATTGATTTTGGATTGTTGTAATATCACAATAGAGTTCTTTTGATGGTTCATTATATATGTATGAAAAAGGATGCATAGATAATTCTAACTTTGAATAAAAAATAAGCGAAAGTTCGCTTTATTTTTAAAGCATCAATTTTACTAATTATGTATTATTCTCTTTTTCAAAAGAAAGTTAATGGATATGGGAAATTGTGGCAACTAAAAGATTTTTTATAAAAAAAAGTTCATTATTATTTAATAAAAGCATCATTTTTTTTCGAATTTCAAACAAATTCAGCAAACGATAATGAGTAATTATTAATTTATGAAAGATTAATGAAAATATTTAATTTTGGCGTTTAAAATTTTGAATTAGAAATAAATTATAAAATGAAGGCCCTGTTTGGCGAATTTTTTCAGGGGGTGTATAAATAGTACGTTTTTTGTTGAGCACAAATACTGGGTGGAAGCGGTTTAAGTGACAGATTCTTTAACAAAACCTACTTGTTTAGTTTCTGAATAATATGCTATATTTCTTAAAAGCGACCGATTAATGAGTGATAATAAAGTTGAAGATACCGATCCTTTTCGTTTATCAAAATGTATCATTTCGTTTATCAAAACGATTGATTTATGCTTTTGAATCATTCACAATAAAAAAACATTTTCTTAAAAAAAATGTTTTAACTTAATACTCGCACTCAATAGTGATTTAATTTATTTTTCATCTTGGCACATATTAACTAAATTATTTATTTAAGTTTCCTAAACTCAATCTAGATTCTCGCTGTTTAAAAAAAATCAAAAGGAAAATAATCAATCACAATGGAAAACTTTTTGAATACGATCACTTACTTGGACTTCTTTTTGAATTTTATCCAAAACTCAAAAAAGGACGTCCTACCAAAGTGTGGTCAATAAATCAAGGTAAATTTTAAAAATCCCGATCAAGCAAGGTGTGAAAATTATGTTAACTGAAATAGTGACCTATAGCCGAAATCGTTGATACAAACTAAATAGAAAAAAAGCATAATTTATCTTTTCTGCTGATATACAACACTATGACATAAGAGTTAACAACAAAAACAGTCAACATACCTCCAAACCACCAACTGCCACTCACTGCAACAAATCCATCACCAGTCAACACCACCTCCAACAACAAAGCCAATTTCGTAAATCCAAAACAACAATGCCTTCCACAAACAACCACTTTGTACGCTGTGGTGTCTCTTCTAAACTAAATGAGACCCAAGCGCGCGCCAAAGGGTCTGCTTGACCAGTTCTCTACCTCCAGACCTTTCTCTGTCGACTACCAAAGTGAAAATGCAGAAAGGATGGGAAGGGCCATCGAGTTCTTTTTTGTGTGTGTGACGTCACGGAAGGAAAAAAGAGGATGGAGAGAAGAGGAGTTTTTAGTTAAAAGAAGTGGGAAGGAGGGTGTTTGACACTTTCATATCGTTTGAACTCTGTAGCTTAGTGGAAACGAAAAGAGTTGATGTTACATGTTTTACATGGGATATAGGTTCTTGTGTGCCGCCTATCTTTACTATGGTAAGATCATGATGGATATAGAAGGGGGATTTCTAGCCTCGATTTAGAGCTATAACTAATAGGGTGGTTCGAAAAAACAAAATTTTCGAGTATCAACCACGGCCAACTTCAATAACAAGGCCAGAGAAGCTTTCCCAAACATGAGCGTAGACGGAATTTTTGACGTCACTGTTCCGAGTGCCGAAGATCGAGAGGCTAGTTCGGGCGCATTCGGAACCCTAAAAATGTGGTCAGCCATGAACGAGTGGTTCCGAACAGGTTTCGAGACTGGTTATTTTCATCTTCGGAACAACGTCAATCGGAACTATGACGTCAAAATTTCCGTCCGCGAGCGTATTTGGGAGAGATTCTTTGGTCTTAGTAGTTGAGTAGGCCGTGGTATCAACTTCAAACAGGGCTCAAAAGTTGCGTAATGCCATGCTGATTAACGGAAAAATAATTAAAAAAAATTAAAAATTATAAAATTATAAACATAATTGGCCTCGTGGGTTTGAAGTTTCGAAAAAAAGGCAAAAAACGACTAACTTCAAAATTTCAGCCAAAATTTGCAGATAAATTATTTAGCTTCCAAACAGCATTTTTTACGTGTGAAATACTTCAGTTATTACGAAAAAAAATTTCAAACGTATTTGTTTGTAATTTTAAATCTCACAAAAGATTGAAAATGTACAAATTTGAAGAATTTTGGTATTTTCCTTGCTCCCAAAACCTAAGCTATATTGCATAATAAACATTTTACTACATTAAAATAAAATATTTATAAAATATGAAGTCGATTTGAGCAGGAAATCGGCTTTATATTCCTAGAAAGTCAGGACCGTCGCGTGGTGCGGGGCTCGCTACCCCTTATTATGATGGCTCCAAATAACAGTAAAAAAATGAAAATCAGCTTTTAATATGGATGATAACATTTAAATTAATCTATATTTATCTATTTAACTTAAAATAACTTAAAAGAATTCCTGAAAAAGCTTCTCTTCGAGCATTTTATTTATTTTTATTTTATGAAATGACCAAGAACTCACCACGGGGAGGCGACTGTAATTCTTGTTCATCCTGCAGGTATACTCAACCAACCATATTTTTTATCTTGAAGTTAAATACACAGATATGCAATTATATATATGAGTATATATATTTATTCGTTAGTGTTCCTTTTCCAAGTAAATGTTAGATTTTTATGAGATTTCGGCATATGGCTTCTAGACAAAAGAGTAGACATTATGAAGCCATCTAGAGGTTCATGACCACATTTTAGTTGAGGCCTGTTTTACAAGCTTAACACAACTCTCGACTGATTGAGTGTAGTAGGAAACTTCTTACTTTTACTTTACTTCTTTCTTTACCAATTCTGAATGTTTCAACGTGCTAAACACGAATATCACCTTAACAAATGTAAGTTAGCTCTTGTTTTTTCATTACATAGAATACGGCGAAATGCATGGGCGCACCAAACGCAAAATTAATTAAAGTTAATTTTGTTTACAGAAACCCTCCAAATTTTTGCTCATACAGGTTTTATTTTATATTATCAACATGGGGGATTGGGAGGAAATGATAACTTTCAAGGTTTTTGCAACCATATTAGCAGCTTAATACCCTTCTAAGCAACATAATTGTTCTCATGTCAAGAGGTGCAGAACAAAGATCAATAATTTCCTTGTATTTCGTACTTGTTTGTTTTAGAAGCTGTAGAATATCAAAAATTAGTGTTAGTGATAAATCTATAACTGTAATGCCTTGTAAATGCATTAATAGCACTAACAACTTCTGTTATATTTGCAGCAAAGTGCAATTTTCTGCACGAAAAAAAGAGCATCACTGCAAAAGTTAAGAAAGCTTATCATTTGTATTTTGATTACAAGATAGGAGACCATCAGAAAAAATTTCTGGGCTCCTCACGTATGTAGTTAGACTTGTGTAGTAAATTTGTCACTTTGACTTCATCTGGGAAAAATCATAATGCCGTATGCTGGGGAAAAAACGAATTCCGTTTTATGGAACTAAAGGGAATGCCATTTTATGATTAGGAGGGAACCAACAAATCAGATTAATCACTGTTATTTCTGCAACATCTCAGTTAAATGAGGTGTTATTTAGAAAAAGATAAGTTAAATTGCCTAACATTCCTTCTACTCTGCGTACGGTCCAACATGACAAAGGACAATTTGCTAAAAAGTTTCCAATTTTTTTTATAGTTTTAATGGGGATAATAGCCATGCGTCTGATAAATATGCTACAGCTTCTAAAAACAACCATGGACGAAATGTGAGGAATTTATTGCTCTTTTTTTCTGCATCTCTTGAAGTGAGAACAATTGTTGCGTAGTGGGGTATTAAGCTGTGAATATGGGTGCAAAATCTTTGAAAGTTATCATCTCTACCCAGCCCCATGTTGATAATATAAAATAAAACCTGTATGAGCAAAAATTCGGAGGGTTTCTGTAAACAAAATTGACTTTAATTTTTCGATTGGTGCGCCCATGCATTTCGCCTTATCCTTTGCAATAAAAATACTCAACAAAGCTGTAACTCAAAAACAAGAGCTAACTTACATTTTTTAATGTGGTATTCGTGTTTAGCACGTTGAAATCATTCAGAATTGGGTACTTTCAACTCAGTCGCAGAAATTTTTTGAAATTTTGTTGTCCAGTGTAACTTCCATTTTCCCACTTCCATCGGTACCAGCAACGGAATCTTTCTTCTAAAACTTAATTACTTCATCAGAATTTAATAATAAAAGCATGTAAAAAGAAAAATATTTGAATTTTAAGTGTAAAAATTAAGTTAACTCTCATATCTGGTTTTAGAATTGTCATGACTGGTTAAAACATAAGATTTTTAAATTATACTTCCCTTTCAAAACTTAAAACTTTTCATATTTATTCAAGGTTGATAACCGATAATTGATATTTATCGAATGAGCATTGACGCTGGAACAGGTATTTTGGCTGTCATATCAACTGTTGCCCAAATATCGGACATTGATTACTTTTTTCCCCCATACCCTGTTTCAGTAGCCCAACCGTTGCATTAACAGGAATTCTTTTAAAATAGATATTGATTAATTTAAATGTTTTTATCCATATTCAAAGCTGATTTTCGTTTTTTTTTCACTGTCATTTGGCGCCATCATAATAAGGGGTAACAAGCCCCGCATCACGCAACGGTCCTGACTGTCTAGGAATATAAAGCCGATTTCTTGCTTAAATCGACTTCAGATTTTATAAATATTTTATTTTAATGTAGTAAAATGTTTATTATGCAATATAGCTTAGGTTTTGGGAGCAAGGAAAATACCAAAATGTCTTCAAATTTGTACATTTTCAATCTTTTGTGAGACTTAAAATTACAAACAAATACGTTTGCAGTAATTTGTTTCGTAATAACTGAAGTATTTCACATAAAAAATGCTGTTTGGAAGCTAAATAATTTATCTGCAAATTTTGGCTGACATTTCTAAGTTAGTCGTTTTTTGCCTTTTTTTCGAAACAAACCCACGGGGCCTATTATGTTTATAAATTTAGGATTTTTTTAATTATATTTCCGTTAATCAGCAGGACGATACGCAACTTTTGAGCCCTGTTTGAAGTTGATACTCGAAAATTTTTGTCTTTTCGAAACACCCTAATAACCAAGTCAAAATACAATTGTTAGATTTAAACTAATTTGAAGAAATTGAGGAATGGTCTTGTTTCGGGTCTTGAGTGGCACGGAAATGCTGAGTAAAAATAAATTCTTCATAAAACCTCGATTGGAGAATCAATGTCAAGTGAAGACAGTACCACTGATCGAAGGGGGAAGCCAGGAATGAAATCTGGAAAGGAATTATGTCACCTGAAACAAGCTAAGTGTCTGGACCCGATAGAAACATTCACCAAGAAATCTTTCTATCGGGGGACTCAAAAGGACCCAAATTGGAGATAGGAATTCGCATACAAAAGACCGAGAGACAAAAAAATTATTACTTGTGATTAAAATACACAAGTAATAAATGAAGTATATTTGAAATCGAAGCAAATTGAACTGCAACATTATCGAGCATTTTGTTTTTGACTCCACTTGTGCGTGCATGTTATAGTTTTACAGTCATAGAAGCGAAAGTGTTTCATTTAAGATTATATACCAAGGCAAAAATAAGGTTCTTACTTTAGTTAAATTTGACCTCTGTACAAATTTGAAATGAAATTGAAAACCTTAATTATTTTGAGAAACAAAAACTTATTATTTTAAGCAGAAAGAATGTGAATATCAACTTATAACCTGAAGAGAAATAATACATAAAACGTGGCTTTATATTTTAGGTCAATGAATGCAGTGCTATAAAAGCATCATTATTTAAACTAGTATACTTGTAGTCCGAAACAATATTTAAGTAAGCTTTGAAAATGTATGTTATTTTGAGCCAATTTATCGCTTCAAACTTGATTGAATTGAAAATAAAGTTACATAAACAGATGCTGATCCTTCGGCTAGGAGAAAATGCGCACTTTTCCTTTTCTCAAAACTTTTGAATAGCAATTGAGAAACTGAACTGAATATTTTTTTAAGGTAACTGAGTTATTTCAAAAATTAGTTGAATACAAGGCCTTAGATTTGCACAAAGAGATTTCTTAAATTGAAAAATATTAACGATTTATTAGCATTGAATGTTTATGATTTAATTTAAATTGAAAAACATTAACGATTTATTAGCATTGGATGTTTGTTATTTAGTTTAAATTGAAAACAATTAACCAAATGAATAATTTTCAACATGTATAATTTTTAACACACGCAATTAAATCTACTGTTATTATGAATTTTCAAATAGATTTTGGTAATGCTTTACGAGATTTCTTTACAAAAATAAGACTTTTAACCCCTCAAATAAGCAAATTTATTTATTGTGTCGAAATAATATCTTTGAATTTGTAGATTTGCATTTGGACTAAGAGATGACACAGAAAATATAGTTCCAGTTACGAAACTACATTTTCGCACAATAACTGAGGCTTATTACACGAAGAGATGTATACGATTTATCATCTATTGTGAAGTATAAATAAATGCCTGGATGTTGAATATTTTTCATGGGAAAAGCTATGTATTTGAGTTATTTTCATGTTTTTTCGTTTAAGGGCATTTTCACACGTTTATGTTCTGAATGCATTTTTACAGGTACTGTAAATATGCATCACAGGTTTTATATCACGAGTTTTCTTAACACGTGCTCCAAGATACCTGGATGAAAGCATAAGTGAAAGTTTCATAGTTCTTGGAAAAAACAACACTTTTGCATTATTTTTAGTAGTGTTAGCACATGTGTTTCAGGATCTATAATAATAAAAATGAAGTTTTGTGTGTGTGTTTGTGTGTATGTCTCTTATAGACTCATAAACTAGACATTTGTTTGACTCGTAACTTGACACAAATGTGTAGTTCATACTTAAGTTACAGATTTTGAACTTTCAAAGCTCAAAATATTCTATTTTTAGAGAAAATTCGAATATTCTGAAAAACAATTACACCACTTTCGCCCAAATCCGATCATTTTTCCTTTTGTGATGCCATTCGGCAGAAGAAATAAAATAAAACTTTTAGGAAAATAATTAAAATTAAAAATGTTTATTTTATTCTGTTGCCAATACCTTCAGAAACTAAATTCATTATTTGAAAAATAATTGACATGTTTCAAGTGACGTAATTCCATTTAGTCTCCATTCCAGGATTTTATTGTGGGTTTAGGTAATGATTTTTTCATGGATGGTTCCGTTTTTTGTAAATATGCATATTTAAGCTATTTCCGTAAAATATAACTATGATGGATGTTCAAAGCCTAACGTACTAGAGCTGCATATTAGGGTTTAACGTTTTCATTATTTCGTCAAATACGTTACCGAACTCGCCAAATTTTGACCTAAACGCGCCAAATGAGCCATTTTTTTTAATTTATAATGTTGGGTGTTTGTTCGAAGGTCGTCGTGCTAGAGCTGTATAATAAGTGTGTTTGTAGCTATATCTCTCTTCTCGCCAAATTATTACCAAAAAGGCACCAAATGAGCTTAAAGATTTTATACGTTTATAATGGAAATTACCATAACTATTATGCATACATTTTATAGCGTATGATTTTATTTTGGATTTTTAAGGTAATCTAAGTAACAGTATTTTATACTTTATAACGAGCGGGATAATAACACAAGTTTATTATCCTATAATGGATTAAATTGTACATATACTTGGATCAATTAAAACTTTTTTAGTTTTTTATCAAAACTTTAAGAATTAAAGTTTATTTATGTTAAAAATATTTTTTAAACTATTACAATAATAAACTCGGCAATGAACTTTAAAGTTAGTTTATAATTTTTAAAATATTTCTTCTTTTTAAGAACCATTAGTTACTTGTTTTAAATAGTCAATTATCTCTACTATTATAACTTAACATCATTGCCAGTTAGTATTCTCTAAATTACTTAGACAATTTTGAATATTTTTAGACTTATTTTTATAAATGGATTTTACATTTATTTCTCAAAAAATAAATGGCAAACAGACAAAATCGATTGCATCAAGCGGAGTTTTGTTATCTTATCTCCATCATAAGCATGGTCCTTGGGAAAATTTTAAACAATGTAGTTCTAAAATAAAAACCTTAAAACCAATAAAATTTTAATACTTGTAGATTTTTCTTTTAAACTTTTAATTATTTATAACTGTTGCAAGTTTTTTTTTTACAGTAAACGAAAGAAAGAATTCAATTAAGACGCCAATAGTTTTCAACTTAGAAACAGAAATTTTCATTTTAAATAAAATAATTAAACAGCTTAACAAGTATTAATATTTTAACAAGAATTTATTAGTTATTATTGAATTTGTAAATTTATAAAAAAAAATAATAAGAGAAATAACTTAGGTAATAAAAACCATAGTGTAAGAATTATGAAAAATAATTTACTAATACATTAAAAAGTGTTTGTCAAAAAAAAAACATTTTAGGGTTTTAAATTGTAAAATTGTAATTCAATTAAAGGTTTGAATTTTTAGTAACACAATACGATGTTTTTTGATGTTGGCAATTATGTAATATAAATTTTGTTTGTCAGACAAAAATTATCTTTATTGATAGCGAAATATCATTGGGTTCCATAGATAAACCAGATTAGATCGAAAAACACAGATGTTGATATAAAAGAAATTACAAAATTCAAAGGCAATAATTTTATCACCAAACGACACTAAAGCTAATCGAGTATTTTGTAATCAAATAGTACAAAAGATTCACTATTCCGTTTCCATATGCAGAGTTACAACATATCTATAATAATAAAAGAAAGAGTCTGTCTGTCTGTGTGTGTGTGTGTGTCTGTTATCGGATCGTAAAAGACCTACTTATACTGCCCACAGGAATTCGAAATTTTCAAGATAGATTCCCTTTAATATTGACGTGTGCACCTGAGGCTTAGTTTTTTCATATTTGTTCCATTTTTAGAGAAAATTCGAATTTTCTGAAAAAAATACACCACTTTCGCTCAAATCCGATCATTTTTTTCTCTTTCCTGATGCCATCGGCTGAAAAAATTAAATAAAACTTTTAACGAAAACATTTAAATTCAAATGTTTATTTTATTCTTTGCCAATACTTTCAGAAACTTAATTCATTATTTGAAAAATAATTGACACGTTTCAAGTGACGTAATTCCGCCAGTTTTCATTCCCGGATTTTATTGTGGGTTTATTTGATGATTTTTCATTGATTTTTCTGTTGACTGCATGTATGCATATTTAAGCAATAAAGTATAGTTAAGCATTACTGAACTATGATGGTTAAAAAGGCCATCGCACTAGAGCTATTAGTGTTTTATGTATTTATTTTTTTGCCAAATACGTTGCCAAACTCACCAAAATTATTAACTAAAATTCGCCAAATAGGCAATTTCTTTTATAAATAATTTATAAGCTGGTCGGTTTGTTCGAAGGTCATTGTGTTAGAGCTGTATAATGGGTGTGTTTGTAGCTATATCTATTTTCTCGCCAAATTATTTCCCAAAACGCGCAAATGAGCTAAAAGGTTTTATGTATTTATGAGGAATTGTGATGACATTTATGAGTGCATTTTATAGCTTATTTTTCATTTTGGAATTTTAAGGCAATGAAACGGGATTTTATACTTTATAACGAGCGGGAACAACATAAGTTTATGATCCTGTAACAGGTTATATGGTAAACATATTTGGAACGATTTGATATTTTTTAATCCGTGCGAAGAACGGGTATAAATTTGCTAGTTTATAATAAACAAGTAGGTTTGTAACAGAATCTGACACTTAACCCGCTTCCACACAACAGTTGTGTTTAACAGGTAAAAAGGCGCCAAACACAGCGTTATTTCTATATTAAACATTTACATGCTAAATTCGGCTAGTTTCATTTATTTTATTTCAAATATTCAATAATTATTACTTATCGTTTGCAAAAATGGATTTATATTTCAAAGAATAAGTATGTAATATTCCTCGCTTTTAAATAGAATGAAAATATTTCATATCAACATACAAATAATCTCGTAGTGAAATATATTTGACGTCATTTTAAACTGATCGATGTCTCAAAAATAAATTTATTTTAATTTATTATCTAAAAGAATTAAAGTTTCTCGAGCGATTGTTGCGAATGTCAATGGTGATTTAATTCGAATAAAAATGGCTTCCTATGCTTTTTAAATGAGCATTAAATTTTGCAGTTTTTTTTTTAAATAATTGAAGTACTTCGAATTCGAATTCTTTTCTGAAATTTTCAATGTATTCTAATTTTGATGCGCTGAATGTTTTGACGTGCTTGTCCGTAGCATTTGTAGTTTGGGCTATGAAAGTGTGTGATGGACAGACGGACAGACAGGCGAAGAGAACTATTGTAATACCTTCCATTTTTACGTTATAAACGTAGTGTGGAAGCTAAAAACAGCAGTAATTAACTTTTAATTCATTCATAAAAACTAATTGGCTGCATCGCAGGCTAATTCAATTCATTTCCTTATTCATTTGCCATGTCCGAACGATTGACAGCATTCTTCGGGACTCCATTTAATACGTTTTTCGCATGGTGAAAGAGGCTCTAGCACTGCGGGTGGGCACCACTGATACCTGATTAGGTATAATGCATGGCACCAGAACCAGGGGTGGTAGGAAAATGGCCGTGCACTTTCACAGTAGGAAAAGAGTTGACCTGATGAGATCGTAGAGGTCGAAAGGTGTACGGTGGATGAATCTGTACAGTGTATTGAGATGGTTTCCTGTTTGGTTCTGAAGGGTTAAAGATATACAGATTCCTTAAACATGGGTATTGATGGGTTTTGGGGAGTTTATTATGCGTGGAATTGGTGATGATTGTTAAGAAAATTGATTAAAGAGATTGACTTGGTTATCTACACTCTTAAAACAAAAGAGTGAAATCCACTTTAGGGGAAGTGCATTTTCGGCACCGGAAAGGAGTGGAAATTAACACAGACTGAGTTAAAACCGCTCGTTTTAAAAGTGTAGGACGTAAATTGTTTTCTTTTATTCCTTTTACCCACTCCGCAAATATAGTGAAATCCACTCCTATAGGGGAAGTGCATTTTCGTCCCGGAAAGGAGTGGAAATTAACTCAGACTGAGTTAAAACCGCTCGATTGTTATAAGAGTGTAGAGTTTGGGTTGAATTAACGTCACACTTAATTTACATAAGGCCACGAGGCGGGAAACTTCGTATGTTAGAACGACGATCAAGCGATGAGGCTGACACCTGAGCTGACACACAACGCAACCTTATAGCGATAGTAGAGAAGCGGCTGTGCACTTTCACAGTAGGAAAAGGGTTGACCTGATGAGATCGTAGAGGTCGAACGGTGTACGGCGAATGAATCTGTACAGTGCATTGATAGTTTCCTGTTTTGTTCGGAAGGGTTAAAGATATACAGATTTCTTAAACAAGGTTTTTGAAGGGATGTTAAGGAGTTTATTTTGCGTGGAATTGATGAAATGGGTTTTAAAAAAATTATTAGAGAGATTTACTTGGTAAATAGGGTTTTGGTTGGATTGACGTCTCTTAGGCTAAGCGAGGCTTATTGGTGACAGACTTTGCAATTTTGAGCCACGGTCAAGTTATGAAGCCTAAATCTGGGATGACGCCCAACGCAACCTAGTGGCTAGTTTAGTTTTGAATTATCGTCGCACTAGAGCTACACGAGGGCTATTGACGACGGGTGTCATAATTTAGAACCACAATCAGGTGACGAGCCGACAACTGAATAGGCACCCAACGCAACCGTTAAGTGCGACATCCCTAGTTGCGAGTGTAGAGAAGCGGCTTGCACTTTCACAGTAGGAAAAGTGTTGACCTGATGAGATCGTCGAAGTCGAAAGGTGTACGGAGGATGGATCTCTACAGTATACTGCCATGGCAAAGTAAACTACAGTTGCTACAACATTGAATTGGACCATATTGTCCTGAAATAATCAGTATTTTACTAAAATTTCTTATAGTTTAGAGTTATTGAGTTCTTACCACAATGGCTCAAGTCATTAGTCTTGATGCTGCAGCTTACCTGTTCATGGTAGTCTATATTAAGTCGGTTTCCTGTTTGGTTCTGAGGGTTAAAGATGCACAAATTCCTAAAAACATGGGCTTTGATGGGATTTTAGGGAGTTTATTATGAGAGGAATTAGTTGATAGTGGTTAAACAATTGATTAGAGGGATTGACTTAGTTAACTAGGGTTTGTGTTAAATTGACGTCGCACTAAATAAACACTAATCTTTTGGCGACGGGCTTCGAATTTTAAAAAACGGTCACGTGACGAGGCTGACACATAAGAGGACACCCAAAGCAAACTTATAGTGGTATCGTACGTGGTGCCAGGAGTTTGGACCACGTCTGATTTAACGTGCGTCAGTCCCATATACACGAGGTTATTGGCTGATTTTTTTGCAAAGCACAATCTATTTATATGATGGCTATAATGAGGACATACGGAAATACGTAATCTGAAACAAGCCAATTGTCTGAACCCCATATATAAATATTTTTTTTTAAATTGCATGAAAAAAATCCGACTTTTACATTATAATTTCAATATCAGACGCGTGCAAAATGTTAGACTTTTTGCAACTGTTAAAAAAAGTACTTTTTTATAATATCGTGCAAAAATCAATTATAGTGGCAAAAGTGATGCTTTTAACGAAATCATGTTTCAAAGTTACTTTTACGCACTAGTGCGACAAAGTAAATAATAGCATCTGATTGGTGTAAAATTCTTTATTTGAACGTGATTCTTTATTTGGCGTCTTATTTCCAATGTCAATCAAAGAAATACTTTTTGCACGTGATTTTAAAATAATCATTAATATAAATAATCGCCTTCAAATCATTTGATCGTGATGATAAAATAATTAATAAACCAATTAATAAATGCCAATTTAATAAATACTTTTTTGCACGTTATTACAAAAAATAGTGTGTGACAACACGTCGAAAATAGCCTTTTTTAAACTCGTGAATTTATTCAACTCGTTTAAAAAAAGCCTTACTTTTCACACTAGTTGCATAAATAACTATTTTTCACCCAAAGGCACTAAAAGATAGTACTTTTCACTTTTTTCATAAGATGCCAACATTTCAAATAAAATTTCTATTTCATAATATTTATAAAATCCAGAGATTTATCGATCTGCTTTATTTAAAAAATATTATGAGCGTGAATTATTTTTGAACCAATGATATTTTTTTCACGTAATTATAAAAAATAGTGTTTGCATCGCTTGTGAAAAGTAGACTTTTTAAAACACGTGTCATTATTTCACTCGCTCGTGAAATAAAATCCACTCGTTTTAAAAGTATTACTTTTCACACTTGTTGCATAAATAACTATTTTTTAACATAGTAATATTTCTTAAAATCATATAAATAAATTTTCTTTTAAATTAACCGCACCCAAATAAAATCATTGTTATAATGCAGTCAATATAAAAAAAAGTATCATTTTATAACAGCTGTCAACTGCGCATTGAAGTTAATATGCGTAAAGATTGATTGTCTTAGCATTTGTTTGATAAATATAGTGACTAAACGGTGGAACTGATGAAACAATGGAAACGTTAAGTTTATCAAAAGAAGTGATAATAAATAAATACACACGCTTAAAAAAATTAAGTTCTATAAAGCAATTTAAAAGTGCATAAATATTTAGAAAATTATTAACTGGCAATGAAGTAAAGTGATAGAAGTACAGTAAGAGAAAAAATATTTTTTATTCTAAATTTGGGCTCATAATTTTTCATTTCCATAACGTATTTCGTAATTTAAAAGTTTTTGAAAATGTAAATAAGGTATTTATATACTTAATTATAATTATATTTAATTAGAAATTTGACATTGTTATGCATAAATGTCTAATACTCGAAAAACGAATTCGAAAAAAATGCCGGCTTTATAAGTTGTAACAGAAATCGGTATGCTAAGAGCCGTTAAATACCCGCATTGGAAAAAAAAAACACCCCACAAACTACATATATTGAAGTTACAGGCTGAAATATATTAATTACCTCTAATTTTGTGCATTGCATATTAATGATTCATGTTTTGAATTGTGGTTAGATTTTATAAGGAAATTTTTGTAACCAAATATAATTACTTCGTTGTTTTATCGTTAACTCGTAATTTTTTTGTCGTGTCCATGAGAGTCGAATCTATATGTGTCCGTGAATTTGATAATTCTTCTACGACTTGCTTGATGTTGTCTCCATACGGATCTAGCATAGCGGCAGTACTCCAATCTTTCTCAGGCTGGCGCTCATAGCGACACTCATAGATGTGAGTAGGCGTAAGCTGGTATCAGGACAATGTTCACAGCTTCTATAGATCTTCTGCCATCTCCTCTATCTTCATACCCCTGTGTGTCCGGTTCTCAGCTAGTTGTTAACTCGTAATGATGGTTAATAATAAAAAAACTTATGAAACTCGAAACGAACAAAATTCCTATCTGTCGCCTACCGGCACTATTCGAAGAAAACAAGTAAACATCCACTTGCTTGTAATGCATGTAGGTGTAAAAACAGGAACAAGAAAGAAAGTGTACGAGGTAACTTTAAGGCTTAACTTTCGCTGCCCAAAACAACAAAAATGTGTAGGTAGAAGCGAAACTTAGACGTTTGGAATTTCGTTAAGTTTTATTTTAGATTTTAAACAATATTTAAAAGTAACTTAACTGTTCCACAAATCCTACAAAAAATAACTTAAAAAATTTTAAATGCGTTAACGTCATTAACATTAATTCTAAGTAAAAAACATTTATGCGCATATATAAATATACTAGTGATTTTAAGGGAAAATTCCATATTTAAAATGTATTTAATGACAAAAAAAAAACTTGTCAGTGCTTTAATTTTACAAAACAAAGATTTTTGAACTATAAATCCCAATTTCACAATTTAAGAATCAAATTGTAAAAACTTTGTTATCTTGTTTACACTGCAGAAGCAGTCAGTCAATTAATTTATCATTACTTTATTTTTATTTTAAAATATTATTTTATGTTTTAGAATTAAAGGGTTGGGAATACTCAATTCAATTTTACACCTCAAAAACGAACAAACTTATAGAAGTTATGAAAATTATTAATTTATGTTTGTTGCTAATTAACTATCAGTATAGTTGCATATGTTTCTAGCCCAATACAGGTGTTAATGAATTAATTTTATTCGAAATACTTTTGGTTTATGCATATTCAAAAAGAGTCCAACATTTTATAAATACCGATTTTTAAAACTTAAAACATGTCGATTTAGTAGCTAACTATTTATTCATAAGATTTCCAGTTTTAAATTCCCCTAATGCATTTAACTATTGTAATATACAAATTATAATTGAAAATTAACATTTGTATGAAAAAGTAACAATGTATATCGTCTTAATATTTAACTACTTATTCATTAGATTTCCAGTTGTCAAATTCTCCAAATGCATTCAACTATTGTAATATCAAATATTCTTATTGAAAAGTAACATTTCTACGAAAAAAGTAACAATGACATGTACTTAAACAAAAATGGGCGACCTTGCCGATTTGGAGACCCATCCTTGCCAAGGCTTTCTAAAAACACAACAGAAATTCTGCCCCACACATAAACAGATGGCGGACTCCAAGGACGTTGGCCGCCTTTTCTAGAGTTGATAGGCTATGTCCTCACTACGACAACAAACGCCACAAAGGCAACAAAAGCAACAAAATTTGGCGACTGCCAAGCGCGCCAAGCAATGCAATAGCATGGTGGTTGACTCTGCCAAGTCGCCAATTTTTGTTGCCTTTGTGGCATTTGTTGCTTTTGTGGCGTAGTCAGGACATAGCCTTAGAAAGTAAAAGAATCTGGTGTGAGCTGACTGGACAACCCAACTGTTTTCTCTTCAGAGGAAAGTGGCAGAACGTTTAGTGTTTGGACTTTATTCTGAAAGAAGTTAAATGCAGTTCTCGTTTAGTTATATATCTTTTAAGTGTTTTAGTGTTTTTTTTCAGATGCGACTCTGGATGTAAATTATATTTGAAATAAAATTTGTATCATAAGTATGTGTAGGCAAAATGATTTGTATTTATAAGGAACCCTTCGTTAACGTTATTATACTTTTAATAAGAAATTATATTAGTTTTTTTTTACATTGGCTCATATTTTTTTAGGATCTCGTACTAAATTTATTTCTAACGCATTTAACAATATCATTTTAATGTACTTTCTTTAAGCGATAATCGAGGAACTCAGTCAGAAGAAAGGTTGACTGAACTAGCATGTTGTAGCAGGATCGAGAGTTAGGTCTCTGTAGATTTCCCTGTAGCTGTATGAGGAAAATAGCAAACCATAAAAGATGAGCACATAAAAGAGTGTCTGTAAGAGGTTTTAATGTAGTTCAAATGTCTTCGGTGTTAAATGTCTTTATTTCTAGAACTTGAACCATCACAAACAGACCGCTCCGTTTTGAAACTAATATTGCGATGCTAATCAACTATACCAATCCAGCCCACATAAGCTAATCGAAAATATTAGCTGCAAAAGAGAGGGGACTAATGGTTGAATAAATCACACTATTGCACTTCAGAGTTATGTGCAACAGCTAATACTTGTCCAATGATAGTAGTTTTGTGGTGCCTAATTTAAGAGTGTTGAAGAGTAATGTATCGTAGTTTTGCACTACATAACAAATGTAGAATGTGAAACACATTTTTGCATCCCGTTCCAACCTAAGTGTTTTATTGTATTGAACCCTGAACCATCGGAGAATAACTTAGGCTTACACCACATGCTCTTGTTCGTGGAAACCAAGACTATCGGTGTACCGAAAGAATCCTTCAGATTAGCAAGTATATACTGTACTTCTTCAGGTGAAAACATCACATGAAGAAAACAAACTTATTTCTGCCACATCCCCGAAAAAAAGTAGTCATTTCTCCAAGGCCACTCACACCGACCTGTGTAACTGAAAGTCCCACTCACAAACGCCTCTTCATTTGGTTGCGGAGGTCCTTTTAATACAGGGTCCAACCCTTCTGATGCCCACACTGAGACAGTAGGAGGTTATTTGCCTATAGGACATGTTTTTTGGGAAAGGGTGACGGCTTACATGAGTCTGGATCGATAGAGTATGCCAGAGTATCAATAAAAAGACACAAGTGTCAAGATAGGATTGAACATTAACTTGTTAGACAGATATGGATCTACAAAAATGTGGGGTTCTTGTCATATGAAAGAAATGGGCGAAAGGGATAATTTTAATTGAGAAAAAAAGTGTTTTAATAAAATGAGATTTTTATTTCATTGATAGGGTATGCGAGCGCATCAATAAAAAGACACGAGCGTCAAGATAGGATTGAACATTAACTTATTAGAAAGATAGGGGAGTAGAAAAATGTGGAGTTCCTGTCACATGATTTTGAAGTGATAATTTGTATTGAGAAAAAAAAAGTGATGTGTTTTGATAAGATGAGATTTTAACTCCATTACGACGATTGGCAAGAAAATTTGACAGACAAAAATAACTTTTCTGCTTACACTCTTAAAACAAACGAGCGGTTTTAACTCAGTCCGAGTTAATTTCCACTCTTTTCCGCGCCGAAAATGCACTTCCCCTATAGGAGTGGATTTCACTCTTGTTTTAAGAGTGTATGTCAATCTAAATAAACAAAATAAAATACAAACATGATCACAATTGCATGAAAGAACCAAAAGAAATTTAGTCAAATAATCTTTAAAAAATCTAAAAAACATTTCAATGATTGCGCTAAAGCTGCAAATCATATGAAATATGTAGCAACACAACACATGAAATAAAAAAAACCAAATAACAACAAACATTCCGCTCACACTACTTCGTCAGAGGGACAGAGTATGAGAGGGCAAAGGGGGTGTTTCTGTTTGCGGTAAATCATAAGATCCAATAACACAACTGTACCCAACACCCAGCAATAAAAGAAAACAAGTAGGTTTGTAACAGAATATGTCACTTAACCCGCTCCCACACAACAGTTGTGTTTAAAAGGTACAAAGGCGCCAAACACAGCATTAATTTTATATTAAACATTTACATGCTAAATTTGGCTAGTTTCATTTATTTGATTTCGAAAATTCATTAATTATTACTTATCGTTTGCAAAAATTAATTTATATTTCAAAGAATAAATATGTAATATTCCTTGCTTTTAAATAGAATGAAAGCATTTCATATCAACATACAAAGAATCTCGTAGTGAAATATATTTGACTTCATTTCAAACTGATCGATGTCGCAAAAATAAATTTATTTTAATTTATTGTCTAAAAGAATTAAGGTTTCTCGAGTGATTGTCGCGAATGGCAGTGGCGATTTAATTCTAATGAAAATGGCTTCCTATGCTTTTTAAATGAGCATTAAATTTTGCAGTTTTTTTTAAATAATTGAAGTACTTTGAATTCGAATTCTCTTCTGAAATTTTCAATGTATTCTAATTTCGATGCGCTGAATTTCTTGACGTATCACACTTGCCTGTAGCATTTGTAGTTTGGGCTATGAAAGTGGGTGACGGACGGACAGACGGACTGAATGATTATAATACCTTCCACTTTTTACGTTATAAATGTAGTGTGGAAGCTAAAATGGGAGCTCGAAAGAATATCCAACAAACCAAGAAAATGAAACAAAATGAGCCATAAGCTCAATATAAACACCTGAATCAAAAGTGAAAGTAGAAGTATATGTTCCTAAAAGTATATGTTTTGATTACGATGTTTATATTGAGCTTATGGCTCATTTTGTTTCATTTTCTTGGTTTGTTGGATATTCTTTCGAGCTCCCCTTTTTTTCTTTCATTGCTGGGTGTTGGGGACAGGTTGTGGTATTTGATCTTATGATTTACCGCAAACAGACCCCCCCCCCCTCTGCTCATACTCTATCCCCCTGACGAAGTAGTGTGAGCGGAGTGTTTGTTGTTGTTTTTTTTGTTTTTTTTTATTATTTCATTTGTTGTATTGTAACGACATGATAACATTTAGTTTATTGATAAAGAAATTATATTTTTATTTTAAAATATATAATTGAATGCAACCAATAATAATAAATATCATCAAAAACATGCTTAGACCATCAAATTGTCTGAGTGTTGTATTGATCAACTCTGATTATTTACTGGGTAAGTTTACAAAACAAAACCGTGAGATAAATAAACGTGCTTAATCATGCTATTAAAGACTTGTTTGAAATTTTAACTCAGTTGTTTATTAAATCTAGTTAAATTTTACATAAACATTTTCGACGATTGAGTAGATAATTGTATTGACTAATTTTGCTTGATATTTAGAATATGTTTAGGCAAAACAAATCGTTAGACAAAGTGTTGTAAATGTTTATGTTTCGTTTGAAATTTATAAAAAGGGATAGGCTTGGAAAATAAACTGGTGTCAATTCGATCACTTTATATTTTTATACGATTGGTTAATTAAATTTTGTCAGTTGTATTGAATGGTGTTTGTTTGAAATTACCGTTACGTATACAATAAACTGCACTAAAGTTCTATGTTGAGACAATAGGTCAAAAAGAGTATCTGCACAAACATTTGTTTAATTAAATTCAATTAACAGGCCATTACAGTTGAATAATTTTCTTTAAAAATGCTCAGTTATTTATAATCTTCGTTTATAGCTCATATACGCTTTTACATGTAAACAAATTATGAATTTTAACTGGATGAATCGTTTTAATAAAAACACCAACTATTAAAAATACAGAAAAAAAAATTATTTCCCAAGCTCTGGAGCTGTCCGTCAATATGAATAAATTTCGAATAATTTTCAGATTATCTATAACATTTTTCACATTATTAGCTGGAATGCGGGACAAATTTCATAAATAATTTTTAAACAGTTTTGTTTACAAACAAAAATTGAGGGTGTTTGAAGCTAAGCGGTAAATAATTAAACAACATATGAGACTAATTTCAACTAAGAGTAGGGCCATCACACAAAAATAGTATTTAAAGGAAAGGATAACTAATAAAAATATCATTGGTTTTTGAAGATTTGTTTCTATTGGTTTTAGTCATGTAATATGAAGTTTTAGTTCAAATTGTATCCTCTTTTGGCGTGATGGGTATTTTAAAAAAACCAAAGAATAAAAAGTTTTAATAAAAGAATTCTGACTACGTATCCCTTTAAGACCGGCTATCAGATGGCGCTGATTTAAGTTTATGAGACTAAATTTTAGAGTTTTATCGAAAAAATGCCTTAAACAGCATCAATGCCAGCAACTCCTTAAAAACAGTCATTTTTATACAAATAACGACTGGTACAAGTCAGCTGCAACGGTATCAATATTTTTGAAGAGCTTGAACAATCTCTTTTATACCTGCACGATCGTGATAGCTCGGTCGGAAAGGGGTATACTAAAATCAGCAGTGATAATGAGTTTATTAAATATTTTGTGTTGCGTCATTACACAGTAAAGCCTTTAAGTCGTCTAATAACTTATTACGTCTAATAACTCTTTGGATTTCAAATAATATGTGGACTACTTTGTTAATATCTTATTGTAATACAGTGTTTTGGAAAAGTACTAGCAAAATCTTAACTTTATTTAAGAAAATTTACTTAGCGATTAAAAATACTATTTAAAAAATATTAAATGGGTTGTTTCAAATCTATCACTTTCAAACAGTTATTCTTTGTCGATTATGCATAAACTGTTGATTTACGAAATTTCACAAAACTGCGAAATTATAAATTTCCATTTTAAACTTTGTTTAAAAACCTTACTCTATTAATATTTAATCGAGAGATTAGTTTATGCTTAGTCAACATTTTAATTATTTTAACAGAAAAAAAAACTGTCTACCTAAAATATGCATTGTCGTAATAGTTATCAAATAAAACATTGCTGTCTATTTTCAAAAGCCCACATTTAGATAAATGTGTTTTATCTTTCGCATAAAACTTCAATACGCCAACAAAACGTGCGTTATCAATAAGAATAAGATGAAAATGTGTTTTATCATGCTTTATCAAAGAATAATAAAATCGAATGTTATTATTTTTGAATTCTAGTATAAATGAAACTAAGAAAATTAGTTATTTCCAACTACGTCATGTTGGAAATTTTTTTTTAAAGTGAACAATGGAGTTTAGTATTAAATTCTAGTAACTATAGTTTTTTTCATAAGAAATTTCAATTTAATTTGCCGAAAATTGATTTAAAATATTTAACCAAACTTATGGAATAAAATCGTCCAATGTAGTTAACGAAAAATTTATTCATTACTAAGTAATCTTCCATATATCATTGCTTAAAGTCTAAAATATTAAACACCGAACTTATGCTATATCATTTAGAAATCAATCTCAATCGTATATAGAGCGCTCTTTGTTTAGTTCTATACTTTTTAAATAGATGGCAGCACCAAAAGTAGCATCTTTTTTTTAAACCTATTTATTTCAATACGTTATATTTTCAACAATTAAATAAATATATTTGTTTACTATCCTATGTATATATTAAAAAAAAAATAATGGAGTGGTATATGGAATTATTGAATACTTTTATAGTCAAATATTTTTTAAACAAAATGAGCTAAATAATAAAGGATTTTGTAAATATTTATGCAAATTTTAAGTTCAATGAAGTTAATAAATTATGTTAAAAATTTAAAATATTTAATCTTGGGCCTATGTTTGTTATAATATATGCATATAAAATAATTTTGCTGTAAATATTTTAGACAATAACAGAATTAACTTTTTTAGGAGGAAGGGGATACGCTGGGTAATTTTTTTATTGATTAAATCATAAAAAAAAATTAATTGCCATTAAATAATTCTTGAAATCTGGAATGATGAAAGTATACGAGTGGACAATTAAAATTGGAAATAATTTGACTATTGCCAATGCTGACTCTTGAGAGTAAATATTGAGAGTAAATGGCTGTGTATGATTGAAAAATATAATTATCAGCCAAACATTTTTAACCAAAAAACTTTTCAAATAAATATGCACTCATTTTTAGCCTCCACACTACGTTTATATCGTAAAAAGTGGAAGGTATTATAATAGTTCAGTCCATCTGCCCCCCACTTTCATAGCTTAAACTACAAATGCTACAGGCAAGTGTGATACGTCAAAATATTTAGCGCATTGTAATGAAAAGAAATTGAAAATCTCAGAAAAATATTTGAATTCAAAGTACTTCAATTATTAAAAAACCCTGCAAAATTTAATGCATTTAAAAAGCATAAGAAACCATTCATATCACGCTTTTTTTATATTTAAAATTTTATCCAAGAAGCACGATTGTGATAATTTTCGTTATTAGTGCACATTGTAATAAGTACAAAATTCTAATATTTAAATACTGCAATCATAAAAACATTTTAATGGACATTGCAAAACAATATTTTTCCCTTTATTAATCATCCAAATTTCAATGTCTAACTCAAACATGATACAATGATAAATGAAATTTTCATAATTCTAGTTTTAAAAGAATTAACTCAGCTGCAATTCTCGTAACAAATATTACCAATTTAAAGTACAACAAATATTCATTCCTAAGCATAAAAAATGCACCCAGGAAAATTTCGATGATAAAAACTGTAAATCAAAAACAACAGTTACTTAATCATTGTTGAAAAGCAAAACCGGCCACTTACCATAGAAGGCCGTCTTCCCCAGTTAGCAGACACATACCCATTTAAAGACGACCATCGAAATTCAAGGTTAGAAAAATCAACAAACAACCAAACCACGTGATTAAGGGAAAGGAGGATAGCTAAGATAATGATAAAAGCCCACCATGTCTGCATAACTTAAAGGTTCTTCAACGCAGCTGTTAGTCAGAACAAAACAGGCATAATTCAAAAGAGAAGATTATTAGTTTCTTTTCTTTTGAAATTTGCGACATTGAACCATATTCTTGTCTTAAAAACACACTTTTACGCAGTTAATGTTAAAAGTTTGTCTATTCAAACACAAGGGCGATTTTTAGGTAAGGTAAATAAAACTATTTAAAATGCAGGCAATTATGATCGAGCAATTGATTATGGTAGAGCTTTGACTCTCTCTACTAGCAACAGAATCTCTAGTTCGAATGATCAAAAATTATCTCTAGTATATTCCTCAAATTGAATCTATCGAATTATGGAGTGCAGAGTACTATAGTATGACCAAAAATCCACAAATATCTAAAGACATCCGATCAAGAGGGCAACAATGTCCAGAAGAGAACCACAGGACACCTTGGATGAATGTGACATGACAACGATTACTTAAGGTGAACAATTGTTCTACTCTTTCTATATTGCTACGTTGATCTATCATCTATTGTGATTTTTTTTATAAACTGCTTTCCATTACTTAGATATCATATTATGGAATTTCAGTTCACTTGCTTATTCATACGGATTTAATCCCAATTTTATAAAAAATTCCTTATATCATTGGAACGGAATTGATCAAATGGCAGTTTCAATGCTACCATATCACACCGAGCGTGGAAAAGTGAAAGATAATCCTGAGACATCGTAACTTTTTAATGATGGAATATTGGTTAAGTTAATAGTTTCTGGCTGTCAATTTCTATAGCCTTCTGTGAGAATCTTAAACACAGCCAATTACGCCTTGTAATTTAGAACTTTGAAAAAGTGACGAGGCCGACACCTTAGCGGGCACCCAACAGAACTTCGAGCGACATCGTACGCTAACGCCGTCGATGCTTTGGACTCCAAGCACGTCTTTCCCCATGTACCAGGGGACGGATTTTAGATATTTTTTTTCTAGAAATGTTGGTTATAGAATTTACGCCACTGTCTCTCTTTGACAAAGACGACTCTCTAGAGGCGTGATTTTGTCCCAAAACAAGGGCCCACCTCCTCTCAAGGAAGCAGCACACCAAATATATAATACTTTTGACTCAAACTAAACATTTCAACGAAACAAACATAACAAAAAGAACCCAAAAAGAAATAGAAATTGGAAACGGGGCAAACCCCCGCTAGGAAAAAGAGTTAGCTTTATGACCTACTGCAGACAACAACCTCGTTTAGGATTGCGTGGGCGGAGGAATCTAGTTGAAAGGGAGTCTAGAGGTATCTAATTTGAATGCTGATTTAAACCTTGAGCACAGATGTGATTTCGGTACAGGTACGAAATGTACGAACTGGTTTAATGAAATAAATATAAACGCCGGTTGATCTAAGCCATACGGAATACTAATAAGAATTTCTTGAAGACTTTCGAGATCATAATAAGTCAACAACAACAATACTAATAAGAAAAGTCTCGTGATTAAGTAACCCAATTATCCAATATAAATTTGCTTTATGTTATCAATTTATAATCGGATTGTACCTTTATAATCATATATACAGGTATACAAGTTTGACATTCTTATAGCTTTCTTGTCCCACTTTTAATTTATATCGTGTTTTTCAACTGATCTTTTAACTACACGTTAAATTAATTTAGTTCATAGACAAAAAAAAATTTAAAGAAAAGTGCTAAGTTAACTTATTTTTAAAAAAAAATATTAAAATAAGCGTTTCTAGGTGACAGTTTTTGTTTAAAATTCTCTACTTGTTCCCATACATTAAATCTTCCTCGAAAATTTCTTTAAGACTGCAAAGTCCTTTGAATCCACCGCTTTACTTGGATCGTGCCGAATCCATACGAATTTTTATTGTTCCCACACAATCAGACCCATCTCCTCTCATAAAACATTTCCCTTGTCAATATGAACTTTTTTTTATTGATCGAATATTAATATTTTGCATCACAGACGTTGGAAATCCCTCTTTTCTCACATATTCGTGAAATTTGAAATAAATTGTTCCAATCAGCCCGTGTTTTCTCAACAGAAGACTTCGAATTAACATTTAACCGTCGCGCATGCTTTTTTTATGGGGATCACGAATTCCGTATTACCCACCTGTTAATCGTGATGTACCCGCAAAAGGGTTAAAAATGTCCCATTTAGTATTGGAGTTTAACGATCTCTTACGATGAGGAAGATTTCTCATGAGGGGAAGTACTAGTTATCGGGGATTTTTCCGCCAAGCACCCGATTCATCGGCAAAACTCTCATAATGGCGCCACGAAAGTTACAATAACATTCGACAATTAACAATAACTGTTATTTAAATAATTTACTTGATAGTTTATCATTATTAATTCTTGAAACAGTTATTTATTATAATTTAGTTAAATAGCTCACCATAGCATATTATACAAATTTTTTAGGATAATAAAAGTCCCGCCAGACCTTATAACTGTACCAAAGGTATACCTTTGATACAGTTATAAGGTCTGGCGGGACTTATTAGCCCTTCAGATTGGGACTCTAGTTAAATAGCAATAAATAAACCCTATAACCCTATAGCCATTTTTAAGCACTTTTTTTTATTACAAATACTTTGATGGTCATGACTAAATATCAACGAAATTCTAACAACAGTGTTCTACTGAGTACGATGTGTTTTGCACAGGGTCTGACATCTTCTAAGGTCGGTTCTGATACACGTTGTAAAGGGATGCTGTCCTGAGAAGGTCAACCGCTTCAAGAACCAACCATTTTTTGTCCTACAGTAGTCAATCTTTACTGCACTTTCCTATTAGTTGTAATTATCTATAGCTATAAAGGAAGAAGTCCTGATTGACTCACGTATCAACGCTAAACCCAAACTAGTAAAGGTACAGATTCCAAATTTTAGAAGCTTATTTTTTTGTACTGAAAGCATCATTTAAGAAGGGATTTTTCGAAATTCTAAACCCAAACGGGTCTAAGAGGGCAAATCGTGAACCCATTTCTCTATAGCAATAGCATGCGCAATTTTGAATCATATTGGAGGGTTATAATATCCTGATTGTTCTGACCAGTGGGGAGGGTTATCTATTGGCAGAAAATAAAGTTTTCATAATATTTAAGTCATCTTATTAAGGGTAGTAACGTGCAACGTCGGGTTTATAAAGCTAGTTCAGTTTTTAAAAAGAAGTTCCAGGTCAGGTTTACATGCACAGTAATGGTCTAGTTCCCATCAGAAGAGCTGAAGATATTTTATAAGAAGAATCTTAAGTTTGGCGAAAAAACACCCGATTACTAGAAGTTCCTCTCGCATCGTTTACTTAAAGCATGTACGAGAAAAAGGCGATACATTTAATGTTTGATAGCATCGGTCGTCTTTAACGTTGTTTGGAAAATTTTCCCATGGGGATGCTACCTATAATCATGAGCCGTGTATTTGAGTCAATTGCATTGCTCTTTATCAAAATAAGATGAAATGATTGTGATGATTCCATGGTAGATCACTTCAAAAGGGTGTGCTCCATATGAAACAAGACCCCAAAATATATGTATTATTATGAATCCCAAAATGAAATCATTTATTTAGTCTTTGGAAAACAAATAAGGGCTATAGGTATTAAATTTAAAATCCTCTTGGAAATGTCTCAATTTTTAAGATTTTATCAGTTAAATCGAGGATTAAATGACTGGAAGTTTAATTTTTCAAGTGTGTAGTTTATAGATGCTTGATTAATAATTTTAATTCACACAAAAACCATTTTTATGTAACACATTATTTATCGAAAACAGTCGGAATGGATTTTGGTGCAATGATAAGGCTAATGTTTAATTATATGTATACCGTTAAACGAGCTCAATGAAAATAGCATTTAAAATTAATATTGTATTTTAAGAAACTTTCTAGCTATTTCTAGAAATGTTAACATGTTTTAGTTTTTATATAATGTACATTAACCAAATAAAAAAACTCAGCATTTACTTCGTATAAAATATAATTATATGGAACAATTCTTGTAATCATTATCAGTGATAAAGTTATATTAATAATGTGACCAACACAATGACGTGAAATATTATCTTTTGGGTGGTTTCCAGTTGTTTGAAAATCAGTGGTGATTAGGTTTAACTAGATAAATTAGTTTAACTTACTTTATTCCTTTTCTGGGTCACATTTTCTTAAATTCAGTTACTTCGGCTCCAGCAAACTTTGAAAACCTAAAAATCAAAAATAAATGTTAAATAATGTAGATATTTACTAAAACTGCACACTTATATTATTCGTTTTTATAAAAGATATAGTAAATAATGTAAAGGTGGATAACAAAAATTTATTTTTATACTATTATATTACATTTTATTAGATATTTAGAAAAAAATAACTACATTTTGATAAAAAAAATTAACTTATTTGCCATATACTTTTGTAGATTCCGAAAACTATAAATTTAAATAAGGAAAGGGGAGATATATATTTAGTTTTACGTTCAAAAAATCCTTTTATAATTATCTTTTCGCCTTATGAAAAAAATGTCAAATAAAAATGAAATAATTTTTTATAAATCCGTAAGTGCACACCACTTAATATGTTAGTAGCTCATTAAATATATAAATAAATTCTTAGTTTTTCTTTAGACCAAACCCCATCCTAGCAAGACAAATTTCAATCTCTTTCAATCCTTTCATCTCTTAATTGTTTCGATAAAATGAGGGCCAAGCATGCTTGGGAACTAAACACTGGGGGGTCCCGCGTGAGGCTGACCACCTAACCGGAACATATGCCTTGCACCTCAAAGCCCCTGGTCACGAAAGCTGAATTGGGCACGGCAGGACTTGGCCCAGTAAAGGGCTGTCGCGCCGACGAGGGTTTTTTTAGCAATTTTTCAAAAGCCTTATTATAATGTCTAACATGTACTGAAAAACTCTTATACCAAATTTGAAGTCTGGTTTATCGTTTTTCAGCAATACCTTTAAAGGCAATAAAGTTCTACGTTTTTAGTTCGTCGTAGAGCAATGTAGTTCTTTTTAATACCTTTAAAAGCAATAAAGTTTTACGACGGGTGCCATTGGGCATGCGCGATTTCCTCCAAAACTTTATGACGTCTAACAGGTACTGGGAACTCATGTATCAAATTTGAAGTCCTTAGCTTTGTTTTTAGTTCAAGCTTTAGAGCGGTTTCAGACAGACGAAAAGACAAATGTTCTAAAACTATGTTTTTAGAATCCCCCCCCCAAAAAAAAAAAAAAAAAAAAAAAAAACGCGCAGAAAACACAAAATTTCCATTTCAGATATTCTACCCTATTGCAATCCTTTCATTACCTTACATTTCATATAAAGTAATCAAAAGCAAAAAAGAAACGCCAAACATAAAAAAAGCAGCCATTGTTACTTCTCGGTAAAATCAGACTACGGATATAACAATGGAATTTTCTAATCCAAGCATATGCAGGAAACGGAAGAAATCCCACAAAAAGAAGAATAATCTGAGTTACGAATATTGACAGGTCAGAATCAATGTAATTAGTTCAAGATGGATGCAGGAGAGATTAATGGTTGCACAGTGGGCAACACAAAGTAACATCTGATTCAGAACAAGCTTCCGAAAACTCATCAGACTGAAACGAAGTATATAAATAGCTGCTAAGTGAAATAAAGAGAAAAATTAAGCGGTTGTATTTTATATTTATTACCGTGGGAAATGATGGAAGATTCTACAGTAGAGTGGTCAGAAAGTAAATTCTGAATGAATTTAAAATGTTTAGGCTTTCGAATTGGTCATGGCAATTTTAATTAATATCTTAATGAATTTCACTAGTCACCTTATATTTTCTATGAGAGGCACAGTGGCTTAGTGGTAGTGCTTCGCATTGCCACGCCACAGGTCCGGGGATCGAATCCCGGATTGAGCGAGGTTGACCCATCCTTTCATCCCTTAAGTGGGTCGATAAAATGGGTACCAAGCATGCTTGGGAACTAAACGCTAGGGTGTCCGCGTGAGGCTGACCACCTTACCGGGACATATGCCTAGCACCCCAGAGCCGTAGGTCACGAAAGCTGAAATGGGCACGACATGCCTTGGCCCACTAATGGGCTGTTGCACCGAGGAGAGTTATATTTGCTATGAGATTGTAAATTTGGAAGCGCATTCCTACTATTGTTAACCCATGAACGAAGACTTTGTAAAAATCATTAATTCCTTCATTTCCGCATAAAAACGGTAATTTTAGAGTTTTTAAAATTAGTTTTTCGTTTACTTAATTTGTCTTACATAAATATTTCTGGACAATAGTATTCAATAGTCTTACATTATATTTACTGAGATAAACTCAAACATAAAGCTCAATTTCACGTGAAAAATTTTCTTCCCAGCCGTCGTTAATGATTAAAGACTTTGAAATGTAACTAGTTGTTAATTGTTCTTTTTTATATCTTGTTGTATTCTGAATTTAACTATTGTAAAACCTATGCAATGATCCAGCATTCTATTTTTTCAATAATAATGTTTATGGAAATCTAAAGATAGATTATATCCGAACCATAATCGCTAGGATTTTGGGCGCTGTCTTGTTGGTCGTCAATTTGTATATTGAAAATTTAACTTATCATAGTTGCGGTCACGGTAAAGCTTTATATGGATTAAAACTATGCATGGCGGGTTATTTAGGGATCATGAAACGAAGGCAATGAAAGAAACACATGCAAAAGCTGGCAATCAGAAATTAAGGAATCGGTGAACGAAAACCAGGCCAAACTAGTTTTGCTCTGAAACGCAGAGATTAGATATTGCTAAAAATAAAAATCAAAGTTGAATAGTAAACTTTAGCCATATTCGATTAGGCTCCCCAACTCCTTAGTTAAAAAGTGTTAATTTTGGCATGCGTAAAATCTGTCAAAGTATGTACCACTTTAGATCCACTGTAGTGACATTTCGCGAATACATCTTTTGACGACAATACTCTCTTCGAATCCACCATAAAAAAAATCCTACATAAATTCCTCTGCACCCATAAATCCACAATGGCTAGTCTTCATTAAAACAACTCTCGGACAGTGTGCGGTACTTAGGATCGTGAAATGAAGGCCATGAAAGCCGAAAGTCGGCGATGAGGTTGGCGACCCTCACTCCCTGTCACGCACGAGATAGGGTCAAATGGGATGAATTTGCCAGGTTATTGGAAAAACAACGCCTTGTAGGGTTTTACCTGTTGTTGAAGCAGGGAAAGTGAGAGATGGGAATCCTTTGGCGTTAAAAAAACACTATTTTAAAACTCAGAACGTAGGTCTGGTCACTTGTGGTATGGTACATCCAGTTAAATGCTAAATGAAAGAGAATTTTTATTTTTTAATATTTTTAATTGACATGTGACTTTTTAATCTACATTTCAATCAACTGCATCTTTGGTAGGTATGATACATTCTTTATCTATGGTTAAATTCTGTGGAAAAATTGATTGAAATTAAAGATAAAAATTAATTAAATCAAAAATATGAAAAACAACAAGGTATGGAGGGCAACGGTGTGTATAAAGTTTGATGCAATAGCTAAAGAATTTTTGGATGTTTTAGATTTTGAACAAATGATTATATACAAATTTATATATGAAGATGTGTTTTAGTTTTAATAATAAAACAATAATTAACACATGTAAATAAAATTAACTATCTAGAGCTTTTCCAAAGTTGCATAGATAAAAAAAAAACTTTGGCTGATTCTATGTATGTATTTAAAACTTTAAAACCCCTAAAAAAATTATGCTGTATAAGTAATGATATTACATTTATGTTAAATCTGGAAATTACCCTGTGTAATAATATAAGATAATGTGGATGTCTCTAAGCTAATTTTTCGTTTTCCAAAAATATTTTGATTTGTGCTTGGAAAAAAAATATCATTCCTGTTTATTTTAGAAACTTAAATTTTTTTTACAAATCAGTTAAGAAAATAAACAAGGGGAAAAGAGCAACTGTTTCCTAAAATGAACGCAACTGTCGTATTCTTAATCCTACCAGCACCTCTTTGTGGTAGCTTCATTTGTAATTTGATTTCGAATTCTTCTAAAACGGGCGGCGTGTGCAAAGGGGATTGCCGTCTCGGTGGAAGCTTCCGATTAAGGTAGAAAATTAGGGATCCTTCTGTTTGGGTAGCAGGAATATTGTGCAAGACGTTTTGTAAATTGGCTTGGTAAGGTTAATTTTTTCCCCGTATGTTGAAAGGGATTTCAAAACCGCACGATAAGAAGTGTTTGAAAGACTATTAATATGACTCATAAACGACTCAGTTATTCTAAGATAAAGGTATTTACGTATACAGTGCTTTAAAAATCGATAAAAAAAATACAATTTGGTTCCTTTGGTCCAATCCCACGTTGTTTTTATAATGCTTATTAGCTTACTAATTACCTTAATAAACCCAGCGTTGCACAATGCACAGGTGTATCCTTAACAACGGTGACTTGATTATAATGTAAAGTTTTACTGTATGCCAATCGATCCCCATCGTCACTGCTATAGGATGATATAAAAAATAAGATTTTATGATTTTTATAAAATTGGAAAAAGGAGGGAAAATATTACTAAGAGTTTTCCCCAAAATGGCTAAATCGTAGTCATCTAGTGGTAACAGTCACAACATGAAGTCACCAAGACATTCTTTCAAATATTATTTGTCAAAATATGTTCTAGGATAATTTTTAATATTAATTCAATATAAACATGCTTATTTTATTCACACGTATTATTCTCAGTTCCGAACATTTTTACGTTACTAAATTTAAGTCAAAAAGCTGTTTTAATATATTATATCCAAAGACATCCATTTGAAGATGAAATAACCAAACTTTTTAATATTCTTATAAAGAATATTAAATGTACGAACAAGGAAATAGTAGCACATGTTTGATTGTTTGTTAAATTAATAATGAAGCTCTCGTATTAGATAATTAACAGAATTTCAAAAAAAGTAATCTTTAATATTCTTATAATACATATAAATAGCTGAACATAATAGTTAATTACATGTAATTTGGTTTCGTGGAAAATACTTGAAATGAAAATACCGTTTGAAATAATTTAATCTTGAAATAAACTTCATAAAAATTCCTAAATTTAAAACATTTTGCTACCATCTAGCATCATGTAATGTTGATTAAAAAATAGTTGTAGCAAATTAAAACATTAAATAAAATACGTCGGGTAAACATTTTTGATTACTCTCACAGTACACATAGATAAAATGTTAAATATATACACTTTCATAACAAATACAAAACGTTTTCTCAACATATTATTTAAATAAAAAATTATTAAGATTTAAACTGACAAATTAACAAATAAAGGATGTTGCGACATCCCAAACTGAAAAAGCCATTGTTAATTAGTGGGTGCAGTTATGCCAAACTCAGTTGTTACATGACCTCACACTCAAGGTAGTGAAAAACACAAAGCAAGGTTCCGGCACAGAGTGGCAAATACACCACACCTTTCATTTTTCAAAATAACCTTCAGGCATTTGCAACCATCTAAGGAGAGTTGCGGTTTTTAGTGTAACGAAATTTCTTTGACGTTGTTAAGATCTTACTTTTAAAATTTTATTTTAGTGCTGTTAGTTTTCATCCTTTATGATACGTTGTGAGGAAAATGCTATTTTAAAAAGATAGTTATAAATTCTTTCATAAAATACATTTTGTACTTATTGGTTTAAAATGGAGAACGAGTCTCTCCATAGTTTTAAAATAAAAATAATTTTAGTTTTCTATGCTTTTAATCAAAAATTAAGGATTTTTAATTCTATATATTGCTAGATTACTTAAAAAATCTTTAAAAAATATGTAACTGGTTTTAATTGTATCGAATAAACAAATGTTAAGAATATTTGTTTTAACAAATTACATTATTCTTTGTTTACAGCTAGTAATCAAAAAGATACTCTATATTCACATAATGTTCTGCATAAGATTATAAAATTTATAAATACATATCACATTATTAGAAAATTAATGCATTGTTTTATTATACTAAAACTATTATTTAATAAACTTTGAATATTTCTAACAGGCTTAAAAATATATTAATTTAAGGAACTGGTAGTAATTATATTTGTTGAACAAATGTTAATATTCAAAAGTTAAGACTTGTTACAAACGTAGTTCAATTACATTTTTGTTTAGTATTTAAACAAACACAATATATTTATTGCATTTTAAAATCAAATATATACATGAAAATTTTCTTTTTGCATTATATATTTCTATTATTTTTTTTAACCACAAGGGTAAATATAGCTTTTTGTTGCCTATATAGTTCAATTCAACAGATCTCTTTCAACTATTATATATGTAAAAAAAAACTGTCATTTTGTTTTTTTATGAACTATGCGTTAAATTGGATAATTACAATATTGCTGAACTTCATCAGTTGAAGATCAATACCAAAAACCACATGGACTACATCAAAGAAAAAGGACCTACACCCAACGATTCCATCCATGCTATTGTTTTATAAAAAAAAATCTTTAAAACCACAAACTGTTGGCCAAAGCTAAAAAAAAACTGGGTAAAAATAGTATTACCTGTTACCCTACATTACTATGCAGTTAGTTATCTCTCTCCAAATGAGGTCTTTTTTTAACCCCATGCGTCCAGTCTGTAATTGTATCCACTAGCCGTCCCTCTAATCTCAACAGGCATTACTTAACTGTATTTTTGTAGCCTTCCCATTCCACCACAGGCCCAATTCTTATATGTATAAAAAATATCTAGTATGTATATCATTAGGGCACGACGTTGAAATTGCAAAAAAGGGCTACCGGATGCGTCTAAATCGGTAAAAGTTTTTTTTTCTATATAACCAGCACATGTGTGAGGGCTTGGGTCAAATGAGGGGTTTGGGATGTCTTTGTTCCGCTTTGGATGCGATTCTTAGAAGAGAAAGAATCGGCAATTGATAATTAGTGGGGAAAAACAATGAAGCAAACAATGGAGCTAAGTAAATCCACTTTTGTATTGTACAAATATTTATATTCGACGCTTGTACTTTGATTATAGGAACGTTCTCAGTTTTTTCATATTTATTTGCTATAAACTATGATAATCCAATTTTGTAGATTCTTAACTGTATTAAATTAAAATATTGACACTGTAAAAAGGTACTTGACAAAAATTGACTCAAATTGTTCTTGTCCGGTAACCTTTAATCGAGGATGATTATTAATGAATATTTTTTAAGTAGCATTCCATTTGGTCTTTTGAATTTGGAAAACGAGTTTACCCCTTTATTTTGATTTTCTCTTTTGTAATATGTCGGATTTTTAGCTTCCACACTACGTTTATAATGTAAAAAGTGGAAGGTATTATAATCGTTCAGTCCGTCTGTCTGTCCGTCACCCACTTTCATAGTCCAAACTACAAATGCTACGGACAAGTCTGATACGTCAAAAAAAAAATTCAGCACATCGAAATTAGAATACATTGAAAATTTCAGAGAAGAATTCGAATTCGAAGTACTTCAATTATTTAAATAACTGAAAAATTTAATGCTCATTTAAAAAGCATAAGAAGCCATTTTTATTAGAATTAAATCACCCTTGCCATTGCGCAACAATCGCTCGAGAAAATTTAATTCTTTTAGACAATAAATTAAAATAAATTTATTTTTGCGACATCGATCATTTTTAAATGACGTCAAATATATTTCACTACGAGATTCTTTGATGTGGATATGAAATGTTTTTATTCTATTTAAAAGCGAGGAATATTACATATTTATTCTTTGAAATATAAATTAATTTTTGCAAACGATAAGTAATAAATATTGAATTTTCGAACTAAAATAAAAAGAAACAAGCCAAATTTAGCATGTAAATGTTTAATATAGAATTAATGCTGTGTTTGGCGCCTTTTTACCTGTTAAATACAACTGTCGTGAGGAAGCGTTTTAAGTGACAGATTCTGTTACAAACCTACTTGTTTTTATTTGAAAAGCTGGAATCATTGAATCCTGTAACGCCTAGTAGGCCAAACTCAGCCGATACACGTCATTTTAAAGGATTAATAATTTTAAACACACTAGGTTTTTTTTACAGATAACTCTATTAAAAAATATATTAACGTATTTTATTTCTCCTCTTAACACTAAAATTGCTTGAATTTCTTATCAGCTTCAAGATGAAGCAGAAATGCATTGTTACTTTTTTTAAAACTTATAACAATCACTATTGTTATTAAGACATTATAATATAAATATTACTAGATTTGGCAAAAGGACATATAAATGGAATAACCTTGAATAGCTAACAATTTTAATACTATCAATATAAAATGATTATGAGTATTTTTTTAATATTCGATTTCATTCATAAAGTGTTGACCAATTTCTTTTTAAAAACTTTTCTAGCTTTGGAAAATTATAATTACCCCAAACACAACTTCATTGTGTTTTCGAACATATTGGTATCATTTCGATAGAATTCAATAACATCGACAAAAGTTAACAAACGATATCCTCAGACTTCCGCATTCTTTCGGTAATACATTACACAAAGAACCAGGTACCAACTCAAGGTTAATTAAGCACTTTTGCAATGAATTTAAGTCTCGAAAGTTACGACCCACCATCAAATATAAAGGAATCTCACCAATTCTAAGGCTTCGAAACTAGAAGAGGATTATTACCATAAATTTCTAACCCTCTCTTTGTTCTGCAACAATTTCGGCGCTTGTACAGAACAGTTCGACAAGTGCGATATTTCACTACCCTCGCCCCTCCGTGGCAATAGAACAACAAAAGCATCTCCAGAAATAGACTCGGCTCGGGATGGGTTCGAACCGCAAGGTTAATGGACCCATTTTCCCATTTCAGTACTTTCTTTTCTGTTGAATAGTGAGGGTAGATAGAATGAAAAAATGCCATTAAAATAATGAACATTATCCCTTTATGTGAAGGTGTGAAGTCATTGAGTTTGCACAAGCGTGGCAAAAGAGGACACAATACAGTATAACTCCAATTATCCGAACTTCGACTATTCAAAATCCAATCGTATTATTCTGCTCTATTCATCCATTCGTGTGCTTAACGTCAAAGTATTGCCATTTTTTTAATCAACACTTTCTTTTTGAAAATAGTTTTTCCCCCATTTTCAACATACAATAGTTAAAATAATCCCTTTTTTTCAAAAATAAAATCCTATCCGAATGTGAGATTTTCGGAATATGAACCGGTTCTATTTGATATCGATAATTGGAGTTCTACTGTATTCTTATCCAATGATTGTTCAGCTGAAAGCTAATCTTCACAAATCCATAGAAGAAAAAAAAAGACATCTCTATTCTTTATACCACTCAAAAGTGAATTATCAAACAAACTTTCATACGAATAGATAACGTTATTCTGAATAATTTTATGTTAGTGCAAACACTTCATTTAAATTTAGTAGCTTAAATTCGTAACAGTTAAATACAATTTTATACATGACTTAAATGAGAAAAATGCAATATTTTCGTATTTACGCTATACACATAAAATTAACTAAAAGCGCTCAGGTGGATTGCTTTACAGCACAACACTAGACAGTAACTATTTAAAAAAATCAATTCTTTAATCTTCTAAATTATTATAGCAAAGAATGAATGTTTTACAGCTAACTTTGTTGTAGTATTTCTTACGATTTTTAATTTCAGAATAATAAACATTTTGTTATATTAATTCCTGTAGCATGATAAGAAAATTAATTTAAAACCTTTTTTTTTATCTACAAAAATACCTAAGTACATATTTTTAAAATCAAACCTATAGTTATGTCGGAAACTAGTGATAAAAACTATGGTGAACTAAATTATTATCTCGCTTTTGGACTATCTTATAAGTTTTCTGGTTTAAAACAATCAAATAACAAGAATATAAATAATAAATAAAGTACATTTTATAGATCAAAGAAGATGCTTGCACAATAAACACTATTTTTATCTACATATCTATGATAAATATCTGATGATGTCTTATAAGAAATCTATTATTCACAAGATAAATATAGATATTGATTTTAGAAGGGAAAACTGTAACTAGTTTCAAACAATGGGACGTTTATTTTCCTTCCGCCCACGAAAGCATAAATTGAATGTAAGAAAAGTATCACTATACAACACTGAGATCTTCAGATCAAGATAATTTATAGATAATCTTTGTTGATTGATTTTGTTTTTGTTTAACGGTAATTGCACAAAGGAAAAGTAATCAATAACGATCTGAAATGGCAGTTTCATATCACTAAACATATGGTTGTTATTTATGTACCGAAATCAACTGTAATGTACTAACATTTTCCTATTGTTATGTAATTGAATGATAGATGGAATAAGAAACTGTTATAGTGAGAAAGAGAACATTTTCTTATTACTGCAATAAATAAGCAATACCGTTTTTCAGTTATAATTAGTAAATTGTTTTTAAAATGTATGGTTTTGGGAATAAATAAGCAGAGCTAAATTGAGCAGAAAAATAACTTTCTTTAAAAATGAATGGAACAGGTACACAACACTTCAAGCAATTTTCTTGAATAATAATCTTTATTAAGATCTGTCATTTTACAACTCAAGTTGTGATAAAAAATCTTAATGATATTTATTAGATTAATTGCTATGTTGTGAAAGTAACACTTTTAAGAATATATAATTAACAGGTTTTTAATTCAAGTTTTAATTAAATCTAGCACATTTAAGGCAAACAAAATAGTAATATGCCACAAGTCTCTTGAAGAATTAATTTTAAATGAATATTTTCTTCCACCACAAATCTGAGTTATAAGTCAGTAAAAATATTTATTTTTAATCAGAACTGATCTCACTATGTGTCTGATTCTTATCGTTGAAAATCAATGCTTAAGGCCTTCAAAAATGATTTTGAAGGCCAAATACAGAAAAAGATTTTGTAACCTATCGCAATTTCACGAAATAATGCGTTAGACTATTTTTGATTATTGTTTCAACAAAGTCTGTAGATTATTTATCCTTCTAACTTATAAACTAATAAAACTAATGTACAAAACGGAAGAACATAATACATTGCTTCGTAATTTTAAATCTCGGTAATGTAGCAAAAAAACATTACGTATCATCCGACAAAAGCAAATAAAACCAATAAAAAATAATTTGACGCACACTAAAAGTTGAAAAATGTTAAGTACTTAAACCCTTCTGTTAAGAGAGCTAAGAAATCACATCCTTGTGGAAGTTAATGAACTATATGAACTTTTAACATCTGTGACGATTTCACATTACGAAGGTGTTATACAAAGCGACACAGCTTTCACAAAACGCAACACTTGACCGAGGTGAAAGAGGAAAAATCACTGAAAAAAAGCAGCGTTATTATCGGACAAAAAAGACGGTGACACAAATTAGCCTCAAGCTACAAGAATGAATCGAAAAAATAAGAAACTTTTACCATTTTACAGGGGAAAAAGTGGAAAATTAAAAGGAAAAAAGCTTTGCTATAATGTAACACCATTTGTCAACTGCGCTTTTAGCGGCTCGAATACCTTCTTGTTATCTCAGTTGTAACTTAAAACTATTTTCTAAGGTCGTGGAACCTTTTTTTTTTACGAGTGTTAAAAAGGAATTCAGGATCTGCTTTTCGACATGTCTTCGAACTCCATTTTGCTAATGTAGTGTTATGTGCGCGGAGCTTAACTATTTTAAGTGGCGAATGGTTCCCACGCATTTTAGTATTTGCTTCGTTGTTAAAGTAACATTTAGAGATAGTAATGATAATACTTTGAATAAAAACACTTTAAACTAAACCGTATGTGATGGTTATCTTTAATAGTTTTTAAATTTTCAGTAAACTACATCGATAGAGGACACGTTCATACTATAAAAAGATACGTGCAAAGTAAAATAATTTAAATTATATTCCAAACACAACTGAACCTATACAAGGCAAATTAAAATATATAAAATTCTATGATAAGTGCTATATGATAACGTTAATAAAGTTTTTGTTTCAAAACTTACTATGCTTAGCAACGATTGCAACGTTATAACACTTTAGTATAGATATGCTCAAAATTATTAAGTTGGATAGAATAGTAAGTTGTAATAATAACATTTTCCATTTAAAATTCTCGCTATAAAATATTGTAATCCGATATTTAAAAATTTCATTTAACGCACTAATTATATTCGCATTCATATATTTAATATTCTGTATGCAACGAAACGTGTAAATAATTCAGTTAAAGCAACTCTGAAGATCTATTTTGGTGTGTGTGTATCCGTTACGTAATCGACCATGCCAAGAAATATAACACTTGACTTATTTTACTTTTGTCGTGGATAGTTTTATTATTGGTGGTTTTCAGTGCGACATAATATATGCTGTAAAATATATTTAGAATATTAAATTTAGCTTGTATTAGTATTGTATGAATGAATTATTTTCTTTCAGAAAGGGAATTGCACCTTCACCTTCTTTACCAGGCAGAAGTATCCATTTCAAAATTATAAATTGTTAATTTGTTGCAAATCGATATTAAATTTTAGTTGTTTAAAATATTTGTTCTGTAGTTTTTATAAAGTGTTTTTTAGCTAAGGGTTATTGTTAGATATATATTAACTTTATTTATAAGATTATTGTTAGAAATTAAAATTTATAAAACAAATAAGAAGAACGTATATATAGACTCCTTAACAAAAACTAAAGCTACGTTTGTTTTTAAACTTAAAATGTTAAAGAAATAAAATATTTTTAAACATCATACAATTAACGCTTGATAACATACAATAAATATAATTAGCTATGTGATTACTTAGGTGGTATATTTAATTAAATACAATAAAAATCAATGGGCTTGTTTCACGTGGGATTTGGCAACAGCTATGCGGTCTTGTTTTCATTTTTCTCGAATTACTTTTGTTGATATTCGAAATTGAGTTTTCTAAAAATAAGTTATTTTAGGTGTTATTTTTTAAAATTACAACTTCTTGCCGTGCTGTTGGTTGTTTTAATCATTTATCAAGGAAAACTTGCATTGAAAGAAGTTGGAATTTTAAAAAAAATAACTAAAATATTCTTAGAAACTCAATTTGGAATACCAAGGCAAAAGTAATTCGAGAAAAATTAAAACAAGACCACGGAGTTGTTGCCAGATCCCTCGTAAAACAAGCCCAATCCTAATTTAGTTGAAGAATAACATGACAAATGAATAAATAGTCTGGCTATTCGAAACGATTACTAACTAGAAAAACACTAGTCATGTTTATAACTAAAACCAACGAAGTCAGTCATTGTCCAATTTAGTTTATTCGTGACTAGCCTTCGAAGGTAGTTAACACCGAAAGGATCATTCATTCTTTTTTTTAAAGGTATAATTTGGCGCGTCACAAATTGGACGCCATTGTTTGCCCCCTAAGATCTCTAACAAGTAAACGTGATTGCCTGATAATCGGAACGAGATGTCGTGTTAACAGTGTAATTTTTGGTTTTTAGTTACATTGCACGTCAAGTGTCCGTTTCTACGTACTTAACAATGCAGTGTTAACGAGACATTTAGCTACCTTAAATAGCAATTAAGATAAGAGGTATTAAAAATTGTGTTTTCATTGTGTGAGGTTTCGCAAATGGGTTTTTGAATATTGCTTTTCAATAATTACTTGACGACGGTGCTAAAAAAAATTGTAATTGCTCAACGGGACTGCCGAGATTAATTCGTGAGTTCATATGGGAATTCATTTAGCTAGAATATTTTAAAGACAATGGCGTAATATATCATTTTAGATCATCAAAATCCCACCAGAATATTAAATTGTATGGAAAAGGTCGTTAATTGTTCATCAATAAGTTGTTACAGTACTTTGGCCTTTAAATGGAGATACTTTTTCTAGAATATGGTTAAAAGAGTTTGGCTAGACAAAAAAAGTAACATGTTTCTGTTGCAAGCTAATATACTGGTTGAGTTCCTAAATGATATACTGACGAATGTGTAAAGTAGTAAGAAAAAGTTAAGATGTTTAAAAATCTTCTGTAATTGTAAATAATAAAATACTATGCGTATAACATTTGAGTATCTTTATTTTTTTTTATTCTTTGAAATACAAATAAATTTAGCAAATTATAAGGAATAATTATGGAATCTTAAAAAAAAAGAAAATGAAACTAGCTAATTTTGACATTTAAAAGTATATTGTACAGAACAACATGCTGTGATTGGCGATTTTTTAGACGCATTGGGTGGAATTTTGAACAGAAGCTGTTCTATGTGACAGTTTCGTTACAAAACTACTTGTCTAATTCATCTTTCTATTTTATACACAGTAGCCATGAATGCAAATTTATCTTAGATCAATCTGAAACAACTTTTCCGTTGAGGCAGAATTTCCATAGAAACTTATTGTCATTCATGATACCTTAACTACATCCAAGATTTTCAATTTTAATCCTAAAATTACAGAATGACCGTTACTTCCAATTACTTTCCGATATAAGTTCCTGTTTCTTTGAGTGTGTCACGGAAAAACGTACAGAAGATTATTATTTGAAGGCTAGACGTATTCTATTGTTGCTGTTTCTATTCCTGAAATAGCAGTCTTAGATTTGCAGACATGGTTGAGTGATTCCACGTGTGAATATGTATATAAAATTGTTTTATTTTGCAATAAATTTGTCAGACCTGAAGATTCAGTACTAAGAATTAATTTCTAAAGTTCGTATTAAAATTTTATTAAAATATAATAAGGGAATAAAAAAATTCTTTTATTTGTATTGTTTTCTTAAAAGAGAATAATGAAATTTAATGAAGGTCCTCTTGTGTGCTGGAATGCTATTTAATGATGTCTTAAAGTTTGACTGATTTACGATATAATTTAAGATAAAAAAAAGTAAATAACAAGAAATTTACATTATGCGGCATTCTACAACAGTTTTAGTAAATCCACAATTCGTACACAACAAGAAATTTCGAAAATTGTATCTGACTAATATTCGTTTCATAATCCAACTGATATTTTTTAGATTTCAAATGAGATGCAAAAAACCTATGAATTTTAAATTATAAAGTATCGTAAATATTGAATGATTAGAAATATGAAGGTTGCCGCACATTTATAAATTCAATGCTCTTACATATTAAAACATTTTATTTGAGGTATTTTGCAGTCGATTAATTTTTTAAATGACTATAGGTTTTAAAAAATTCGGAAAAATTCAGTCTGTTATTACTTTGAAACTATTTTAATTACTCCCGCGTTACAACAAGATTTTTATTTACACTGCATCGCATACTTTTAAATTATATTGTAGGCAATATAGATTTGATAAATTTGTAAAACAAATTACCGTCAGTGCGGGTAAGTTTTTTTACAAAAGAAGAAAAATTAAACCACAAAAACGATTTAAGCACAAAAATCATTATACATTCTAAGAATTGTACTTTTAGGAATAATTTCCAAGCATTTCTTTTAAATTTTATAAATTAAAAAAAATTGGTGTTAGTTTAAAAAATTAGGACACGATTAGAACCCGGGCGGGTAACTTTGGTCCAAGCATGAAATAAGAAACATACTTTTTAACATCCTTAAAGGCTGTTTTTCTGAATTAAATAGTAATATTAAAATAATTAAACATAAAAACAACAAAGTTAAAAGATACATAGTTATTAAAAATGGTATATAACTTAACATTTACATTGCAGTGCATCGTATAAGGACATTACACTATGAATACCGTTATTGATTAGCGCATAAAAGAAAAGTAAACTTCAATTTTAAAACGGAAAATATATTTTTAGAATCAAGATTTAATAACAAATATATTTATAAAAAAGAAAACGATTTTATTGTAAAAAGGAAAAAATAATATATTCGCAATTAGGAATTCGAAAATGTTTACATTTCGACTTTAGCTATTTTGAATGTTGTACGTTTCTTGCATTTTATCTTTTTAATGTTTAAAATCGTTTAATTTGTTTAAAAAATTTCAAAAATGCGTAATCATAAAATTAAGACTTCTGCAAGAATAGTTAAGCAGAATACACTTTTACATACATTTTTGAAAGTGCTAAGTTCCATAAAGAAATCCTTACATCTTGGACCAAAGTTACCCGCATTCATCGTCAAAACTTTTCCCAGTGACCAATAATAAAATATAGCATAAAAAGTATTCAACTCAGATTAAAACAAATGGTGTAATATTCATCCCCATAAATAAAAGAATTGTATAGTGTTTTATTTAGCTATTTTCAATCCTTTTTTTGGTGTTCCAGACAAAAGTTGGAAGAAATAGATTTTTGTCATTAAATGATCGTAAGAATACAAACGTCCTTTGTAGTATTGCCAAAATTAAAATGAAATTATTTTTTTATACATGAAATGAAAGGCAATGTTTCCACCTTTCCAAAAATGTCAAACAATTTAAGATGGGGTCATTTTATGAAGAGAAATTAAACAAATCTTTTTCCGACGCGTGGACCAAAGTTACCCTCCACGGCCAAAGATTAACGGCGGTTGGATAGAAAATTTGCCACCCGAAAACGAGCTTGTTGTGTAAGATTAACCATGTAAACGAAATGATACAAATGAAAACCAAAATACTCAACAATTGATGTAGGACAAATCATTACATTAAAAACTAATTTCAAAAACTTAGTTAATTTTTTTTATTCCGAAGTGAAGGTGTTAATGTTATTTACAAATACTTCGTTAATGGGTTAAAATAGGCAAATATCACCCCTCATTCCCCACATCAACAAGAACTTTCAATCATGCTTATTACAGTCGAATCCTAAAATAATAAAAATCAGTAAGAGTCTGAAGAAAATAAAAACATTTATTGCTGCCATTGGAGAGTGGCGACCTGACCCTTCCATCCAATACAGACTTCACATCAACACGAAAACCACTGACCATTCCAGTTGACAAAAGACAAGCCCATTTCACACTCAATGCATTGAAATTATGAATTGCTAAATGTAAAAAAGGATCTTTTCCGTAGAAAGGTTTCCATACACGCTCTTTTTTTCACTAAAATTATGAAAGGAAGAGGAGTATTGGGAAAATCTGCAATGCAATAGACTACTTTCCCGTGTAGCGATTCGTATACCATCATCATCTTACAGCTATGCTTCCAATGCATTGCACATAGGGGGGTCTCCAAAATTTCACATGGGGAATGTATTAGGCCGTCATAGTAATCATGTGAACCGGGAAACATTGATACAAAAATATCAATGGTAGGTAGTCATCTATTTTGGCCGAGGTATAGCTTCAAAAAGGAAATAGAAATGTTATATTTTGTCTCTTATTCGAATTCTAAAATCGAAAAATGCAACTCGATGCAAGCAAATCGTTCAAATAATGACATTTACTCAGCATTGACTCAACTGAAAGACATCATTTAGGCAATCAAATATTAATGAAGTCGCCGGCACCGCAATTATTTTACATAAAACTTCAAACCTAAATTACCAAAGACTGGATTTCCTTTTACGAGTCTTATTGTTTTTTAGGTAGTTTATATTATTTCGAACAATTTTTAAAAATTCGATATAATATAAACTTTAAAATACTATATTAAATGTTTGAGCAGAAAAGTGACTCTTTCATATTGAGCCAACATGGTACAAGAACGTCATCTTTCCAAATAAAGTTTCAATATCATAAAATGAGCCACGTAGTTTAGAGAGCCCGGTATAACACCCTTAATATATAGTTCGCCCAACTGACGGATTCAACTAACGCACGTAATTTTTACCATTGTGACATAGCTGCAATTTCATTTTCCCGCTTTGGGTTCTGACCATTGTCATGACCTTATCCACCATCTAGGAGTTGCCTCCCCTCTTAAAAATGGTTCGGAAATTGCACACCTTGTACTTCCTGGTCCAGATATATAAATCGCAAAAAAGAAGGTTAAGTAAACAGGGATATTTCCGAACGCGGTTCTTCTTTCACTAAAATACTGAAAGAAAGAAGCGTAGTGGGGGAATTCTCCAATAGACTTTATCACGTTTTACTTTTAGTGATTATTCTTATACACGTATCGTACATAGCTACTATTGACGCTCGGATTGGGAATAGAAAACTTCAAAGTAATGAAATGGAGGGTCATGGGCAAGAAATATAAGAATCCCCTTTCACTAGTTTTGTCAAAATTTAGATTTTGAATTAGATCTTTCGTTGTTTTTATTGCATTGATTCACGTGGTTGAACTTTACCAAGAATATTTTTTGTATGCAATATGTCTTAAGGGTTGTATCAGCCGTCGTATCAAGCAGTTCCGTCAAATAGCAAAATTATGTTTTTGTTATTCTAAAAGTAATTTCGTATTTCATACAAATAATGAACTGAAGCCTGGGTGTAATAACCAATGTCATGAAAGGACATTTGCTACAAATTAAAAAATATATATAATCAGTTTTACCATACTTGGTCAGTCCCATAGAGCTAATAGCTGACACATTTTTCACCAGATATGAGAATAGTTACAACAGCAAAATAAATCAAATTTGAAGGAAAATAACGTTATTTAAATATTAGTTTTAAAATGCCTCAATATAATCTGAAGATGGCTGCACTGTTTTTTTTAAACTTTTTCGATTAATAATTAGATAACCGGATATTTTTCCTTTCAAATCTGTTTTATTTTCATGTAACGTCTATTCTCATACCTGGTGAAAAAAATTTCATATGATAAATTAATATTTTCCCAGACGTTGGTATTTCAAAAATAATGCATTAGCTTTACCCGAGACTGACCAACGACTAACTATCATTCTTAAACTTACATCCATTTACCCCCTTACTAACTCTGTCTTTGGCAGAAAGAACGCAGTTCCTTAATACAATATCACCATTATGTTAATACTCAATAACTACAACCTACAAGAAAGTACAATAAAACATCGATTATTTCAGGAGGGAAATTGTTCAATTCATTGCTGTACACGCTGCAGTTTCCCTGTCTATGGCAGTAACCTTTCTAAAATTTAAATATTTATTTATTCGGTTTTTAAACAAGTAGGTTTGTAACAGAGTGTCATTTAACCCGCTTCCACACAACAGTTGTGCTTAACAGGTAAAAAGGCGCCAAACACAGCATTAATTCTATAATAAACATTTACATGCTAAATTTGGCTGATTTCATTTATTTTATTTCGAATATTCAATAATTATTACTTGGGTAATTCCATGCAAAATTATCCAGTCTGTAGTCTAAGTCACGTTTGTAAAAAGTGATTATCACTACAAATTTTAACATTAAATGAAAAAAAAACTGTGGAATAGTTGATCTACACTTATTATAACAAAATAATGTAATTTAATTAATTTGGTTTATTTTTTAAATTTAAAAAGTTTTCATCTCCTCTTAAATCGTGACTTACACTACAGTTACATGGAATTAGCCACTTATCGTTTGCAAAAATTAATTTATATTTCAAAGAATAAATATGTAATATTCCTCGCTTTTAAATAGAATTAAAACACTTCATAACAACGTACAAATAACCTCGTAGTGAAATATATTTGACGTCATTTCAAACTGATCGATGTCGCAAAAATAAATTTATTTTAATTTAGTGTCTAAAAGAATTAAAGTTTCTCGAGCGATTGTTGCGAATGGCAATGGTGATTTAATTCTAATAAAAATGGCTTCCTATGCTTTTTAAATGAGCATTAAATTTTGCAGTTTTTTAATTAATTGAAGTACTTCGAATTCGAATTCTTTTCTGAAATTTTCAAAGTTTTTTAATTTCGATGCCGCTGAATTTTTTGACGTATCACACTTGTCCGTAGCATTTGTAGCTTGGCTATGAAAGTGGGTGACGGACGGACAGACGGACTGACAGTGTATAATACCTTCCACTTTTACGTTATAAACGTAGTGTGGAAGCTAAAAACTCATTTCCGGTTGGGGATAGAATAACTAGGTGCTATAAAGCTAAATCCACCGAACTTCCCACTTTGGCCAATGAATCTGGTGCTAACTTGCTAGAAAAGAAATAGACGAGAACCTTCAGACCGTGCTAAGGATTGGTTCCGACATCATGGTTGGAAAGCGTCGCGATTCAATGAACTGGCGAGTTTCGTTTTAGTCTTTTGCCGACATCTTTTTTATCGGCAGTTGGAGATATCGGCCGACTAAAGAAATATTTCGTGTCAATGAATGTCTAAATTTTATTTAATCGTTTGAAAAATAAGACATTTCAAAGAAATAAATAAAATTACTGGAAATTCAATTTTTTTTAAGGAGAAAGGTAGTAATTTCACGAAATGAGACAAACATACACTCCATGGTTTGTAGTAGTTAAAAACAGCTGATATTTATAAGGTACCTTATTTATTGCCTACTATAAAAGTAATAACCATGTTTACTATGATTTCATTAATTACCGAGTCAGCAGCTCAAGTATCTCATCTTACTTTTAGTGATCTTTCTTATACGTATCGTACATAGCTACTATTGACTCCCAAATTGGGAATAATAGAAAACTTCAAATAACGAAATGGAAGGTTACGGGCAAGAAATGTAAAAGTCCTCTTACCCAGAATTTTTTTTCAATAATTTGAACAATAGAAATAAAATTGAAGTATTTTGTGTAAAGTTAACGACAATTAAAGATAACTTTAAAAGATATACATAAAATTCTGTTTTTAAAAATGAAAGGTTAAAGTAATGTTCAAATAAAAGAATTTTTTTATGAATGTTTTTTTACAAAACCTTGATTCTTTTGCCTTTTTCTTACTCTGCGTTGCAATATTGTTCACAAAAAGTTGCATAACAAACACACAGCTCAAAAATGGCAAACAAATATTAAATTCAAAACACCAAAAAGTTTGGTGTTGCATATTAATAGTTGACAAAATTTAAAATAAATGCCCTAAAGAAGGCGTAACTACATATTAATGGTAGGCAAAAAAAATCGAGAAAAAACTTTAAAAGTTTGCATTACTGCATAAATTTCAATAAAAGAGAACAAATTTAATGGATGGATGGGTGTTTGGGTTTTATGGCGCAAGGGCATCTAAGGCCATACTGCGCCAGAATAACAAATTTAAAACAAACTGGAACAGAAAGCTTTGCCTTCAGTCTTCACACCTCAATTCTAATTAGAAAACCTCGAAGTCAGTTTCTTTTCTTAAGGTATCACACCCACTCTTATTTAATTAGGGTTTACATTTATGGCCTAAACTTTTCTAAACAAACGACCCACAAAAAGAGCATTGGGCAAGAAAGTTTTCTGGGCCAATAATGGCTACCTTTTGTCCCAAGTGTCAGGGTGAAATACGACGGTTGCAGGCAAATGTGCCTGTTTAGTAATTAATTTCAGCATGTAGGTGTAAAAATACGTTGAATTTTGCATTTGAATATATAGAGTAGAAAAAAGAATTTTGTTCTCAAAGAATAAGAAAAGTCTAACTTTGTCGTTAAGGCATTTATGCATTATATTTATCAATATCAATATTTTATATTATATAATATCATTATATTATAATATTCATATGCAAACTTTGCGATAAAATGGTGTTCTTTAGGTAGCATGATTTAATACCCAGAGTTGGAATAGTTAAAACAGAGTCCTTAAGCTTAATAGTAAAATATCAAACTAATAATGAACCAGAAAATGCCATTAAATTGTAACCCAAAATACATAAAAAATTTAAAATATTATTATAAACTATAGGTTAAAGAAATGGCAGTATGGAATGATCGCATCAAAAAGAACTGACTTCAGAGACATGTTTTAAAAGATGTGAAATATTTTCTTATGAGCCAAAAAATATATATATTGCTTAGGATTATTTGATGAAAACTGTGTGTAGCTCGTGATAGTGGGGGGCATGAAAGTGTGAAAAACATTTCGGAATAATCTCATGAATATAACAATTGATGATTTCTTAATGATATAGCATCAAAATTTAAAGCCCTTAAGCTGATATAATTTGGTATATTATTCTTTTTAAAATACTTTCAAGTCTTTTTTAAAACTTTTTCTGGGAAATAATTTCTTATCCATAATATCCAATAATCTAAGTTTTTCGATACCATACATTAATATGCAGTTGTATTTATGAATATAATCCCGGATTGGGCGAGGTTGACTCACCCTTTCATCCCTTGAGTGGGTCTATAAAATGGGTACCAAGCATGCTTGGGAACTAAGCACTTGGCGTTCCGCGTGAGGCTGACCACCCTACCGGGACATATGCCTAGCACCCCAGAGCCCTAGGTCACGAAAGCTGAAATGGGCATGGCAGGCCTTGGCCTAGTAAAGGGCTGTTGCGCCGAGGAGTTTAGTTTCTTATTTATAAATATTAGTTTTCAATTTAATACTTAAAATTCCTCAGGAGTTTTTTTTTTGAAATTCAAGAACATACATGACTATGATCGTTTTTTCTATATTGGTCGCAAGAACTCATTGTCAAAGAAATGCTTAAATAATTTCTTTTATATTAAGTGTGGCATCGTGTGTTGACACCACAAGTACTTACAATTATGCGTGAACGTGACTAATGTAAGTAATTATAGATAATAATCCTACTCGCCATAAATAAACATGTTTTCTTGCCACATTAAGTCACATAATAAATGATAATTACCACTTCAAAGGCAACTTTAGCATTTTTTAGGTAGTATACGAGTTATATAAAGTTTGTTTATTGATTTTTTTATATAAACATCAATCTCAAATTTCATTTTAAAGTTTTAATCGATTTATCATTGTACACAACTGCCTCAAGACATATACATAATTACGTTTTTATCTACATCAACGGTAAAGTTGTTATTGTTTTTTAAAAAAAAACCTGTAATACTAATGCCTTTTTTTGTGTCCTGTGTAGTATAAAGATTTTAATAAAAAAATCGATTAAAAATATATATATAATATAAATATTTGCTAAACTTGTTTCTTTTACTTATTTAAAATAAAATATCTTGAAGACGATTTGTTTGAATGGATATATAATTTAATAAATTAACCAAAAATTATTAGAGGCAAACATTCAAAAGAGTCTATCCCCTAAATGGCAAGTCATACTAAAAAAATAAATTAGGCTACAATCCCAATAAATTGCCGATTTTCATTGCCTGTTCACAAGATAAATTTTTAAGACCACTTTATAATTTCGAAAAAATGTAGTGCCTAAAACCTATGAATGTTTACTTGAATCTAACTTTTTTTATCAGAAAAATCACATTCCGTAAAAGGATAAACAAAATCATATTTACCTGCACTAATACCTAAGTAAACCGTAATAAAATATAAAACAAGTAGGTTTGTAACAGAATCGGTCACTCAACCCGCTTCAACACAACATTTGTCTGAACAGGAAAAAAGTCGCCAAACACAATATTAATTCTATTATAAACATTTACTCTAAATTGTGCTAGTTTCATTTATTTTATTTCGAAAATTCAATTAATTATTTCTTCAATAATTATTCAATAGTTATTATCGTTTGCAAAAATTAATTTATATTTCAAAGAATAAATATGTAATATTTCTATCTTTTAAATAAAACTAAAACATTTCATATCAACATACAACCAAAGAATTTCTTAGTGAAATATATTTGACGTCATTTCAAACGGATTGATGTCGCAAAATTAAATTTCTTTTAATTTGTTTGAAAGAATTTAATTTTCTCGAGTGATTGTTGCAAATGGCAATGGTGATTTAATTATAATAAAAATGGCTTATGCTTTTTAAATGAGCATTCAATTTGACAGTTTTTTTTTAAATAATTGAAGTACTTCGAATTTTTCTGAGATTTTCAATGTCTTCAAATTTCGATGCGCTGAATTTTTTGACTTATCACATTTGCCTGTAGCATTGTTAGTTTAGGCTATGAAAGTGGGTGACGGACGGACAGACGGCCTGAACTATTATAATACCTTCCACTTTTTACGTTATAAACGTAGTGTGGAAGCTAAAAACCTTAATGAAAAAAGAAGCTACTTATGTCTTACCTATAATATAGGAAATGTTTTTTTTGTATTTATTTGGGTACCGTTAACTGAAGTAACTTTGGCTTTGGAGAGAAACTTTGGATTAAGCATCAAATCTTAGTATGGTCTTTCTTCTTGGATCCTTCTTTATTCATTGGTCATGCCACTCATTCCAAAGGCAAAAACTTTCAAATAATATTTATTGCTAATTTATTGTCTTGAAAAACAAGTTTTCCTACTCGGTGGTACGTGATGATAATTAAACCAATAAACAACCAACTCAAGCCGTAACTTTCTTTTCTTTAAGCCCAAACAACTTTTAAACTACTGAACTGGAATTGCACTCTAGGGTAAACAACCTGCCCTTTTCGATGGCGATTTCAATCAATAAACATGCATTTCTATCCCGTCATAAAAAGTTTTGTCACGAATGTGGCATGCAAATTACAAGGCTCCTGTACACAAAGCTTGGCCTTTAATACGGCGGCACGGGAATATTAGCAAAGTGTTAATCTAGGGTCGGGACATTTTGTGCGAAAGGAGGTAAAAAGCACGAATTTTGTGAAGTTCAATAAGGTTATCGTCTGTCGATCAAATAAAGGGATGGATTAAGGAGGGTTATTGAAGTTCACGCATGTTTTCAACAAATTTCGATACGAAATTAAAGAATTGGTTTTTTGTGAATAAGTATAGGTTTATTTCTACATGGCATTATATTGTTGTTTTATACTATTTGTTTACAACGGTATAATGATCTAAGGGCAAGCGATATCATTTCCGGTGGAGCATAAGGTCTCCAAAAATGTAGCCACTGACATAGAATTTCCATGGTACCTTTAACTGTCTTATGTGATACTGTGTATATGCTTATCGCCAAAAATTCTATTTTTGCAGCAAAAGTTTACATTTGGCGACATTTGAAACCGAGAAATGAAAAAGTACTCAAATGTCTATATGTTCAAGCCTTATATTCGGAGTAATTATACCTAAGCTAACTTTATTTTAGCACGGGTAGATGAAAATTTATTATAACACCACTTCAACATTTTGTAAACATATCTATACATAAGGTTTTTTAACATTTTAAAACTGAAATTGTAGCTTTTTTCAAAAACTACTTAAAAACTAATTACTAGCTCATTGAGCAAAAGTGTGAACTTGTTTTGTTGCATGAAATTTAGTTTTAATCTTCAATATTGGAAATTCAAGTCACGATGATTACAAGCCATAAGAATGTTTATACACAAAAAGTTTCCTTATTTTCATTTTCAGAAACATTCTAAAAATTCAAATAAAACCCCATTCCGAAAATACAATCTCATTCCAAAACATGTCTTGGTCGATAAGACACGCATTAATACCAAATAAAAAAGCTCGGAATCTATTCAGCATTCAAAACACGCGAACAAAAACCAAACAATTCAACAGTAGGTCAAGTTTCGAGAAACGTATATTGTCCTTAAAAACAAAAACCTGACAAAAATACTTTCTAGTATACAGGCCGTCAGTGATGGGACGAGACGAGATAGGTGGCAACCGATGATTATGTTCTTACAATGCGTTCATCCCGAAAACTCAACGAAGGCTTGAAAGGATAGTTTGGAAGTCCCAGGGACGAGAAACGGTTCTTAGAATTTGTTTTAAAGAACAGTTAATGTGGTTTTTAAGTCCAACTCAAGTTTAGAAAGGTGTTTATTTAAGAGATGTGTGGCCCTGAAAGATCCTAACATCTGGAAACATTTCCGATAACTAGTTAAACAAGTCTTGAATATTATAAGCTCATTAATATTTGTAGTGATCTTTAAAAATCAATCACAATTACATCAAGAGTCTTTACGTCTATTATACTACGTCATAGATTCTTTAATTTATCGATTTTCTGTGATATCCTTCTTTCGAAGCGTTGTGCAATCTAAAAGGGAACCTCTGGTAGTAAGAAGTGTTAAGTAGTTTATTTCGAATATAACGAAGGTTTAATTTAACAACCCCCAATTAAAATTTAGGGGAGGACATTAAGGGATATTACGACAAGGGGACATTATAAAGACATTATTCATAACTGCCTAATAAAAAATATATTTGATTTAGGGTGCATTTTAAACTTCAATGTTATCTTTATATTATACTGTAAATTTATTCAGCAACAAAAAATTCTAAAATTCTTTAAAAATGTTCACCTCACTTCAACACGTAATATTTTTTAAATGAAAAGTTTATTGTGCACAAATGACAAAACAATGCGCAACTGCACAACAGAGTATAAAACAGAAATGAATTAGTTCTTTACTATCACTGGACTATCCTACCAGTTTCTCGCCGCACAGGTAAAAAGTAGGACACAGCCACTCTTCAAAAATATCGAGGACAGCCAGTTTTCATTTGCTTTTATGCGTTTCCATTTCTTCAAGAAAGATGCCCTACTTTCTAAAAAGTTTTGCTGGGGTTTTCTAACTCAGAAGATTCTAATCTATTTGTTTCGCGGTATTCTATGTGAGATTCCTACGAGATTGCATTTCCGATAAGCAAGTCAAGTATGAAAGTTGGTTGTTTTTTTACACTTTGATGTGTGTCTCTATGGGATATCTTCAACAGTAGGTCGGAATGTTAATGAATCGATGGTTGGAAAAGCATCCATCCCTGTCAAAGGTTTATTGCTTATTAGTTGTACGAAAGTTTTTGTTAAAGGATGCGCGAATTCTAATTTTGGAGACGCGGAAAAGTAGGTTTTTCGGTTACTCAACGATGGGCTTTTTGGTTGTTTTTAGATTTTGTTGTAGGGCAGATAGTATCAATTAATGGAGAATAATACACTCTTTCAAAAAGTCTTCAAATTAATGATTAACATTCTCAGTCGTGTTGTTAAAAAATTACATTGTAGTGGAGACTCCATTTTAGAAAATCTAGTTATTTGGAATTTAGCACACAATTGTAAGAAGTGGGTAATGAAACTAATGATTATCAAATGTTTTACTGTCAATTTGACAAAAACTGCAACATATGAGTTTTTTTAAACTACAATTAAAATGTTTCATGTTTTAATAATGATTAATGAAGTTTAAAATTTCAAGCTATTGTATTAAAAGTATATAACATTAGTACTTTGACCTACTTTAGTTTAAAATGATAGTTGCTTTAAATAAAATGCTTCAAAAGCATTACCATAAAAGGCTATATAAAACAAAGGAGGTTAAATAATAGTTTATTAATTGAACTACAAAAACTCTGCGGATAAGTACAATTATTAATACGACCCATTCTTAGTTCATTATTTTAATGACAGAACAAGTGGGAAATCTTGAAAAAACCAGCTCTCACAGTTAAATTAGAAAACAATTTGACTGAGATTATAGTCCTTAAAGGGTGTGTCCACATACTATAGCAGATTATCAATTTTCCCCTTCAGTTGAATAAATTTGTTTTAGTAATTAGAACCTTGACCTTACTAATAGCATAAGCTTCAACTTTCACACATGAACAAGATATCCATACATAATTAACACTTCCAATAATCGACCCTTATTGTCAATCCTAACACTAGCTCTTCATTGAATAGCAATACATAATTAACTCATTTACGTACCATTCGTTATAGAATCTCCGAACTCTTCTATATTACAATGACACTGTTCTCACGCATCCGACTTCTTAATAAGCACACAGTTTAAAAAAAAGTCCTTTATTTAGTAACCCTAAAAACTTTCTTCAGGCGAGGTTCTCACCATAAAAATACCGGCTCAAAATATTCGGAGAAAAATCCGAAATGATTATTCTTATTATTTTTTATTCGATATTATAAGATCAAATAGGGGTTGTTGTTCTTTCTGTCATTAAAGATCGAACGCTCCCTCGCGGCCATTAATCAGACCTAAGAAGTAATAGAATGATTGTGAAGGATTTTTTTTAGAGTGCGATGAAAATTTTTATAAAAGATGCCGCTCCTGGTTTACCATAAAAAGTAACGTTTTATAAATTAGCACTAATTATTATACTAGAATTTCATTTTATTTTGATTCCGCCGTTGTCTTTTATAATCATTTATTTACAATAACTGAAGGGAATTTAAGATCCTATAAAAACTTAAAATTAACCTAAAAAGTTTTTCTTAATTAACTTTATTTTTCATTGAGCTGAATTCAGTCCTTTATCAATAAAATTTTTTTTGAGTAAAACTTAAATACATTTTCCTCGGCGTATAAAATTAATATATTCGTTTACATTGACATATTTTCTCAATTTTCCTAGATACTAGATGTTATAGGCCAATTTATTTGAAATTGTTTTTTTTCACTGCGGAAAAATATTTCAAACCTTTATTCAATACATAAAGGCTTTAGTTTGGTTTTAAATCCAATTATCAATCATTTTAATAAACATTGAAATTCATTAAAGACCAATTTTTTAAGTAAATTTTGTGTAATGCTTATCCCCTTTAAATTTAAGCGCGTGTATAAGTATCACAAAAAGTAATAATAAAAATATTTTACTTTTCTTACTTTCTGTTTGGTACTTAGAAGAGTTCAAAGTACCAAATAATCCCGACAATACTCTAAGCCTAATTTGTTATTCAAGTCTTAATCCGAAAATCAACAGAACTCAATCCAACTTTTATTTCTCAAAGTCCATTGTTAATACATTGTATTCCGAATAACTTTCACAAGCTCTTTAAAAAGAACTCTGGAACATGATGTTGACACATCAAAATGCCTAGTTTTTGATGAGATTTCGTTTTCTCTTTTACCTCGAGACATGTAAATATGTAAGTGTGACAAAGCTGCAACTATTTATTGGTAATTTTTTAGTAAAATAGATTTTATTTAAACTAAATGCTTTTGAAGATAAATAAAAAAGTGTGTTTATGAAAATTTATTATTTCATCTATTTACTAACATAAGATAGGGCAATTATTTGTTTGCTAACAGATGTATGAATATCTGAAAGTTAAAATAAGAGCAAGAACCAAGAAAATTATTTTTAGAAACAATTTCACTGAAAACGATTTTTTCATGCTCAATGTATACATTTCCATGTTGTGAAAAACATTTACCGCCATTTTACAAGCTTGAAAATCCAAATATTGTTTAGAATTCAAATTTTCTCTCTTGTTTAGAATACTCGTAAAATCTTTTGGCCAGACCTATATGACTTAGAGATTGGTGTTGGTCTTCACTGGGGAATTTTTTTTGATCATTAATATTATATTTTTATGTAGTTCAGTCAGTTTTTCATCGCAAAAGACCATAGAACTGATATTCATAATTGAAAAGTTGGCAAAGAGCCAAATAGCAACCAACTCAATCTAAAGGCCATGTCAAAAAGTATTGAACGTAACTTAAGTATCAGATATTCTCATTTAAATAGACTCAATTTTGAAAAAATGTTATTTAATATCTTGTCAATCTAATGAACAGATGTTTCGTCGCTTCTTGCAATGGCTGTTAGCATCGAGACGGGCCTTTAAGATGTAATCCCTTCCTCTTTGGACATGAAACAAACAAAAGGAAGCTCCAAGTTTAGGGAATGAGGTTAAAACCTCGGGTATTCATTTTTGCTTTAAAGATAGCTTCCGTAGATGTTTTGTGTAGGATGTTTTATGCATACAAAAGAGTTCTGTATAGTTTTATTTGACATTGACTTACGGATTTTTTAGACACAGTATTTAACCCTTTACTACTAACTGAAAACTATTTGTATATTAATATATAAACGTGTAAAATCGTCGAGTAGTAAACTATAAAAATAATTAAATAACTATAATATACATATAACTATTTTTACGTAATATCCATATATTCTTTGAGTAAAATTGTTATTTTTACGGAATCTGCACTTTAAAACATTTAATTAGCCTTCAAGTATTTCTGACAATGGGAATATTTAAAGAAAATTGTGCATTAGGGATTTATTTCATTAAAATCAGTGTAAATCAATATTAATATTGATCTGTTGTTCTTATGCTAAATAACTTCAGCAAACCTGTGAACTCTGTATTTTATAAATTATTTTCCGAATATTCTCGTCTCCTAAAAGTGTTTGGATAACCTTTGGTTAATAATTCTTAAAACTTTTAATCCAGGTTGGTATTTGGCTCTAACATCCATAAAAATTAGGACTCGTACTTTTTGGAATCATTGTAGTGAACATATTTTTGTATACTGAAAGCATTTTATTAAGTATTCTTTCACTTTTTCAATAAATGCCCAACTATTACATAAAAAATATCAATATCCCAAGTTCCCCTTTACAATATACTCTATAAACATTTTAAGTATTCTCCTATAAAAAAATTAGGATATATGCTTTGATTGGTCTTTAAGCAAAAACATTGATAAATTAAAGATAATAGGTTGAATGATTAAACAAACCTTTTTATCTTTTTAAAATAAATTTTTTTTATAATGAGTTTAAAAATGCAAGCTTCATTAAGCACTATGAGTCCATAAAAACAACTTTCCACTCATTAAAATGGGATCGCTTACAAAACGCAGATATCATTGATTTAACACGGATTATAGAACACCAAAAGTTGGTGAACTTGATCATCAGTTTAAAGAAACAGCTGTCTTAAGATGATAGAAAAACGAAATCCCTGGCACGCAAAGGGCTGATTGAATCAGTCTTCCATTGCTTGTGTCCGTGTGCACTTGCTGAAAAGACCTTTTGTAGAGCAGGACCGGAAAACAGCATGTGCAAGAAAATATTGAATGGTTTATTTGCCTGATATCCCTAATATTAAAACTTTATATGTTTAATCAACATTTCCTGACCAGATTTGTTTCAGTGATGAACATTGCAACTATGAAATCATCATTAAATTTTCATAAATATTTTATTTAAGTTTTTTTGTGTTTGACAATACTATAAAAAATAATAAAATATTTGCACAATTTTTAAAACTAGATAGGAAAATAAAAAAAAACTTAAATGTACAACAAAATGCAGTACATTTGGTCACATTAACCAACATATAGTTTTGTTACAAATCTTTTCAAATTTAATTTTTAAACTAAGGAAAAGGAGGGGATTATTTTATGTAAAAATAATGTTCTCAGTTCGAATTGAATTAACAAAGCCAAAAACTTATAGCTTCATTTCAACTCTTACTTAACAAAACTTAATAGAAAAGCTTTTTACTTGCTATTTTTTAATATATTTGGCACTGATATTATTTTGGTTTATTTGAATCAAAATTTTAAGCTAAAAGTTTTTAAATGGAAACTCCACAAGTACTGTTATTCAAATATTTGTCCAAATACATATTTTCAATGTTTTAAAAAAGTTTTCTAAATCCTAAAACAAGTTGGGTTTTTTTATTAGCGTAAGCAGAAAATCTCCATTCCTTTAAAAATAGCATTCATTTTGCTAATAAACGGAGGATTCAGAATACAAATGAACAAAGTCCACTTCTTGTACTTTTCCAAAGAATAGCGCAATTGCATGCACTATAACTATGTAGAATTTCAGTGCAATAATAAAAAAACGTCCTAGTTTAGAACTTTTCAAATTTAATTTATAATTTAAAAAGTGTTCGGAGGCAATTTTGTTATAAAACTAACTTTAAACCTCTGTAGCTCAAATCAGCTTTTTATAAACTTGGTTCACTTTTCTTCCGAGCCCTCCATATACCAAAAAGAACTTCAATATGAAATCCCTTCGTGCAAAATCTGCCAAAGACCACACTCTTTGACTTAGTAGAGCGGATCGGTCACCAAGGCCACCCCTGCTTACAAAAGCCCATTTCCTAGACACGAAACATTGTATTTGGTCTATCTTATTAGGAAACACGTGCTTGGACATTGAAGATAATATGAAATTTCCATGTGTGAAGACGGGAAATGGTTGATAGCAACACAAAGAGCCCGAATGGGGACTCATTTATTTGTGTATTATGTTTAATTTTTTTAAAAAAATTGAATGCCTTTCACCACTTAACGATGGGAAAATTTAAGAAAACGGACACATTTCTTATCATTGAAAAGTATATAAAAATATGTATTAACATAATACATTCATTTAATTGTTCTTTTGTTTTTAGCTTGAAATTTAAGAAAAAAAGGTTATCTTATTGGTGGATTTAATTTAGTTTTAACCTTATTGACGCCTTATTACTGAATACTTGAACCCAGAAATGTTACGGATCGAGAAATAGAAGGCAAAACTTCACCCCGTCATTTTCACGGGAGCGAGAGGGGGTTAGTAATTTTCATATCATCTAACCTACCTTACCCGTAACATCCGACATATGACCACGAGTTACTGTAGCTATTCTCAACTGATGGAAAATGAGATAAAATGAGGTATAAAAGTTTGGTATGTTTAATCTGTACTTCGCTCTGTTGTTTTCTTTTTAGGTATTTGAGTCAGTCACAGAATCTCAAAAGTTTTAGGCAGCCAGTGAAAAACTTTCGGATTTCCAAGATAATTTTTTTAAACAAACGAACTTTTATATTTCATTTATATTTGTGTGACTATATCGAAGAACTTTGTTGCACAGTTAATTCAAATTAGTGTGTCACATGTTTGACAATGTTTTGTATCATAAACATATTTATAAAAATAAGTATATGGCCCTGTTGCTTACCATATAGATTTTGTTTGAAAAAATTTAATAAAAAACTATTATATAGTAATATATAGGTAAGGGAAAGGACTTTTGAAGATTGGTGCCTCGTACTATTTAGAATTTTTTTTGTTTAGAATATAAAGTTCTAAACGTTTCTTCATCTGATTGATTCCAAAATAGCGCAGTAAAGAATGTCAAAATCACTTTTCACCCACCTTTAATTAACTACTTCAAAACTAATTCTTCCAGTAACACTTTAAAAAAAAGAACTATCGTAAAATGAGTATGGAATTCTTTATTTCGGAGCATTAATAATGGTTAATTTTTAAGTTAGTGCGCACGTTTTTAATTTTTAAATATAATTGCAAAACAATGATATACTACTATTAGTATAATGAAGAAATTCCATAACAATAAGTTGTGAAACAAGCAAGAGCAATGCGTTATGAATATTTAATATACTCTATCAATGTTATCAATATATACATCCTCATATCAGCAGAATGAAAAACCGGAACAATTCTTTGTGTGATTAATTTTTACAATGAAATACCATTAACCTGAATAGTTCTCATAGAACCCGATCGCAAAACCGAAATTCGGAAATAAAACAGAATTGGCGTAAGACACACTAATAATACAATATCGTTCAATTCATTCTTTAAAAAATGTCTTGTTCTTCAGATACAAACAAAAAATAACGAATCCAGCCCATTGTACAGGAAGCACTTCTAGACAAAGGCGACCACGTGAAGTGTTCTCTTAATGAGCGGTTCCTATGGGCGTTTCTGGGACAAGTGTTTAAAGTGTTACTGCTGCATGCAAATGTGTAGATTGTGCAGCGAGGCGAGGCCGCTTTTGTTGCCCCTAACATGAAACGTAAAGTTGGTCGTGTCTAACTGTACCTGCAACTTTGACTTGGAGACAAACGGGAAGATGGTTTAAAAGACAGATCTTTGTATCTGTAATAGGGAAGTAACAATCTTATAGGAATTTCACTTTGTTACTATGTATGGGTTTGACATTCGATGAATATCGATTGTTCAACATGAACTATGAATATCAAAACACACACAGCCCGAGCGCGTAATATATAGGCTGTTTGCATAATTTATTTTATATATTCATCTAATCCTTTCATCATCTCTATGCGAAGATTTGTAAATAAAAACCACTTTTATCAAGACTAGAACATTTTTCGAAAATATTATTTTTTTAACGTAATGTCCATTAGCTACTTGTGCGTTTTACAATGTTTCAATATGAATTTAGATAGTTAAAATTAACAATTGAGAACAGCACATACGCTTAAGAATAATTTAGCTTGTAATACTTTTATATAAATTTAAATCATTTCAATAAAACTTCATGAAATATTGACTAAATATGTAGGGGACTATTGAAAGATTCCATTACAAATTTAGTGTTGATAGTCATTTATACTCACATGTATAATGATTTAGTTTTGTTATTTCATCCTGTGAGGTTTACATTGTTTGACTACGGATAGTTCTGCTTCATTTAGTTTAAAGATCGTTGGGGCGTAATACTTGTTCAATAAAATACCATTGCAACCAAAATCTTAAGAATAGTTACATTATATTTTCTCCTCTTTTGTATTATTTATTATATTTTGTAACAAATCCGTAATATATTTTCTAATTTTATGAAAAAATATATTACATCAAGCATTATTATACAAGTTTGATTTATTGGCCATAGAAACTAATTCGTTAATATTTGCTTTGAAATAAGTTATTTCTTGTCACACTTCCAAATAAGCAAATACAAAAAAAAAATCATAAAGTTGAGTTTAGTTTACACAAGTAAAAACTTTCCCAATACCAAACACGGTTGTATCAAGTTATTATATCGGTTCAATGCCAATGTCCATTCGAAAATTTTTCAATAAAATAAATAATAAAATACACCCATTAAGGTATAGCACCATTCATAACGGATCTTGGAGGTCATTTCCCTACACAATGGAAAATCAAAACTATTTTAGATTTACGTTTGGGCCCAAAATGGCGTACACTACGCGAGGTGAAAGCGTACGATAACGGATTCGCTGCGTATCCCACCCTGTTATTTTGACACAACATAACCAAGGGGCTCGTTTTGGCGTGGTCTTTGGCGAGATGATTATCTTAAGCAAATGACCGAACCTTTTTTTCTTTTTTGTTTAACGTTTATGAATTGTAAAAGGTGAACGCACTCATTTGTCAATGGATGCACACTCTTCCTTGCATCTGGCGATGGCAGAATAATTAATTATGGAAGTCGAGAGAGATGAGTTGAGAAGATGTAAAACTTCCTATTAGAATAGTCTGACCCGCGGTCGAATTAAGTTTTTTTTTCTGACGTCTGATAATTCCTGATAATGATTGATTGAATGTCAATTAGTAATTAGTGATGCGTGTAGTGACTGATTAGAATATTGTATAAATTTAGATTATTTTATAATTATTAAATGATGTTTTGTCCTTTTCGAAATTAATTGTTCGACAAAATAACCACAAAATGGGGTTTTTTAATTTATCAAAAGGCAAGAAAGGTTTTCAAAAAATCTAATTTATCGAAATATTGTATTTTTCATCGAGCCCAAGAATTTCAGACATAAATTTGTATATTTATTTTCCTATTTAAACTTGGTCTTTTTAAACGTAATTTTTCCCGGTATCTGAGAAATACTTTTTTTAGCTTTTTTATCACTAATTTTTTAGTATTGAAAATTTCATCGGGAAGAGTTAATTTAAAAAATCTTACTTATTATCGACTTCAATAGTTAACTCCATTTTCCGAATACAGTAGATTTGTTTGTGAAAAATCACTTTCACCATGCTACATTATGCAAGGGAAACGGTAAAAGTTAAAATTTTCATTGTTAGTTTAAAAAAAATCGTAATTTTTTTAACCGTCAAGTTTCCGTATTCAGCGTTATCATCGATCATTGCAATGAGATTTTACTGTTAAACCATTTTTCAATGCTGGCTATTTTTGTAAAAAAATACACCAACCACACCATTTCAAAACTTAATAGCGCTTATTTTCTAACGGCAACATAACAATTTCGTTTCTTAAAAAAAATCCCTCAATACGTGACATTTCCATCAAGGCAATAATAAATAGTTCGAAGTTTGTAAAACCGAAATTCCTAAACACTTCAAAAGAAATGGGAGAAACGTGTTTGTAGATAACCTAAGACTCGTCAACTTATCCAAAACAACACAATAATCCTTCCGCCGCCACGAGGAGTCTACGCTCCGTTGGCATCAAAATGATCAAACCATCAACCACACTTCGGCTTATATTGATAAGAAAGAAATAAACACAATCTCATTTTCACATGTATTTTGACGATAACAGAATAAAATTAAAATCTTCAATTATCTTTCTTTCGTTCGTTATAATTATTTTTTAGTTTCTATAATGGACCATGTAACTTTTTTACTGCAACTATTTATTTAAATAATCTTATTTTTGTCTTCGAGAAAAAATTGCAACCCACATTGAAAATTTTAATTTACATTCAAGTTTTAATCATAGATGCATTTTTCGATAAACGGAATTAAACCTAAGCTTTACTCGGATTAAAAATTTTAGTTTTCCAAATTTAAAATGGTGAAAGTCGTCATCTTGATTAACGCTACTTTCAATTTGTTATGGTAATTCACTATTTTAAATTCTACGTACAATTGAAAGTTATTTATATCGGCTGTATTAAACGCTAGTTATTTAAATAAATATAATCCAATAAGGACGATCGTTGGGAAATTTTCATTTTCAGTATATTACTCCAAATCCCTTGACTTTTTAAAGATTGAAAGCTTTAGCGTTTTATTCGTTCTTTTTCCTAATTTAACCGGAACTACGTATAATAACTACCCAAAGAATTTTTTAAAGAATTTCCCATCCATTAAAAAAAAACACGAAGTACTAAACTAAAAATGCCAAATATACAGTAAAAATACGTCAAACCTCAAACCTACGTCGGCTGTTTCTTTTCAGTCGTTTCAGTTCTGCGATACATGAAAATTTTTACACATCAAAACTATTTGCGCCAATAATCGAAGTTGTTTTCTTTATGTATCTTCATGGATCAAGTTGCGGATATTCTCTGAATAAACCTCAAAGTGTTAAGAAACAACTCTTAGGTAAGAGAAACAATAAAAGTAAACACGCAATTGTCAAAAAGTAACCCATTTCTCCCATACCAAATACAAAGCTGTTGTGAACAGTAAATACGCTCTTTGGTGAGAACTTGGGGCTCAGTTTAAGCTGCGCATTTGTGAAGAAAAGGCAATCTTAACAAAGATAAAAGATGAATCTTGTTCTTGACCGTTTATGGAAAGTTTCGGTGCCTAACGGAATGCGTTGTTTATAGTAAAGAATGGAAGTGAATGGAAATGTAATGCCTTAGGACGAATATTAAAGTCATCTTTCGGGATTTTTCAACATTTGGAAAGATATTTCTTTGATGTTACCTTTAAAAAATTTGTTTACGAGATTTCTGAATATATTATAATCTTCGAGTAATATACCATAATCTAGCATTTCTTAGACGTAGTTTTAACGTGAATTTTTAAAAATTTGCTGAAGGGTAATTCTTTTTTTTTTAAAAAAATACATCATATCTTTTTAATGTATCAATCGAATGTATGCGGATGTTATAAATGAAGATGACATTTTGTATTTCATTCCTTACAGATTTGTATTGCAAATTTCATGAATAAATTTTGCTTTTAAAATTTAAGGTTAAAGAAAATCATATTTCCGAATAAATATTTCACAGTTATATTACTTACAGTAAACTCAAAATACGGTATCACTTGAACATGATTATTTTAAGCTTAACCATAGTTTAATGGTTATTCATAATAAAAGTAGAGTAAATACCATTCCTGACTTTGCGTAACAATTGTTTTTAGTAGTACATAATATCGAACAATTACCAACATAGTTGGTTCGATATCGCACTGTCTGCTTAACATCAGAAAGGTATCTGAAAACTATAATATATAAGATATTGCCCGATACTGTGGTGTATTTTACAAATGTCTTTGAAAGATGTGTAATAAAATTATTTTATTTTACTATTGGTGATTTGAGACTATCCCACTCTCACTAACACAAAATCTCAAAACAAAAATCATGAAAACGTTGTTTAAAGTTTTAAATCTATATACCTTAAACCCTTAGGAATGCATTTCTATTTGCTAGACTCTAGAGAAAAGCAGCATGAAACTGAAAACGTTTTCATTGCTTAATTATGAACTTTCTATTAATGAACTTTTTAGTAATTAACGATTCAAATAATTATTTTGAGACAAGGTTTAATGTTTCGGATAAAGGATTAACATTACAAGTATAGTCGATTTGAGATACAATCTGGTTCTGAGATAGATGTTCAAATTTCAAAACTTATTGTTATGATATGCGGCTGCAAAAATAACCGAGATACAGACTGAGTAGAAAACATGTGTATGTCTACTCTTCGTAAGCCAATCAATTTCCTTGTCTCAATTTAATCATATCGAGGTTATATCGGACAAACCAGTATATATCTACAGACAGACAAAAATTCAATATTTGGGGGTATTAAATTCATCTAGCCATGGACCAAACTTGCAGTGTCCTGAAATGGGGCAAAAAATGATTTCTCTAATTCTTTCTCTAAAACAAAGCTTCACAATATCGAGCAGAACTACATTTCGGAGATCGAAGTGTGTGCCGTTGAAACACCCCTATATGTCTATTAGTAAGATAGAAATTCGATCGCTGATGGTGGTATGACATACATGCACCAATGGAATAAACCCTTTAAGAATCCCCTTTAAATGAGGCAAAAACTGATTTCCCTAATGCTCGTTCTAACACAAAGCTCGGGCGGAACCACACTTTAGTAATCGAAGCGCGGCTGAGCAAGTTCAACAAATCCAACTGCAGCATGCTTAGCAGAGTGTGTCATAAAAGAAGGCAACGGACAGATTTATTCTGCCGTGAGAAGGCAAACTGCAGTAACCACAACACTGACTTGGACCATTTTAATCCTGAAATGACCCATCTTATTCGTATATTTTCTTATAGTTTGAGCACTTACATAGCGTACTTAAATAGCACAAAAATAGCGTAAGTCATTTCTGTAGACACCGTAGTTCAACTGAGGAACTGAGTATTCACGAGCAGAACTGAATCCGAGCTTGAAGCTTCTGCTCACCCAAGGCTCGGTTATCTTAAGCGCTTGCTTTTGCACACGATGCGTCCAAAATGCATCTCTGGTTATTGGATTCGTAATAGCTTACAATGAAAGGGGAAGTTTTGGCGGAATTATTTATTAGGAAGCGTTGGGGCTTGGAGACTGGACAGTTGAGAGGAAGTACATCGAACTAACTCGAGAAAGCTGTGGCTTTTAAAGATAATTAGTAGAATTAAATATTTGGGTTCAGAATTTACTGGAAAACACCAGTTAAAAATCACATTCATACTTTTACTGTGGAATTAAATGATTTCAATATTAGAATATTATTTTATTATATCTTATGACCTTTCGCAATAAAAACTTTTTTTATAATTTATTTTTCATTGGCTATTGGCTTATGAATAAAATAAATGTTTCGGGGATTGGATTGTGATTCTTATTTTTTTTTATTTTACATACATGATTTTAAAATAATTGTAAACATTAAATACTCGATTTTAAAAAGTTTTTAGAAAGCTTGTATGCATATTAAATTTAACATTGAGATATTAAATAAATTTCATGTGAATAAAGGTTATGAAATGTAGTTGTTAGGTAAAAATAGTTATTACCATCGTTTTTTATAAACAGTTTCACCATAAAATTTAATTTTTAAAGAATATTTATGACGAAAGAATAATTGGAGAAATGGAAAACTTTAAATACGTTTGAAAAGTTTAAGAAAATTGTACAATTTAATAATTTTAATAAATTTGTATCGAAAAACCTAACGAAACCAAACCTGATTAAAAACATTTAGCATTATATGGGAAAAAATATTACGATTAATTTAGATTTTTTTTAATCAAACTAATACAAGCGTATAATTTATAATCTTTTAATTTAGTTATGAATATATAACAAAATATTTCAAATTTGCGGTAATGTTTCACAATTATTTCTTTGAGAAATATCATTTATTTAACTTTTATTATCAGAAGTCTTCCCTTAAATCGATATTTTTAATGCCCTTGGTTATATTGATCACAAACTCTTAATTTCTATAGGAATTAACTATTTTTATATTTTAAAGTAAAAAAAAATCGTACCAAGCTATTTAGTTATTCATTAAAACTGTAAAGAGTGTCACATAAAAATGCTTTTAATGTACCAAATATAAATTTTCTTGAGTTAAGAAATAAAAACATTCCATGTTATACTCCATATATAATCATATTTAAATCAAAAATTGATTAAGTTATTTTGTCAATAAATTTTTGGAATTTTTTTATTATAAATTCATGGAATTTTAAGAAAATAGTTTAAAGTCCGAAATAGAAAATAGTTTAAAAAATATCCGTAAAAAAAGAAAGAAAATAAAATATTCTTACCCATTTTTTTTAATGTGAAAATAATCCATAAATGGTTAACCTTCTTTAAAAAGCACAATTATTTCAATCGATGAAAAAATAACCGTAAACCTCAATTTTTTTTAAAAAAAAAACCTTAAATATCAACAATACATTCACAATTTCACCAAAATAAACAAACTCGGCGCAACCGGGGAAAGTCCACTACTCTATCCACACTACCCACGCTTAAGAAGAGTGACATGAAACGAAACAATCGCAACTTCTTCGCGCGCTCGGTTCCGTTCCGCGCATGCTCAGAGGGCGGGAAGAAAGAAAAAGCCGATTAGCGCATGTGCGAGAAGAAGCGCGTTTTTCAAGCCCGCGGGCAGCAATGAAAGTGCGCTAATTGTTTCGCGCGCCAGGGAAAAAAAAGGGGGGAAACGTTGTATAAAACGCGCGTATTTCCCATAACAATGGAATTGGTTTCACAGAAATATGATTATGAAAGGAATCTGTAAATTATGTTTATCTTTTGTTGATTCGTTTCGATTATAGATCTTTCAAAGCTTTGGAAATAGCGTGTTTTGGGGGTTTTAAAATATCGGAAATATTTGATATATTAAACTAGTTTATTGATACTCCATTAAAATTGGCTGATAAACAGTTACATATTTGCCTTTCAAAATAAATAGAATTTACTCTGCTAATTTTATAGACTTGACTAAAATTGCTTCTTATGATAAAATGAATGTAACATATGTTAGAGAGTAAGTTACTTCAAACTTTGTTTTAAGAGAAACTTCCAAAAGTAATGTTAAAATCAAAGAAAAAATAAAGTATATAGTTCAAACTTTTCTTAAAACTAGTGGGTACATTAAACTTTTTCATAACTTGGTTTACCTAAACCTATTTCACAAATAAAAGGCTTGAAAAACTGCAATTTAATGGGAAAAAATTGATTCGTTTATTTTATCGTAATAAATTACTAGATTATATCTGGTTTATGAAATTTGATGTCTAATAGTATAATGTCTAATAGCATTTAATGTCTAATACAAACTGCCCTGAATATAAAATATTTCTTTTTGCAAAAAAACCCAAGAAAGTTTATACTTATAAGTTATTAATAGAAAATTAAAGTATTACATTATTCTTTTAATGCTATATAATTATACTAGGATACATATTGGTGTAATATGGTAAAAATATTTTTGCCAAATCATAACATCTAGATTTCAATTATTGTTAAAAAAAAATGTTTTCTGAGAAAATATTGCTTTCCTATGTAGAGCATTTAAAAAATTAAATGCAATACATGACTAATGCAATATATATTGCATTAGTCACAGTGACCGTTGAATTAGACGTTTGAAAAGTCTAGTTGCAAACGTGTATTCTCCTAAGTATGACTAAGATATAGGGTCCGGTCGCTCCAACATCGACTTCGTCCAACTGAATTTACAAAAGTTAAAAGTCTACAATAAAAAGTTTGGATCCTACATCTTAGTAATACCCTGGAGAATGCGAGTTTTGAAACTATACCTATCATTTGTAAGATTAAATGGAATTCGTGATTCATTCAAACCACCTCTTTTTACCCATCTAAAGTTTTGGGGAAAACATTTGATAAAACATTTTTAACAATTACACAACACAAAAGTATACCAAAACACCCAAGCACAAACACAAATTCTTAAAGGAAAAAATCATGTAAAGGCATTAAGAAGCCGTTTACAGAAAAATGAAAAACAAACACTTTACCGAGAGACAAAAAAATCCCCATTAGGACCAAAGAAATAAAGAAAAAGTGTTGAAAATTGTCCTTTTGTGGCCGAAATCAAGAAACGGATGAGAAACTTAGTTAATTTTTCCAGTTTTTTTTACGCATCTACAAAAAAACACTGTGGGCTAAAAGGTTGCTTCAAAGAAAAAAACCTAACGAAAGCACAACACTCGGTTCCATTTCAAAAAACTCTACTAACAAAGGCCTGTTGTTTTCTCCTTAACTCCGACAATGCGTTATGCTTTTGTGTTTGGGGTGCTTTTCGTGTTTTCCCACCAAAAACAGTGTTTACTCTTTCTGTTTGTTATTTTTTAGGGTTCTGCGAAGTGGACCTGCATTCTTCTTGTGGATACCATGCGTGAAAATACCGTAAGAATGTTAAACATCCTGTATTTAGGAAGATACATGATGTGTATAAAAGGTAATATTAGGGGTACACCTTAAAATGTTTTAGTTGCTTTTGAGGCATTGAATTATGTATTATCGCATGGTAAGGGACAGAGCACAAAGTGAAAAGGGTTGTGATTGATAGAAATAAAATGTTACACTGCCGTCATTTTTACAATAATTTTATATACATTTGACAGTTTAAAACCATTTGGCTTATTTTACGGTCTTGAACAGTTTTATTCAATTTGTTTACAGTTGAAAAAACCAATTCCTTTAAAACTTGTTCTTAGTGACGTTACTTTGGGGGACATGTTAAACGCCAAAAAATATTACTTCTTCAAACTGTCGAGAGATTTGAGGGCAAAGTTAATGCGACTTTCGGCGTAGCTAAAAGATAGGATTCAAACAAGTAGGTTTGTACGAATCTGTCACAATCGTTCCATATTTTTTAAAAAAAACGAAAACTTAACTAAAACCACTTTAAACTGAATTTATGGAATTTTTTATTTCCGAAATCATATATTCTTTCGTTGCAAATCACTATAGTTTTAAAGCAATAAATTGTCAGAATTTTTTTATAATTGATAAACATTTATATCAAACATAACAAGGAGTTCTAAATGAAATAATATTAGCTCATTTCCTTGTTAAAAAATTATCTAATTTATTTAGAAAAAGTAGGTGTGGAAGCAATATTTTAATCTTAATAAGGCGCTTACACATTGTTTACAAAGTTTAACAACGCCAAAAAACCCATTTCATTAATCTTATAAAATCAATTAGCTTATTTCTAAATTTTTTTAAATTAAATAATAGAATCTTTTAATTATTTGCAATTCAAAGAAAATTTTGATAGTGCTTACAGTGAAAAATTTAATTTGACAATTGATTTTAAAAAAATGAATTAGATATTTTTTGTATGAAGTTAGATCTTATATCTTTCGTCACTATTAGAACATAACAGCCTATTGTGATAATCAATCAGAACCAATTAATACATAAATTTTTTTCAGTGGTTTAGTTTTAGTTACAAAGTTTCTCGTACACTTTCGAATGGCAACAGTGAAAATATTGAATAAAGGACTTTGCATGTTATTTCTCAATGTGATTAAATTTTCAGTATTTAAATTTAAAAAGCTTCTAGTTACAATTTTAAGAAATTTGCGTCAAATCTTTTTTTGTTAAATGAGTTCCATGTCATTGTTAATCAGAAAGCAATAAATGAATTTGCTTTTTTCAATGTAGATAAAAAAAATTTAGTAATTAAATTTAAAAAATGTCTAATTAATTTTTTAATGAAACTTTGAATATTACCTAATCTGATTTTTTCTTTAAAATGACGTATCACCGGGACTTTGGTTCTTTCTTGAAGGGGTGACGAGGAAGACAGAAGAGATGAACGAATACCTCACTTTTTACTTTAAACGTCAATGGGAAGCTAAAAGGTTTAAAATCTTCTTTTTAAAAATACGATTTTAGGACACTATTTAAAGATTTTGAATTTTTATTCGTAGTTTCTCTGCTACTAAATTAAGCATAGTTAAATTTGTAGTTATTTTAATATTCATTACTATAAACATTAAAAGTAGAACTAATAGCTTTCCTGTTAATACTTACAACTTTGGCAGTAGTGGACAAAGTTACTGGCGCTTCACACACTTTCATATTAACATCGAGAAACACAGCATCAGTTTGTTACTTTAAAAAATGTTTATAGATTTCTTTGCAAATTAATTATAGAATTCTATTTATTTGCAATTCAAAGATGATTATGTATTGTACTATTACCAGTCTAACACTTCGCAAAATATTTAAATTGAATGCGTTGCGCGGTTAGTAGGTGATTAAAGTGTCGAAAGAGCAGCTTATTACGGGTATAATTTAGAACCACAGTCAGTGACAGCTGAAAGTGAAAATAACACATCATAATGGATTTGAGCTATTTAGTGCATTCCCTAACGGTATATCTCGACATCTTTTTAAGGCTTATATCGCAGTTATTGTATACGAACTTCTCATGAAGCAAATTGGACTTGAAAATACTTAATGACGTAAAAATGCAGCAACGATTTATGACTAATTCAATTATATGGGTTTGCGCTTACGGCGCGGAAATACGAAATTGTCTAATCTTATTTTTGAATAAAATAAGTTTTTAAAATCCGACCGATGAACGATTTGGTTTTTAAGGTGCCAGCACATTCTAACAGAAAACACTTTTTAATTAAATTTTTTGAACAAAAAAAGCTTAAAATACATTCTATAGGTATAATTTTATTGAAAAAAGATAAATTTTTAATATTCTAAATTAATATTTTTTCCGTGCCGTTTTTTATCTTTGCTTCTAACATAAATAGTATATTATTTTCATACTTTATATAACACGTGCAGAACGATTTAGCCGAATCACATGCTTTTATAACCTAAAAAATAATTTTGTAATACAATTTTTCTAAATGTAATTTCTTTGTCAAAATTGTATTTTAATTCAATATTTTTCTAAACATTAATTGTACTAAATGATGTGCTCACAATATTAAAACTCTTAATGATACCTACTTGTGGTTATGGAAACTTAAATTTATTTCATGTAGAAATTTTGTTTAATGAAGAAATAAATCAAAATATTTGCCCTATAACTTCGATTTGCATTCCTAATTTAAAAGTCAAAGCATACGTTTTTTTTTTTATTTTCAAGAATTCCATTAATTGACTGAAAATTTCTTTACACTGTAAAAAAATTTCGTAAAAATTGATATTTGCAACGATTAAACTGACATTTCAATTGATTGCACTACCTAAAAAGATTTTACACATTTTTGTTGAACTTTCTAGCTTGGCAATGCTTGACTCGTGCCTGACAATTTCTTGGTTTACTGCACGGGTGCGCATTCTGATTCACAAAATTTTAACAGTATAATACAATTGATCATATTTAATTTCACAAAAAAAGTATGAAGTGAAAATGTATACATACGGTTATAAATCTTTATTAAAAAAATTTCTCAAATCCCCTTCCTGTAATATTCCAAACCTTAATTTTTCGTTAAATAAAATGAGTTTAAAACATCGATTTGATTGCCTAAAACCAATTATGTTTGAATTTCTACATTTTATAAAAACATTAATAACCAAACGTTCATAAAAATTAATATTATTCGTGAATACCTAAGGAAACAGAAGTTATCTTTAATACAAAATAATATTTATTTTGTAATCTAAATCCTCAAATGAGAAAAAAGTACAATTATCTACCAAAAATATTTTTTTAAGAATGAAATTGGACCAATGGATGCTGCTAAATGAATAGCACTGGCTTATTACACATACATAAACCTTTATGGAATTCACTTCATAATTTTTCTAAGAAGTAACTTTTTTTAATACAGAATAGAATGTCCAAGCTTTCAAAAAATATCAATGCAGCTGATTACTTGTATTGAAAAATGAGGTACCATGAGAGTCTAGTAGATTTCGAAGGTTATGTAAAAAAAATTCAGATGTTAATTTAACGGACATTTCGGATTAAAGGAAAGTTAAAATGGTATATTAATCACACAAAAACTAAGCTTGTTTCTTCATTAGCACACCAAAAATGTGTATTTTTAACCAACAAAACTTTAAATTCCACTAAATTTGACCCTCAGCAAATGTTAAATCCTAATATTTTCAAAATTTCTTTCTAAACAACAACTTTACTTTTAAAAACATAATTGTTCGAAAAAATATTTATATAAAAAAATATATATGCATAGGATTTTTTCAGGAGCGAAGACGTTAAGGGGGAATGGGCGCGCTGGACAGGGGGTCTCCAAAGCAAAGTGCATCAGTGTTAATCCTATGGAAAAAAAAAATATTTTCTCTGCCACATTTCTCCGGCTGTATTGAACATTTTCCCAAGCGGATTTTTTTATGTGATAAATGAGCTGACTTACAGGTCCCGACTTTCCCACTTTTTGAAATGAGTTCGAATATTTTTTTTAATTTTCAATAAATAATTTTACACTAAATAATAGACGCAATTTCAAAAAGCGGGAAGATAGAGACCTGTAAATTATCTACATTTATTATTAAAAAAACGTTTGTAAAAATATTTAATACAGCCGGAGAAATGTGGCAGAGAAAATAGTTTTTTCGCCATTGGATTAACACTGAGGCACTTGAGTTTGGAGACCCGCGGTCCAGTGCGCCCATTTCCCCCTTAAGATAACGGCAAATTAATCCATCACTAAAGCTTTCACACGAGCTATTAGTGACTAAAGAACTTTTGTATTGACAACTATAGTATTCGACTTTACCACAGTAACATGGAAACACCGTATGTATGGTCGCCAATATATAAGAGTCCCCAAATTCACCAAGCTTCAACTCTATTTTATCCTCTTCACTCCCGAAACAAATCCTATGTATATTTTCTATATATAAACATTTTTCAACAAATATATGTTTAGAAGTATGTTTTGCAACAAATTGACAAAATTAGTGTTTAACATTTGCTGAGAGTCACGTCAATCTGTGGAATTTGTGGTTTTAAGCGGCAAAAATGCGCATTTTTTGTGTGCTATGAATAAACAAGCTTTGAAAGCCTTTTGTGATTAATAGTCTATTTTAACCTTTGTTTTAATCCAAAATGTCTTATAAAATAACTAAAAAGTTTTCTTACAAGACATTTAAAATCTGTTTCAACTACCTTGGTACGTCATTTGTTTATGCAATTGATAAGTCAGATTCTTTGGTATGCATATTTTTGTAAGACTTGAAAATTGTAGTCTATAATAGAAAAAGAAAAGTTAATTTTTAAATTTTGCTTAACACTAAGTTGTGAAGTGAATTCCGCAAAGGACCACAGATGTGCACTTCTGGATCTAGAAAGGTTTTTATTAGAAACTAGAATGTTCAAGCTTTCAAAAAATACCGATACACCCGATTTATTACTTGTATTGAAAATGACGTACCAATAGGGTCAATAATATTTTGGAGGTTTTGCAAATAGTTTTTTCAACGGTTAAGTGGATACGGTACCCAAAAATTGGTCAACAAATCGATTTTTCAGTTTTTACTTATTATTTACAATATTTTTCTGAACATTTACTGAAAGTTTCATAATGATATCTTTTGTATAAAAAAGTTATTAAATGTTTTCTGGAGTCATTTCTATAAGTTTGAATACGTAATTCGTCTGCTTCCAACCTTTTTTTCTCGGTTTAGCGTTTTTCAATTCTTGTATTTAATAAATCCCTAAGGCTTTTTTGCTAATTAAGTTAGAATTTTGAAATTTTTAACCTGTGTTCTTATAAATATGGTGCACAAAATTGTGCATGGAATAAGGTCTACTATTTATAGTTGTTTTTTTAAAAAATGTTGAATTCAATAATTTGTACTTTTTGTGATTTTCAGTATAAATGCATGTTACTTTTTAACTGAAGCTCACATTTTAAAATCCATACACCGTTTTTGAATAAATAGTACTGAAAACAAACTGTAAAAGTTTGGTGGAGTTATTTTCAAAATTGAAAGAGTAGCGTTTTAAAAAAGCTCAAAATTTTGACTTTTTTTTAAATAAATGAAAAACTACTTGTAAATATTTCTTTTTATTGTTAGAAAATGTTTAGGTGAACATTATATAAAACCACTATAATTTACAAGTTTATGTTATTATTTCTAGAAATAAGGTTTTGGGAGCCGTATCCCCTTAATTTATTGGATATTTTGGATTAAAGGAAAAATTAAAATAGTCCACTAACCACAAAAAAACTGACGGCGCCTGTTTATTCATAGCTCACCAAGAATGTGCATTTTAACCCTGAACGAATCAAATTCCACTAACTTGACGTGACCCGCAGCGAATAGTAAAAGCTAATATTTTCAAAATTACTTTCTAAACGACAACTTTACTTCGAAATACATAATTGCTCGAAAATATATTTATATAAAAAATATGCATAGGATTTTTTTCCAGGAGCGAAGAGGGTAAGATAGCTAGAAGCTCTTAAGATATTGGCGAATTAACCCGCCACTAAAGCTTGCACAAGAGCTATTAGTGACCAAAACACTTCAGTATTGACAACCATAGCATTCGACTTTACCACAGTAACATGGAAACACCGTATGCATAGTATTGTCGCCAATACACGAGAGAATTTCAACACGCTTCAATTCTACTTTATCCTCTTGACTGCCGAAAAAAATTCTATGATTACATTTTTTATATAAACATTTTTCAAACAATTATATATTTAGAAGTAGGTTTTGCAATAAAACTTGAAAAAATTAGCGTTTAACATTTGCTGAGGGTCACGGCAATTTTGTGGTTTTAAGCGGTAAAAATTCACATTTTTTTGTGCTATGAATAAACAAACTTTGTAAGTTTTTTTTGTGATTAGTCCATTCTAACTTGTTTTAGTCCAAAATGTCTTATAATATAATATAAATTAACCGCTGAAAAACCTTAGTTTTCTTACAATACATTCAAACTTTGGCACTCTTGGTACGTCATCTGTTTATACATTTGATATATCAGATTCTTTGGTATCCATATTTTTGGAAGACTTTAATATTTTTAGAATAGAAAAGTTAGTATTACGCAAAATTTTAAAGTTGTGAAGTGAATTCAGCAAAAGTCCACATGATTAATTTTTAGTTTAAATCCGACAAAATAATTTTTTTAATGTTACTGGTGGGTAGTTTGAAACGTTTTGTAATCAAGAATTATAAATGTATGCACATAATTTCCAAATCAATTTTTTTTACCTTCATAGTCCTAACCACAAATGCCACAGACAAGTTTCATTAACTGAATTGAATAGATAGTCGCTATAATCATCTTGAATTGATTTAATTATCATTTAATAATTGAGGACAGAAGCTACTAAATAATTTGAAAACCTACTATATTTTTACTTGTTTTCGATTAAAGCGTTTTTGTTCATACAATTTTATTCCGTTGCTAATATGGTTATTTTTACATTTTTTTACTTATTTTAAGAAAAAAAAGATTTTTAAACCTTCAACAATAATTTGTTGTCACCATTTTTGAATTCAATATTCAATTAAAGAAAGAAACGTTAGATTAAGACTAATGCTATGGTTGTCTTCCATAATGCTTCTCATTCTATGCAACTATCTATCTTGTTTGTATGACAACTACAAACAGCCCAATTTTAAACATTACTTTGTTAAATGCTTAGTAAACCATTTCTTAATTTACCATTTATGCACCGAATTAAGTTTTAATTTTTATTATTTGTATTTGAGTATTTTAATGTTAGCTATTACAATTAGAATGTAAAAGGGCAAAAAATTGGACAAAAAATGCACTTTATGTCTCAAATATATTTTCTTTTTTTCCTCCTTTCTATACTTATAATTAAAAAATTACACTGACTAACTATGACATTTTGTTGGATGAATATGTTTTACATTTTTAGTGTTTAATGTGTTGAAACCGCATACTGCTTTAATAAAAGCCCCACTACCATCTAATTTCCCTCACACTAACAATGAAAAGTAAAACAATGGCCTTTTAAGTGGTACTTAAAAGTACCGTCGGGGCATCACGAGTTGCCGCAGGATAACTAAAGTAAAAGTTTTAGGGAGAACCTACTTTACCTTTATAGCCTTAAATGTGCTAAAACCCTAACTTGGCAATAAAAAAAGTTCCATCTTTCCCCGTTTTCTCCAAATTGAACTATGAAAAGTGAAACAGCGGCTTTTTTTTAAGTCGTACTATAAGTACTGTCAGTAAAAAAATGGGTTAACTTATAAGCTTTTATTAGATATTTTAGTGTTGATTAACTGTTTTTGTTCGTATTGATACATGCGTATCAAGCATCTACATAAATCAAGCCTAGAACTATTTTTTTATTTCGATACTACACAAATAGATTAGGTAGTACAAAAAATTATTTTGTTCAAAAACGAATTTTAAAATAATTCGTGAACATACCTAATGCGAACAAAATTTATCTTTAATGCAAAATGATATATTCTCTGTTGTTATCAGCAATTATTTTTATCAGCAATTTCGAATATTTTTTTAATTTTTAATATTTTTACAGCAAAATATTCTAACCAATTTCAAAGAGTGGGATTATAGAGCCCTATAAGTCAGCAACATTTATCATATAAAAAACAGTTTGCAAAAATATTCAATACTGGTCGAGATATGTGGCTTAGAAAGTCATTTTTTTATTAGATTAACACAGACTTCGGTTTAAAGACCCGCTCCCATTCTCACTTAGATTCGACAATAATGTGACTGTAACTAATTTGAATAGGGATGCGTCAATTTTTATGCATAAGCATTTTATGCTGAAATGCAGTGATGGTTTAGAAACGGCAAACTGACTGGAACACCTGCTAATTGCAAAATATGTACGGTAATTGTTTGCACACGCGCATATGTAATCTCTAATGATTTACCTACACAGCAGAGTCTTTATATGGACTTGAATAAATGTTTCAGATGTGATGTGGGTTCCATGGTGTAATGGTTAGCACTCTGGACTTTGAATCCAGCGATCCGAGTTCAAATCTCGGTGGAACCTAATTTTTATCTGAAACATTTAATTTTTTTTAATGCAAAGAAAAATATGCTTCCTTAAAATAAATATTTACAGGTCGGTCTCATTCGTCCGAAAGGTAATATCGAATTAAAGTTGAGAACGAAAGCTAACACACAGGCTGTTGGTATTTTTCCAAAGCACTTTAGTGTTGACAATCATAGCATACATTCGGCTTTACCGCAGTAGCACGGAAACACCGTATGCATAGCATGGTCCTCAATAGATAGTCCCCAATTTTACAGCACTTCAACTCTAATGTAACCTTTTATCTACTGACAGTATTTATGAGTATTGCTTATAATGACGCTGCTATACTTTTCATTGTTCATTTGGAGAAAATGGGGGCAAGTTGGAACTTTTGGATTGAATTGTACGGTTTTATAACATATCAAAAAGTCTCCAAATAAAATTCTTCAGAAAAATTTAGTTACCTGTGGCAATTCGTTATGCCCTAGCGGTACTTATAGTCCCATTCAAATGACCATTGTTTTACTTTTGATTGTTCGTTTAAGGGAAAATAGATGGTTGTATAGGGATTTTATTAATGTAGTATTGAGTTTAAAAATATGAAAGACTAAAATGGTAAAATCATTCATTCAACAGAATTTCGTTGTTGTTCAATGTAATTTAGTGAAAAATATGAAGGAGAAAAAACGAAAATAAATTCATCATAAAGTGCATTTTATGTTTCAACTATTTTTTATCATACTGTATTATTAAATGCACATATACTTTAACTCATGAAAAAAAATTCAAATTGAATCTTGATTTAGTGCATAAAAGGGTTAAGCGAATCGTGTTTCTAGATTCTACAGATTGCTCATAATAGTAGTTCTAAATCATAACCAATTCGTCATACATGAATTGTAAACTTCAAAAAAATTACAAAATATTTTTAATACATTATTTGTGTTGTTTCAACATAGAAAGGTAGTTTAGTTTTACGGTTTTGATCAAGGATTTTTTTAATTTATATATAAAACTATATATTTTTCTCCAACATTAAAAAATACATTAAAACTTATCAGTTAAGTGAAAAATGTCACACCAAGTATTTAAGGTAAAAATGTTCCTTCACTCATATAACTTGGCTGTTACCATAGAAACGCGGAATACGGTAAAAGCATAATGTAACTGACAACTATAGTTTTAGACTTAATGTATTGTAGCTATTTGTTTTTTAAGTATTAAGGGTTCATTGGATACAAGTTTAGTGATCAACAAATAATGGTTGAAATTTTCAAAATGAATCACCTATTACTAAATTTAAAATCACCTGCGTAACAATGGCATAAATTCCCCATTCTATGCAACTATCGTGTTTGTATGGCAACTTCAAACAACCCCATTTTAAACAACATTACTTTGTTAAATGCTTAGTAATCCATTTTCTTGATTTATCTTTTATGCCTCGAATTAAGTTCTAATTTTCATTATTTGTATTTGAATATTTTGATGTTATCTTTTTCAATTAGAATATAAAAGGGCCGAAAATAGTTGGGACACAGAATGCACTTTCCCGAATTTCTTTTCTTTTTTCTTCTTTTCTATTTATAATTACAAAATTACAGATTAACGACATTTTGTTGAATGTTTTACATTTTAGCTTCCACACTACTTTTATAACGTAAAAAGTGGAAGGTATTATAAACGCTCAGTCCGTCCGTCTGTCTGTATGTCCGTCTGTCACCCACTTTCACAGAACGAACCGTAGGTCTCACAAACAAGTGGGATACGTCATTATGAAGCAAAAAATCAGGGGTTAGACTTCATCCCAAATTTCATTAAAAAATTTAAATTAGAAGTTTATTTAAAATTTAAATAACTAAAAATTTTAACTACATTGAAATAACATGCAAATTCCATTTTTATTCGATATTTTCACTGTTGAAATTTTGTTAAACGTACGAGAAGCTTTATTTAAAATAAAATTTTTGAAAGAATATTTATGTGATATAATTCAGTTTGGATTGTTGTAATATCACAATAGAGTTTTTTTGAAGGTTCATTATATATGTATGAAGAAAGAAGCATAGAGAATTCTAACTTTGCATAAAGAATATGCAAAGTTTTGCTTTTATTTTTAACGCATCAATTTTATTAATTTATTTTTCGAACTGTAAACTGGTGGCTACTAAAAGATATTTATTAAAATATATATATATATATATATCATTATTCTTGGAACTTCAAAAAAAATTAGCAAACGATAAAGAATAATTAATAAATCTGCAAAAAAAATTAAAGAAAATCGTTAATTTTGGAATTACAACTAGCTAAAGGAGCTGTTTGGCGAATTTCTTTCTGTGGTGTATAAATTGTGTTTCCTGTTGAGCACAAATGTTGTACGGAAGCGATTTAAAGTGACAGATTCTGTAACAAACCAACTTGTTTAGGTTTACATCGCAATTTGGATTTTCAGATTTGCCTCAGAAACATAAGTGAAATAATTTAAAATACATTCTTTTGTACAATTCCATATAATGCATCGTTCTCAACAAACAGCCATGGCCGCCCCCAGTTGTGAAGGGACTTAACGAATGGACCTTCAGTTTAGTGGATCGATTCAGGTAGATACCTCTCCAAGCTGCATTTTGATGAGAAAGAAGTAAAAAATAGCGGAATCGTCCTGTTTTGCGTACAAATGGAGATATTTTTGACCTTTTACTCGTAAATTTCCCAGTAACGTTCCTGATTTTTTAGCTTCCACACTACGTTTATAACGTAAAAAGTGGAAGGTATTATAATCGTTCAGTCCGTCCGTCTGTCTGTCCGTCCGTCCGTCCATCACCCACTTTCATATTCCCAAACAAAAAATTCTACGAACAAGTGTGATACGTCAAAAAATTCAGCGAATCGAAATTAGAATAAATGGAAAATTTCAGAACAGAATTCGAATTCGAAGTATTCAATTATTCAAAAAACTGCAAAATTTAATGCTCCTTTAAAAAGCATAAGAAGCCATTTTTATTAGAATTTAATCACCATTGCCATTCGCAACAATCGCTCAAGAAAGGAATTTTTTAGACAATAAATTAAAATAAATTTATTTTTGCGACATCGATCAGTTTGAAATGACGTCAAATATATTTCACTACGAGATTCTTTGTACGTTGATATGAATGTTTTTAATTCTATTTAAAAGCGATAAATATTACATTTATTCTTTAAAATATAGATTAATTTTTTGCAAACGATAAGTAATAATTATTGAATTTTCGAAATAAAATTTAAATGGAACTAGACAAATTTGGCATGTAAATGTTTAATATAGAATTAATGCTGTGTTTGTCGCCATTTTACCTGTTAAACACAACTGATGTGTGGTGTGTGGAAGTGGGTTAAGTGACAGATTCTGTTACAAACCAACTTGTTATTTTTAAAGCATCAATTTTACTAATTATATATTTTTCGATCTGTAAATTAATTTAACATACGATAAATAACTGAATTTTCGAAATAAATGCAAATGGGAAATTGTGGCGACACAAAGATATTTATTTAAAAAGATTACATCATTTCAAAAGATTTCTTCGAACTTCAAACAAATTTAGCAAACGATAAAGTCTAATTATTAAATCTGAGAAAATTAATGAAAAGTTAATTTTGGCGTTTAAAAGTTTGAATTACAACTAGCTAAAGTCCCTGTTTGGTGAATTTCTTTCTGAGGTGTATAAATAGTTTGTTTCCTGTTGAGCACAAATGTTGTGTGGAAGTGGTTTAAATGACAGATTCTGTAACAAACCTACTTGTTTATTTCGATACTTCAAAAATAGTTTAGGCAGTACAAAAAATATTTTAAAAAACGAATTTTAAATCAATTCTTGAACATACCTATGCGAACAAAATATATCTTTAATACAAAATGCTATATATTCTCTGTTACCCGCAATTATTTTTATTAGCAATTTCGAATATTTTTTTAATTTTTAATAATTTTCAGCAAAATATTCGAACCAATTTCAAAAAGGAGTTATAAGACCTGTAAGTCAACTTCATTTATCATATAAAACCGTTTGTAAAAATATATAATACAACCGAAGAAATGTGGCTTAGAAAATATTTTTTTCCCATTAGATTAACACAGACTTCGGTTTTGTTTGGTCTCATTTCTCCTCCTTAAGTTGATTCGACATAAATGTGACTGAAAATAACTTGAATAAGGATGCGTCAAGTTGTATGTTTAAGCATTTTATATCGAAATGTAATGCTGGTTTTGAAGCGACTAACTGACAAACATGCAATTTGCAAAATATGAAAGGTAATGCTTTGTTTGCACACGAGCATCTGTAATCCAATTTACTTACAAGATAAAGTCTTTAAATGAACTTGAATACGAGCTTCATATGTGGGTTCCATGGTGTAATGGTTAGCACTCTGGACTTTGAATCCAGCGATCCGAGTTCAAATCTCGGTGGAACCTTATTTTTATTTTACACTAGCAAATAAATACCCCTTCTTCGCACGGACTAAAAAAAGTTGTAATCGATCCAAGTATATGTGCCATTTAATCCATTATAGAATAATAAATTTATGTTATTGTTTCCTCTCATTATAAAGTATAAAATCATGTTACTTATACTACCTTAAAAATCCAAAATGAAAACAAAATACGCTGTAAAATGCACAAATAAAAGTCATCGTAATTTCCTTCATAAACATAAAACCTTTTAGCTCATTTGGCGCGTTTTTGGTAAGAATTTGGCGAGAAAAGAGATATAGCTACAAAACTCTTATTATACAGCTCTAGCACAAAGGCCTTCGAACAACAAACCAGCTTATAAATTTTATTTAAAAAATAATCATTTGGCGCTTTTAGGTAAGAATTTGGTAAATTGGTTAACGTATTTGGCGAAAAAATGAAAACAAAACCCTAATATGTAGCTAACCATCACAGTTATACAACCATCAGTTATAATTCACGGAAATAGCTTAAATATGCACATTTGCAATCATCAGAACCATCAATGAACAAATCCATCACCTAAACCCACAATAAAATCCTAGAATGGAGACTGGACGGAATTACGTCACTTGAAATATCTCAATTATTTTTCAAATAATAAATTTAGTTTCTGAAGGTAATGACAAAAGAATAAAATAAACATTTTCAATTTTAAATATTTTCGTTAAAAGTTTTATTTATTTTTTTCAGCAGATGGCATCAGGAAAGTAAAAAAATGATCGGATTTGAGCGAAAGTGGTGTATTTTTTTCAGAATATTCGAATTTTCTCTAAAATAGAACATTTTGAGATCTGAAAGTTCAAAATCTGTAACTTAAGTATGAACTACACATTTGTGCCAAGGGGTTACGAGTCAAACCAATGTCTAGTTTATGGGGCTATAAGAGACATACACACAAAACTTAATTTTTATTATTATAGATTTAATTCTTTTATATTACGATATTTTTAGCCTACTTTTCTTTTTTTAACTCGAAAGAATTAAAAAAATGAAAAAGTAGTTATTGACATGCGGTCGATGTCCGTCTGTCTCTGTCTGTCTGTCCGTACCCCCCTTCCAAAATCGGTTCTATCCATCGGATCTTAAAAATTCTTTTTTTGTTAAAAAGCTATTACCTCAGATACCCAACTTTCATACTTTTTGTCCATCTGTCTGTACGTCCGGACGGACATAAATCTACTATCTGTCGGCGAATTTCCCATTGAATTAGCATTGAAATTCAATTTTGAGTCATTAATCGCTGTAGGTATTGAAATGCGGTTGATGTCCATCTGTCGTCTGTTTGTATGTTGTCTTTCCGTCTGTCTGTCTGTCCGTATCCCTCTTCCAAAATCGGTTCTATCCTCGGATCTTAAAATTCTTTTTTGTTAGAAAGCTATGACCTCAGATACCCAACTTTCATACTTTTTGTCCGTCTGTCTGTACGTCGGACGGACATAAATTACTATCTTTCGGCGAATTTCCCATGGAATTAGCATTGAAATTCAATTTTGAGTCATTTAAATCACTGTTGCCAAATCAACAATTGCATGAGAAACTTTATTTATTAAACATATTGGAAGCAAAATAATATTTCATGAATCGTTTGGAATGACGTCATAAAATGTAGCACAATTTGATTCTTGATTATTCATTATTTATTACCAAGAAAGCGGCAAGGCATACTTTTGCATGCAATTATGCTTAGTTTTAATTTACATTTCTTATTTTTTAATGCAGTTCGGAGTAATTTCATTACTTTGTTATAATAAATATTAATTATTCTTCGAACTACAAATAAATCCGAGCAGATGATAAATAATATTTAATTAATTTGCGAAAGAATATTAAGGAAAATAGTTGATTTTGGCTTTTAGAAGTTTAAATTATAGCTGGGTGCTGTGTTTCGATTTTTTTTTCTAATGTGTATAAATCTAGTGTAGAAACGGCTGTTGATGATATTTACTTTAGGAACCTAGTTTTTTTCCGATTAGAACTTCAGTAAGTATTTAAGTAACAGGAAAGTAGGCTATTTTAGTTCTTTATGAACTTCTTGTTTTATTACGCTATATTACGATAAAAAAAATAGTTACACATAAAATGTTCTTTATAATGAATTTATTTCTAAACTAAGTTGCACTGACACACAACGAAATTTTGGTGAATTAATACGATTTTTGTTGAAAATGATGGAATGAATGCGTCTCCAATTCCAAAACGCTTCAATTCTACTCTAAATAAGCTAGTGGTGTTTCTAGATTCTACTGGTAGTTCAAAATAGCAGTCCGAAACCATTACCAACTCCTTATAGATAGAATAAACATGGTAAACATTAAAAAATATACAAAATTAGTTTTAAACCAAAAACAAAATTTTAATAAACTATTTGTGTAGTATCAACAATAAAAATAAAGTTTAGTTTTACGGATGATTAGGTAGATTTCTGACTCATTAAAATGAGCTCAAAAAATTCTCCAACTTAAAAAGATCTATTAAAAACTGGTCAGTTAAATAAGAAATTGCATAGGGGAACCTGATGAGCTTTGATCATAAGAGAGGCTTGGCCCCCATTTTGATTTTAGTATTTAAAAATATTTTAGCATTCTCTCAATAGATGGTACTCAAAGCTACTATTGTCAGCAGACAGCCACCTTAGTTTCATTGAGCTACCGTCAGTGCGGGTATTTTTGGTCCAAAATCATAGGGTTTTTTTTACAAAAGAAGAAAAATTAAACTACGAAAATTATTGAATCACTTAAAAATCATTATGCATTCTAAGTATTGTACTTTTAGGAATAATTTCCAAGCATTCTTGTTACATTTTATAAATTAAAAAGGCAATTTGGTTTAGGCAAGAGTTACTATATTTGACGATTCAGTGCTTTTGCAGGCGCATATTTCTTTAAGGTGTAGATACAGTTTCTCAAGTCAAGTGCAGTTCGAACTTGCATCTGGTTCACTATTATTTCATAGCTATATTTTGATTTATAGCGTACACCGATGCTATTCTGAATATGTTAAATAATACTACAGATGACGCAAATCTATTGACGATCAAGTTAAGATAGAAAAGAAATGCGTGAGCAATTGATGACGAACATTAGCAGTTAACTAGAATCCTCCTTTCACAAATAACCCATGTGTATATAGTTTTACTGTCACACATTATTTCCAACCAATAATCCTAACCCAATAATCCCCTGTGTTCGCCAAACGCCATGGGATTTGCAACCCTGTCTCTTTTTGGTTCTTTACCTGTTTTCAAAGTGGAATATTCCACAATCAAAATATTTGGGATGCTAAGAAATGACTGCCGGAAAATAATTGAAAGTCATGTATTCATACTAAAGTATTGTTGCTGAAGTGCATTGAACAACAATAATTTAATATGGATTAAAAACAATTATTTTTAAAACAATTATAACAATACTTAATAGGATAGATTTAAAGAATGAAACTTATTTTAATCAAAGGATTGTTGAAAAAAATTCATTTGGGACGCCATTTCGAGTGTTTTTTTATGGTTGTAAGTCGAAAGTTTAACAATAAATCTAATGTACAAGAAATGAAACCTATTTGAAACTTCAAATTTTATTTGGGTAAGTTATCGCCGGTGTAACTTAAAAATATTTGAATGTTTATCATGTTAACAAACAAGATTAAATTATTAAATGCAAGTTTAATCGCTTATCTAGTCATTACATTAGAAAGTAGCAAATGTGGGAGATTGTTTTTAAAAAAAAACTACAACTTTTTTTTATAAGAATCTTTTAGGATCTAGCTGTACATATATTGTACTTATAAAATTATATTTATCAATAAGATTGCATAGTATCTTTCAACTAAGATTTTTTCGTGCATTTTAAGTGTATCTTCATTAATGTAAGTACATAAAGTAATTTTTGTTAGCACCTATTCATAAATACATTTTATTTTTCAGATTTTTAATGGTATTAGCGGCCAAAAAGAAAAGTATATATGGTTTTCAAGAAGGTGATATACAAGTATACAAGTAATATACAAGTGCAATCTTCAATCACCAAAAATAGTTCGTGTTAATAAAATACGCAGATATTAATACAAGACGTAACAATCAACTTCAACAAATTGAAAATTTTGAATCCCATATATATCCGGACGAAATATTGTTAAAAAAAGCTAAAGAACTTGGGTAAATATGTTTTTTGTTAAATGCTTACACATTTTGTAATTCTCATTTTTTCAAAAGTCTATGTACCTTATTTCTAAACTATTCTATATACAGGATTAGTCGAACTGCATTATACCAAACAAGAATACGAAATTCTATATAATTCAAACTATTTCGCTTTCCTTCCTATAAAAACATGATGTTTTTGTATAAGTTGAATATTATTTTAGACGAATTCGGTATGTTCCTTTGGTTTCGTATTAACGACGCGGCGTTCTACTGCATAGAAATTGGTCGACAACCTTTTTCAATGAAAGGGTAAAATTGTTAGAGATATTGACGAATTTTTTAATATTAATATTTAAATTGCATAAACATAAATGCTTTCAAGCCTATTAGATTACTGATTGAAAGACATTTACTTCATATTTCGGATAAAATAAGTGAAGTTAGAACACAATTTCGTTTTGGAAAAGTATTAAAAAAGCTACTCAAATACATAAACATTAGTATTACTGTCGGAAAGTTTTAGTTGTATGACAAGTTAAAATAAGTTGAAACGACTTAAGTTAAAACACAAAACTACTTCACCCTCTTCTATAGGTAGAGTTACTCAAGAGACCCGAACTACAGAGAGTGTGTCATGGAGATGAGTATTCGGAGTATTTAGGTATTAAGAATCCAAAATTCTCAAGGAAGGTGCTTTGGGGCTTCGGTGGCAACTATAGAGATTGCAGTAACAAAAAATATCTTAATTTATATATTCTTTTAATTTATTCTTTTAACTTTATACTTTCAATCTCTTTTATTATATTTTATACTTTTTACTTTTTATCTTTTTAGCTTTTTTATTTATTCTTTTTAGCTTTTTTATTTTTTTACTTTTTATTCTTTTTATTTTTTTAATTTTTATTCTTTTCTTATTTTTAATATTTTTTTTATTTTAATTTTATTTTAATTTTTTTTATTTTTATAATTTAAATTTTATCTTTTATTTTATGAATTTTATTTTAATTTTTATAATTCGATTTTCAAATAGATTTTCAAATTTATACGATTTTCAAATTTTTATACGATTTTCAAATTTTTATACGATTTTCAAATTTTTATACGATTTTCAAATTGTTTTAGAATTTTTTATTTTTTTTAGAATTTTCAAATTGTTATAGGATTTTCAATTTTTTTAGGATTCTCTAATTTTTTAATAATTTTAACAACTTTATTTTTTAATTTTATAGCATTTGTTATTTCAGTTATTTGTATTTTAAATTAATATAAAAAAGCTGCAGTCTCTGCTGCCGAGGTTTTGATTCCCATGTAACTGAAACGAATAAAGCACCTTCCCGTGGGCGGCAGAAAAGTTGTAAATAATTTTTTTAGGAACAAATAAATCTAATATTTGAATATTTTGTTTTAGTTTTATGGTTGTTGCGTTTGCTTCAAAACTAGACTAATCATAGTTTCGAAACTTTAAAATAGTTTTACCCCTTTGTCAAATTATTTTAAATCTCATAATTCTTTATAAAGCCTCCCGATGAAAGTAAAAGTAACAGCTTCTATTTAAAAGGCAATGGCAGTCCTAAAGACATTCTAATTTTTAATATTGTTGAAGCTTGCAAAATCACATTTTTAATTACAATGCTAAATTTACTACGTTTAAACATACATTTTTTCAATCAAGTGCTAACTAAAACATTTCTATATTAAAAGAAAAATGTTGAGCAACTAGTAACAGGTAACTGTTTAGCAAATTACCACGATTTTGCAACCTAGAAATGTAGAAAAATATCATAGATATGTTCGTTCTTCGATTTTGATGAAGGTTGTCTATCAATGTCAATTTTATTTCGAATTGTAGTTAACTATTTACGATTGATATTTAATAAAAATTACCTTTTTAATGAAATTTGAGTGAAAATATAATTTATTTTTATTCCAAATTCACAACGCATTAATGTTAAATTTCCAAAATTAACATTTGGAAAATATTTAGACTTACGCCAAGCAAATCAGTAGGTGTCGTTATTTAAATGATTTTAGTCTTTACTGTAAGTACTAAGTAAAAGTATTAAAAATTTGTTTCATTACGAAATACCTTTACACTCATAATATAAACTGCAGCACGTTATATTTTCATCCTTTAAAAACTAAATTTTTTTCACAAGTTCATAAACAGTTTAAAACAAGTCTTCTAAATAGTTTGTTTGATAATAAATTGTTGGTTTAGACAACGTTTACTGTTTGGTAATCAAAACTTAATAGATTTGACGATATTAATGAAAAAAATAAATAAAAAAGTTCAAGCAACCATCCTCCAAGTAAAATTGTATATTTTTTAATTCATCAGTTAAATCTAAATCCAATCTGACCCCACAGCCATGTTATCCCGTTTGGATATCCAATGAAAAAGGCTTTCTTCGGAACGATTAATATTATTTTTTTTTATAAAAAAATATTTTAAAGCTACACATTGACACTGTCCTTGTAATTTACGAACTAACCGATCATTATCCCATTTTATGAAAGATCTATATACCTAAAAGCAATAATTATCTAAATTTTGTTCAACATATAAAATTTAAAATAGATAACACTAATACAGTAAATTGAGAAGATTGAATTGGCAAATACATCTCAAGGTGTAAATTTGTTCTGTAACGAAATTCAATCGAAATTACAAAATGCACTTAATACTGCACAATAAGAAAAATCACCGAAAAGGCAAAAACGACTGGATTAATAGCATCATTATTAAACTTCTAAAAGATAAGCAGAAGTTATATAAAAAGACAAAAATACCCTTAAAATTTATAATAAAGTATAAAAAGTATATTTGCGGAGTTGAAACATAAAATAAAAATTGCAGAGGAAACTATGTAGATGATTAGATTTCAAAATTGCCATAATACGAAAATGAAGATTTTGAACATTGGTCAAAGTTACATTTTGTAATCATATGATTTTGTCTGTATTTGAAATTGAAATACAGCTATTTTTATCAGCTGAACTTAATTTTGTTTACTTTAAATACTTTAAATTCCAATGGAGAATGTAAATTTTTTGAAACATCCAAGAGTGGTTCAGGCCTGACACAATTATCTGTTTCTAGTTTCCAAATTCCACAATTTAAACGTCTCTGTAATTTTTTTAGTTTTGTATTTTTTTCGTATTTTAATCAAATGCCGTTTTTAGGCTAATTTTTAATTTAAATCCTTAAAAAATCGTAAATAAAATTTTAAATTTTGTGTTAGTTTACAACTTTTAAACTTAAAAGGATAATATAAAAGTCATAAGTTTATTTTGCCCATTCAATAGAAATTAAGCCTTTAAAGGTATATGGATACCTTAAATATTTACTTTTTGAACGTGAAAATGTTATGTTTTTATGCACTTTATCACGTGAAAAAAGTTATAAGTTTATCTTTTATGAAACGAATTTATTTCTTTTGGGTTCAATCTTTGATTCAGTATGGCATATTGTCTTGGGGTGGAGATTACTTGAGTTACATCAGACCATTTATAAATAATCAAATAGATTAATCAAATTACTGAATTCCGAAAATGAAACAAATAATTCAATTTTAACTGTACGAAAAATGTATCTAATAATCTATTGATATAAAAACAGTAAACCTAGCGATTATAAAGAAAATACAAATTACTCTATCTGTAAAAAATCTGGTGTTTATAAAGTACCTCAAGTAAATTTAGAAATTTTTCAAAAAAGTTTTGAGTATTTATCTCGTGATGTATTTATTACCGGAAGAATTACAAAAAACTGGAAGTGTACCCAAATTTAAAAATGATCTAAAAAACGTTCAAAATAGGGATGAAGAATCTTTACTAACGTTATTTATTAAAAATTTCTCCCCTATTTTATTTTACTTCAAATCACGTCAAACATTTGTGTACCTGGTAAATTATAAATTCTTATTATAATTATGTCTGTGTATATTGTCGCAGAGTTGTTGATATTCATATAAATTATCCCGACCCTTAATCGATATCTTATCGAGTTCATTGTTTGCGCCTGTTTTATTTATTTGTATTAGTGTTGGCCTGGACTGGTTTAAGCCCCTTGGCGCCCAACAGTATTACTTTAATGAAGTTTCTTTTATCCCTCTCTTGTTGTAATCTAAAAGGGAAAAAATTCTGAATAGCTACCAGAAGATTATCTCAAACCATAAAATTTGGATATGAACGGTTGATGAAGATACATTAAGAAAACGTTTATTCTTGGTTAAATAATTTTAGTATGTAAAAATTGACATGTTTCATAAGACGGAGATCATGATTAATCAGAATACACAAAGCTGACTGAAAACTTAAGCGCCGAGAGATGGTAGGTAAAATATGATATCCAGAAAGTGATGGTTGAGTTGGGGGAGGAGAATGAATGCGTGGATGAGAAAGGGGGAGGGGGTTAGAACAAAATACTGTTATTAAGAAGCTTTCAAAAACTGGTGATAATTCGGACACAAGATGAATTAAATTAGTTATTGCAGTTTTTAAGAATATTGTAGGTTTCGTAAGAATCCAAATTCCAATTTAAATTATATGTTCTCTTATGCCAACAAAATCAAAGTTTTCCTATCTAAAAACCCATTGATACTTTTGCAGTGCATGGTACTAAGTTCATTTATACACATGGCGTAATCAACTTCAGCGCCACAAAAGCTCTTCGTGAGGCGATGCTATACGTCCAACTCAGATTGTCGGTTTCTCAGAAGAAAATGTACGAAACCCATTAGTGCACGGCTGACCATACTTTTAAGGTTCCTTTCAAATTTGGTTTCTCTTTTTCAGAACAGCCGACAACCCGAACCGGACTGATATTGTGACGTCATAAAGCTTCTCTTGCCGTATGAGTTGAGTTTACAATATTCCTTGCCAATGCGGTCTCTCGTAGATAGGAAAAACCAAGAGAGCACTTAAAATCAGACTCAAAAGACGAGTATAAAGTTCTTACACAAATACGGGACAATTAAAATAAAATTTAATGCCCAATTTCAGAGTCACTGGTTAAAATAATAGTTTTTTTTTTTACAATTAGCAGGACCACATTTGTTTCACGGATAAAGTTATCGACTCTTAAATCACCAATAATTTTTTATAAATCATGTTATTTACATTATTTTTGTGTAAATTTTTTTTTTTAAAAATCAGACTATTTGCACAATTTCTATAACTAGATAGTTCAATAAAAACTAAACTTTTCTGTTAAATTCAGTATGTCTGGTCACCCTAGTTATATTAGTTTTTACTATAAATTTTTAGAAAAGCTGAAAATTGAAAGATACTTATCTTAGCTCTGTTCTCAAGTGTATCCCAGTCTGAAAAAGATGTTTTCCATGGCCTTCCCTCCATATTATTGGCGACGTGGTATCCAATTTCCCAATACACTTCGTACGGTAAGTACGCCGGCTTGTACTGCGTTACTGAAATCTCACCGACGCCGGGGCTGTTGGAGTTCTTCCATGTACTTTGTTAGAGTCTCTTAATAGCTGCTTATGGTTAGAGAGGGACACGTCACACAAGCTGTTAAACGTCCAGTTGTACAACCTAAAAACTTCGTAACTAGTGCACTTATAACTTCAACTGTTTTCCATGGTTAGTTATAAGCAGATTAACACCGCTGAAATGAGATAACGGAAGCGTTCCAAGTTCCAAACTATGAAGTATTTTAAAAAAAATGACATAAGTACTTTAAGCCATTAAATTGCAACACGACTGATCAGGACGGACGTTCAAAGACTTCTAATACGAATAAACAGCACATTGGAAAACCAAAGAGGTGACCAATATCAATTCTCAAGTCACGTGAGTTTGGGCGAACAACCAACAGGCAATGCGGCTCATTCGCAGCAACAGCATATTCGTTATTTTTAGGCTATGTCCTCACTACGACATCAAACGCCACAAAGGCAACAAATGCAACAAAATTTGGCGACCGCCAAGGGCGCCAAGCGATGCAATAGCATGGGGGCTGACTCTGCCAAGTCGCCAAGTTTTGTTGCATTTGTGGCATTTGTGGCGTAGTCAGGACATAGCCTTACTTCTTGTCGTTGGTTGGTTGGTTGGTAGACATATATTTTCAGGCTTGTGTGCTTGGTCATAAAGACCTCGTTGGTTAGGTGACATTACTTAATTCAGATTTGATAAGGCTTCCGGTTGTTTATTTCTAGCCTATTTAAGACCTAGAACACAAAATAGCACGTCACGTAATTTTTACTTGAATGTGTAACAAAGTGAAGACGTCAATACCTGAGCCAACTTTAAGCAAACAAACTGATTTGCGACAACACAATAGTTCGATGGAAATTTCATATGACATGGTGATGGCCGGTTTCACATTACATCAAAACCACAACCACCCATTATACAAATTAATTTTATTTTACGCTACATACACCGTATAAAATAAAGAACCAAGTTACACCAAAATTTGAAGACATTTCATTGGCTCAAAAAAGTAATGCGCAAACTCACCCTAATTTCATTCAAGTGAAAAACTCAATTTTGGTGCAGCTTTTTTAAATAGTTTGTTGCAAATTCTTTCCTAAGTTTCAGAATCATGCATACTAAACATTTTGACAGATCCTTTAGCTATAATTTAGTGTATGGGGCTAAATAAGTTATTCAAATTATAACCAGAGAGGTTGTAAACAGATTGGGAGAATTCCCCTTTGCACTGAGCACTGTTAAAAAAACTTGAAATTTCAGGAGAAAATATTACTGATTTTAATGGAACTTCCCCGTAACGACTGAAAACGGGTTTTTTCCTTCTAAAAACGGAAAATGTCCGTAAACCACGAGCGAAGATATGAAAATGAAATTTTCTCGTTTTTAGAGCTGCCATACTTTTATTACCCTATCGTAGAATTGGCGATAATGCACTAAGAATACACACATCGAAACTCGAACAGCAAATACCTGTTTTACGAAATACATATTATTCATTTATTTGAAACATTTTTAAGAAAAGCATCCAGCTGTCAATTAAAAATAAACTTTTTTATGGCCGGGCTCATTTGCATTTATACAATTAAATTTGAATTATTTTCGATATCGCCGAAAACTACAATATATCGCTAAATGTGAAAAGAGAACGCATCTATTGGCGCGACGTTCATCGTCGAGGATCTAATGCGAAGCGAATCATAATTTCTTGTATTGGTTTTCCCGCATTCTAGTGATTATAGAGGTAAGTATTAGTATTATATAACTTAGTTTGAAACTGTTATCATTTTAAATTATATGATTACTATTCCTTAAAAATGTATTACCCTGATGACTTTCATTAATACAGTAACGCATCGTTTATACGACTCTTAAGGGAACGTTAAAAAAAAAGGCTTAGATATGAGAACGACGTATTTGTATACTTTCAAAATTTGTACCAATATATCATCTGATCCCAACTCATTGTAACTTTAAAACTAACTAATCACTACTCACAGTTTGTTTTGAAAAATTACAGTTGGTTTTTTCCAGATGCACCACCTAAAAAAAACGGATAGTTGCATTTCGAATGAAGTTGAGTATAAGGAAGAACGCACTCACATGTTGTTTATTGTTTGGTATTTTACGGGTAATATGCACTTTCTAATGAGTGACTTTACATTATGTATAGCTTTTCTTTTTAGGTAGTACAGTTAGTTTTTAGTTTATATAGTTTCTTTTTAGTCCTCTTGGTGAATCGAAATCTTAAAAACAGTTTTTAGTTCATTTATGATAGAATGGATCTAGTGTCCAAAGGCAAGTTCGAGCAGATATTTTTAATAATTAATTAACTCGTGTTTTATTAATTGTTGCTGTGAGTGATATACATCCAAGTAGTTTTTAAAGTTAAGTGTTCGAAAAGTCTCCTTCTTGAACGACAGTCGACAAAAATTATGATTAACACTGGTTGGGCTGCTTACGCTTACTTGAGCTTCACTAGTTATTTATAATAGGGGAGAGACGGGTAATAGCGCTCAGAGGGCAATCGCGCTCAGCTCAGCTGTGACAAACTGAGCAACCCCTAAGCTAATTTGACAGTACTGACACCTAGTAGAAAGCACGTGCAATGCTCAGTGTGATAAAGGCGGCTGGCAAAGCAAAAGCTCATAGTATTTCGTCCGTGAATAATTTATCATGTATTTTCATCTAAAAAACTTCTGAAGTTAATTTTGTGGTAAGTCAACTATAATTACTGTTAAGAGAATGATCATTGTATAGTTACGAAGCATAATAATCTTGTTATCTAATGTAACTAAGTTTATTTAATTGGATACATTGTGTGCGTGGCAGAGACCGCTCGAAATCAAATATGGGGCGATCGGGTAATGACGCTCAGATGGGCGGTATTACCCTCCACTTTTGGAATAGTCGAATTACAACTAATCAAATCTGTTTTATCAACTTTTTAAAGCAAACAAAAAATCTGTCATCCTTACAGGAACACCCATGAAAATTATGCTTGAAAAGAAAGAGGAACGACGCCGTCTCAAGGAATCCAAGACAGCCTCTTCTTTAAATGTTACGAAAGCTGCAAATACATACAATCTACTGGCAAAGAAGCCAAAGAAAAATATAAGGGTGAAAAAGGCCATATTTGGTAAAACAACAGGAGCCGAAATAAACTCCAGACCAAGAAAAGTAAAAAAAAAATCGTCAAAGAAAGAAGATTTGGACAGTACAGATGAGGAAACCATCGATGAAACCATGATATGTGATAATGATGAAATGGACGATTTACCTGGCGAAGGTATTATTAGTAATGAAATCAATGGCATATGTAATGTTTGCGGGGAGTTCGGAAAGGACAACGAACTATGGTTTAGGTGCAAATCCTGTTCTAAGTGGAGCCACTAAGATTGCTGTGGAGAGGATAAAGCAGAAAACTATATTTGTGACTATTGCAAATTGGAGAAATTACTTTAATCAGTTGTGAAATATGTTGTATAAAAGCTTTGAATAATGAGCGGCAGTACCCGTCGCAGTGAGCGGCATTACCCAACATGTTCGGGTAATGGCGCTCAATGTAATGTTTTCTTGTTTTCAATTTTTCAGCACAATTGTTATTGGTTTCATGTTTAACGATACGGCATTCTGTTTTATATTTATTCAGTTATAAATGGTAATAAAAAAACAATTTAAGTGTCGTATTATGCGTGTTGCAGTCACTTTTGCTTAAGTGGGCGCAATTACCCTTCTTTCCCCTAAGGTTAAGTTGGAAATAATAAGAAAGAGCGATTCAAATGAAGAAGCTGTTGTATTAACTCGACACTCGAGAAAGCGAAAACGCAATTCAAATCTACAGAAAAAATATTAAAAAGAATAAACTTCATTCGTCGTCCGGTAAGCATGGGATAGTCGTCTGCAGCCATATCGAGAGTGGGTTTTGTAAAGCTAATATCCAATTTTTTGTGCTTTCATATGAAAATTACACCTAAGAAAGCATATCGTCTACGGGCAAGTGAACCAAAACTAAGACAGATAAGTATAAAGTACTTTATTCCTAATTATGAAACAGATGTTTCCGTATGTGCTACCACATTTCGATCCATCTTCTGTGTGGAAGCAAAAAGAATTGTGAGTATCTCAAATTATTTCTTCGAGAATAAAACTGGTAACTACCTCCCAAAATTGTATATTTAAAATTGATGGTGTAATTATATGAAAAAATCCACTTGAATTACTTTCAAATGGAAGTAAGTCATTTTGTCATCATTTTGTCATTTTTTTGTGCCAAAAAGACGTAAGTCATGAGTTTCGTTCCAAAAGGGAGCAAGTCATAAGTTTTGTTTCCATGACGAGTTAAGTCATTTTTTTTCTTTTTTATTTCTAAATAATTATATTGTCAGGATTTTTTTTTAACCATGTAATTTAGTGTTGCTATAATCCGTAGATAATTGGAATTGATGGCTTACTTTGGAGAAGAGGAGTCACTTCTTTTTAAACAATAAATGGTGTGTTTTACAATTTTAATATTTTCTTCGACATGCTTTTTTATGGAATTGTGATACAGTAGAAGATCTATATAATACGCACCTTTGGACGACCAGAATTTGTATATTATATAGAATTTTGCATAATTTGGATAATTTTACAAATTGTTGAACTTGCCATTCAGGGGAGATAAAGATGATCTACTGTATAACCTTGAATTCTAATGAATTTAGTTATAATAAATAGTTGGCTGTATTGAAACTAGTTTATTAGTCCAAACATTCCAGGTCCAAAGTAAATACTTCAATTTTAGTGAACCTTTAAGGTAGTAAAAGCAATTTTTGTCTCAAATTTCATTTGACAGGAATGGAGTTAATTGCAATTCTGAAATGTTATTATCATCTATCAGTTATTATTATTGACTAACCGAATAGTTTATCCTAAAAAATTAGATACTATTTTGTTAGTCAATACTTATAACTGTGTTTATTTATTATGTGCATCATTTATTTCTAATGGAAAAAGAAACATTTTAATTAATTAAAAATTAATAATTGGAAATTAAAAATACTTGAGTACAGACATTCCTTAAGTCGCTCCTCAAAAATTGTATTTTTGTTACTCATCCCAGGAAATCATTGCGTTATAACAAAACCATTCCTTTAAATAAGTTTACCAAAACTGTGTATAAATCACACTGCCAAATGTTCAGATGCAAATGCACACTCTTAAAACAAACTAGCGGTTTTAACGCAGTCTGAGTTAATTTCCACTCCTTTCCGGTGCCGAAAATGCACTTCCCCTATAGGAGTGGATTTCACTCTTTTGTTTTAAGAGTGCATGCTATTGAAAAAGAAACCAACTCACCATACATTAGAAAAAACTCTTCAATTGATATGATATCAAAATCTGCCTTCGTCCTCTAGTGCCCTGCTTTTAATCATTGAGGTGCTTGCTTAGGCTATTTTTCTCCTGCTCTAAAACAGTTTTTTTCTACAAATTCCTACAAATGTTGATTTTGTTGATGAGGAGTGTCTTTTTACATTGTGCTAGCCAAACCGGAGCCAAACCCAAAGCTAGCCAAACCGGACTCAGAAAACCAGCGTCATTAAACAAAAAAGTTATTTGTTTAGCCAATGAAATTAATGACTTTGACAAAGCTTTTAAACTGTAGATAAAATTTTTAAGAAAAAAATGTATGCTAGTTGTATTTTGTTGCAAGTTTTTGAGAAAAATTCTTATTTACTATTATTTTACAGTTATTATTATTTTGCACTTTATTATTATTTTACAGTTTATTATTATTTTAGTTTTTATTCATAATAAAAATTCATAATAAAAAGTTATTAATTTAGCAAATCAAATAAATAAATTGGACAAAGTTTTTAAACTGTAGATAAAATTTTCAAGAATGCAATGTTAGAGGTTTGAATTTCTTAACTTAATAATAAATTTGCTACCCTGAGAGAATTAATTTTGCTGTAAAAATGAATATATAATTTTTAACTTCTCTTATATGCAGGAGAAATCAAGCTCAAATTATGCCTATTTTTAAGTCAGATTTGCTCTATATCTGTAAATAATATATTTGTTATTATAATAAATTGAAATAAATAAGAAGCGGAACTTATGTAGATACACGGGAAAATACTTAACGAAACGAGAAAGTCCCGGCAACTCTGCTGCTGGTACTTTTTCCGTTAATTTCAGTAATTTTTTTTTACAGTGTAGAATGTGAGCCTGCTCACCATTTTTGTAGTCAGCCAAATGATTCTAAATTTTGATAAGTACGGCTAGGAATTTTTTGCTGTGGAGTATTGCTTTGTAAGTTTGCAGTGCTTAAAATATTTGAAGAGACCAAAAATAGGCATCAGGACTTGTCTCCTCTTAAACATTACCATAATTAGAATAGATCACATCGCTATTTTATGTTTGTTATTGCACGTGATCCACCTAGACATGACCAACGATCTAGTATATGCTGTATGGCCTATACTCAATGTTAAAAAACCATGACCAGTGCAACAACTTCTGTAGAAGAGGCATCTGCAGTCAAACAATGAAGTGATTGAAGTAGTCCGATCTATCCAATCTCAAAAAGGCAATGTCAAAACTAAATTCGCCAACTTTTTTAGTTAACTGGTCAGAGTGGACTACTCTAATAACGTCACACGTAAAATGACAACCCGTGTAGAGGTCTTACTTACAGATTATACAACTTAGAGAAAAAATCGCAGTTTAATTCAGTTGTAATGGTTCCCATTCAGTTGTAATTTGATCTACTAAAGACAAAAAACTGAATCGATGTACATAAATATTGAAATTAAGACAATTTTATTTCTGATTGTGGCGTATAAAAAGTCTTCTCATTGTAATGTAAATGAAAAAACTTTTCCTTGAACAGCAGTATATTTTTTTTCGGTATCGTGAATGTACATACATCTTCAGACATGATATAGCGGAAGAAAAAAAATAGTGAAGCTCTTTCTATTTGCACAAAGATTAAACTGCCCTCAACACTAGATCCACTTAGAAGCAACCCCAAAGCAGCTTCCAAGCCAACTTCCACTTACTTAACCATAAAGACACCTGTGCACACATTTTCTCAAACAATCCAGCTACACTAATGTAAATCATGCATAAATGTGGAATACAAAAGCAATCCACTTGCTATTACTGTGTATGAAAAAAACTCACCTATATCTAAGCCGTTGCAATCTTTCTCTATAGAGTTGTATAACTGTATAAATATTATAAAAGGACCAAAGTCTACTGTTTTGAATTAAGACTTCAGCCCTATATCTAATAAGATAGAGATACATAACCCTTTGCTTTTTACATCTTGACATGCACGTAAGTTTGGCCCGGTAGCATTATTTCGGACTAATGTTGTGGGAAAGTCGTGATGAAACTGTTATCTGTGAAAAGTTTTTTTACAAACAATAGTTAGAAAGAAGTCATGGTTTCTACAGAAGGGTTGTTTATTTTTTACTGAAAATAGCTGCTTCCTAATGAGCCTTAAATCTGGTTCAGAATAACTTGTCTAAAAGTGGTTTTTATAAAGTATAGTAGAGAAGATCGGGGACAGGAGTTAGTGTCAAAGTTCCAAAATGGTGACGAGGCAGGAAAAAATATTTGGGGCATCACTTTTCTCGGTTTAATTTTTTTTATCCTAAATTATAATATCAATAATAATATTATTGTTTCATATCCGGATTTTTTGGGGTTATAATATCCCATAATTAACTATGTTTTAATGACTAGTTCCTAACCTCGCTGTTGATTATATTAAAAGTTATAAACTCATTATTATTTGATCTAAATTACTATTTTATCTGATACTTTTGTATTGTAAAACCGAGAAAATTAAGTGAAAAAATTTCATTAAACATTACCATTATTAAAAATAAAATAAGTATTTCTCCTGGAATGCCTATAATTTATTTTTAAAAAATAAACTTATTTTATGGTAATCTAAAGTAAGTTTAATAAATCGATACCTTTAAGTAGAACTAGATGTTCTTAAATATTAAGTCATGTATAATTTTTTTAAGTTTCTGGATACTTTTGATTAAGGAAATAAACTTGAGACTTATTTATAATTATTTTTTCTGTGAGAAATTTAAACTTATTTCTCCACCAGAAATCCTAACAATGCATTAAAGTAAAATTAACATTAAGTTTGAAACAATTTGTGGTTTAATATACAGTATAGTAAAAGACGAATATATTTTTTCAGTATTTTTATGATCATGAAAAATACACAGTTTTAAAGAATTGTTCTTACATTTTTACTCTAGGTTTAACGTAAAGGCTTACTTGTTAAAAGGATAAATTTTCATTTGCATTCCCTTTACGTAATTTCTAACCGCTCTAATCTCATACAAACGTCTAAAAGTGTGAATTTTGGGACTTGCTTGAACACATAAATACAAAATTTACTTAATTTTTTTAATAATAATCTCCAATTTTTTTTCTGCTAAATACTAAAAGTAACTGGATTTTCTCATGAAAGTTCCCTAAGTATTTTAAAATAGGGTTTCGTTACTTGTGGATTAGTACTTCAAAATCAACCGTATATATTTCACGTACTTCGTTCGACAATTCTACTCGAAAAAGTAAAAATAGTAATCGTGTTGTTTATTATCTATAATAATAAAAATGAAAAATAATAATTGAATTATAAACATAATAAAACGTATATTATAAACACTTAAAGGAATTCTTCTGCGTCGTAACTAGGCAAAAAATGTATAATTAATGCTCAAGTTACGATTTTTGAATTTTCAGAGTTAAAAATTTTAAATTATTTGAAAAAAATTTGAATTTTCTGAAAAAATACACTACGTTCACTCTAATACGATCATTGTTTTTCTTTCGTGTTCAAATCAGCTGAAGAAATTAAATAAATCCTTACAAAAATAATTAAAAATAAAAATGGTTATTTTACTCAGTTTCCATTACCTTTAGAAGCTTAATTCGTTATTTTTAAAATAATTGACACGTTTCATGTGATGCAGTTCCGTTCATCTTTTCAGTCTAGGATTTTATGGATGGTTTAGGTTGACTTCAATTGACAGAACATGTATTTAAGCTATTACTGTGGGACCCAGATGGCCTAGTGGTTTGGATCGCAGACCATTACGCTAGCAGTCTGCGCGATGTAACGGGCGCGGGTTCGATTCCCACCTTTGCCCTGGGTGTACTTTTTCTCTCTGTGTCAGTAAAAAATCCTGTCTGTGTCTGTCTTACTTGACGAAGGTTTATAAGCGGGTCTCCGATCAAGCACACCAAACCGAAATATATATGTACCAAGCCAACCAAGCTATTACTGTGAATTGTAACCATGATGATTGTGCAAAAGTTATCGCACTAGAGCTACATATTAGGGCGCTATAACTAGGTAGGTAGGATGGTACATGTATTTTACAGTTTGTGTGCTTGATCAGAGACTCGCTTATAATTTTTCTTCAAGTAAGACAGACACAGACAAAAATTTTACTGACACAGAGAGAGAGAAAATACACCCTGGGCGAATTCGGCGATATGACTACATTTTAATTTTTTCACCAAATGCGTTGCCAAGCTCGCAAAATTATCACCAAAAACGCTTCAATTAAACAAAATGGTTATTTTTAATGCTTTGGACGCTGGTTTCTGTTCGATAGTCACTGCTCTAAAGCTGTATAATGAGTCTGTTAGTGGCTATATCTCGATTTTCTCGCGTTTTCTGTGAGTTTATTTTAACTAGTTGGCAAATGCATGACCCACTAATCACGGTAAAATGTTTATTAATTGTGTGAAATATGTTCTATAGTGACTATATTCGTATAAAATAACTAGTTTTCTCGTTCATTTAATACTTATTTGAGAACTTAACTGTAGTAAAACAATGTCATTACGAAACAACAAAACCCATTCCAATGATTACGATCTTATCATATTAACATATTAGACTTCAACCACACCTTGGAAACCTGCCATAGTAGAAGAATATGCTATATAGAATATGATAAAGAATAATTATAGTCAAGTACAAATCCCATTTCATTTGCAGACGAACATGCTATCTGCATCATAACATGGTCTATAGTCATCAAGCGAGGTACATCCTCATCCCAAATGCAAATTCCAGAACATTTCTTGGGGTTGATAAACATTTTAAAAATTAGTAATGAAGGTGTGTCTATAATGGCGGATATCCCTTCGATAGACCTGGTTTGACCTTGACGCCTCCTTTTATAAACCCTTTTCTTTTTTAGATCTCGTCAGCATAATATCAGCGAGTGCAAGTATCTGCATCAAGGTCTTCCTCGTAACCAAGGCCATCCACCTCTCCAGCCACCTGTGTGGGTTTAACAAGTTTTATTGGACATGTTCGCGAAAAGGATGTTAGTATCCATCGATATATCTATGTAAAACATCGGATTTACATCAAAAACTTAATCTATGACGAACTGCGAATTAGCAGACACTTAAAAACTGGCCATCATCGGTGAAAAAGTCACGTGACTCTCATTAAATTCACGCGGGTAGTACCAGAGATTTTTTTAAACATCTTCACGGTGCTTTCTCGTTTAAAATATTCTAAAATGGACATTTTTTGTCATACACACAATATGTGTATCAATCTTATATGTAGAGAAACTAAAACAAAAATAGCTATCCAATCCAACCCCAGAAATACAACCCCTTTTTTTAGCTTTAAATTACAAACCGAAGTAAATGTTATTAACTCCTATTATTTTTGCTTGTAAAATCGTTCTGACAGAAGCCAGTTTTAAGTACAGATTTTTTATGCCGAAGATAATTTTGAGGGACTCAATTGGGTTAGAGTTTTGTTTGTGAAAAAATTGATTCAAATAGTAGTCGACAACATCACTAGACAGCTCAACCCTAGAAATACAAACCTACCTTTTTGGCTAAAAATCTACTCCTGTTTGTAGTTCTAGTGTTAATTATCTTTAGTATTTTTCTTTTAATTTACTCAAACGGGGCAGCGATAAATTGCCAAACGTAGCAATCTTCCTCACCAAATGAGCGATTCATCTGATCCCCTCCTCACACTACATTTTTAGTATTAGATTATCGGTCCATTATATTTAAGTCGTTGATTTACATTAAGGATTCGGACTTTTAAGGGGGGGCAAACTGATTGGTATCTGATCGAGTCTTTAACTGAGAAACAAGATTAGTTTTGAGGGATTACTATGTCAAGTTTCAACTCCTTTGATATGATGTTTCAAATAATGTCGAACTAATTGATGGCTATTCGAATAAGATGTCACTTGATTTTTATTCGAGTAGAGTTTTTACAGGTACATTTATTAAGATGTTAATCCAGTCGTTTATATTTATGATTCCTCCTAGAAATATTACAAAGTGAGAGGCAATTAGAACCTTAAAAGGAAAAAATCTTTTGAATTAGCATTAACTGTACAGTTATGATAATAACAGCACTGTTGCTGATTGGTTATAATTAATTGATGAGCATTAGGGTTTTCTTGACAAATGTTAATGCTACCCATAAAATTTAAATATGTGCTAAAAGTAACTAATTAATTTTAATTTATCTATTTTATTAATGAAACATACCGAAATAACGCGCTAATTTTCCTAATAACTTTTTTAACATTTTTTTATCTAATAAGTTGTACACTAATAGATTGCAGCTTTTTTTTTAATTTACCAGGTGTGCGTGCTTTATAATCTTTATAAGCATGTTTTTAGTTTAAAAGTTAGGGAATGTCTTTTATCTTTATGACAGAATTTGAATTTATTAATTTCTGATAAATCATAAATTTGAGTAGAAAAAATTACAAATACTTCCCCAATATTTTAGCTTACAATGAATACTAAATCTTTGTTCTTATTCAAAAAGACAACTTCATAGGGCAAATCAAAATAATATCTATATCAATTTTTTGAAAAATATCGGTTTCGATCGAATGTTTTAGATTTTAAGGAACATAACTATAAGATAGTTAAATAAAAAAAAAAGTGTAATGCTAGGATCCCTAAAAAAACCTGGACTTTATTATGCAAAAATTGTTGCAATAATAAAGTCCAGGAGTTAAATAAAAGCAAAGACATTGTATCTTAAAAATATCCCATAGACTTGATGTGGGAAGTGATAAAAAGGCTGTAGTGTTTGACATACATTTAGAAAAAAAACTAGTCAAGTAGAAAGTTAGTTGGGTTTTATACCTGAACCAATACTATCCCAGGATAAAGCTCTAAGGGCTATCTACGGTAATTCAGATTTTTTTTATATTCTTAATTAAGATAAGTTTAGTCGGACTCATTTACCGTGGTTGTTACATTATATTATTCTTGTAACTTTACCTAATAGCAATTAGCCTAATAGATTTTTTTTTATATTCTTAATTAAGATAAGTTTAGTCGGACTCATTTACCGTGGTTGTTACATTATCTTATTCTTGTAACTTTACCTAATAGCAATCAAATTGCGGAAGAGCTTCAATCATCACTGCTTTCTCATGAAGGCAGAAAAAAATCGCGGAAGCGCGTTCGTCCTCACGTATTAACAGCGTTTTTTTCAACGCTAACAAGGTACACAAAAGGGCACTGACCGTTACTTTTATTTAGCAGCTCTGATTGAAATTGAGAAGCATCGTCTAGTCTGCGAAGGTCAGCCCTAATCACACTTGCACAACGGAACAATTGATGTTTCACGCCAAATGGTTTTTTCACCGATATTTAGATAAATTGGATCAATTTTATGGAAATCAGGTGAGGTTAAACAATAAAATGTCTTGTGTCTATCTCTAACGATTGTAAAACTCTTACGTTTTCAATGAAGAAGATTATAAACCACATGGTTCTTCAGTAAATGGGAGAACTTTCGAACGATTTGTAGATGGAACGTTTTCTCTTCCGCGTCATCAAATCAAAGTGTATCTCTTGAAAAGATGCTCATGATCGACGGAAAGATTTCAATTGTTTGTGATTCCTTTTCGGCGTACAATACTTTTCGCTTCAATTGTTCTTGTTGTTGGTTGTCTGTGTTGGGGTGATTGTTGAGAATTTGTATCTTTTTTTTTCTCCGTGGGAAATTTTGATGATTGTTGAGGTGTGGAATTGTATGCAAATTCAAACTGGTGCAGTTGGTATTTTGTGATTTTCATCGGCTGAGATTTTTTAAATTTTCGAGACCTAAGAAAATTATTTTAACAATTACTGGTGTCTCTCAGTTGTAAGTGATGCCATGAAGAATCAAAGATTCTTTTATGAACTTTTACGAATATACACAGAAAAATGTCAGTTTCTTAGATAATGTGATAAATGTTATTACAACAAGTCCCCCCTAAAAAGTCTGAATCCTTAATGTCAAATCAACGACATATAAATATAAAGAGCAGCTAATCTTATAGTAAAAAGGCGTTGTGAGGAGGGTATCAGATAAATCGCTAATTTGTAATAAAAAGTTGCTACATTCGGCAGCTTTCCGCCCACTACATTTACTGACCAATCCCTAGCTTATATTCATTCCTGTGGACCTGTTGCCACTCAAGACGTGAACATGCTTACCGAAACACCCAGAATTTACTGACAGACAGAAATTTTTCAACCTTGCGTGCGCTTGCTTCCTGCTTCTCCAGACTGGATCTTTCTTTGCATTGACATCTTCATGAGTCAACTGTCGGAAGATTTGGGGAAAGTTTTTATATATATATATATATAAAGTTACATGATCTATTGTATTTGGTGTATTTAATGAAAGTTACATGATATATTGTATTTGGTGTAGTTAATGTGTGTGTGTACCAAGAAAACAAGAAATAACAACATAACTAATAAACCTTTTGTATGTAGTCTTTTTCTTTGCGTTGGCGTTTTCTTGTGTCAACTATCGGATGATCAGAAGAAAGTTTTTTTAAATCTATTAATTTACATGATCTCTTGTAAATTAATAGATTAAAAAAAACTTTCAACTTTAAAAAACTTTTATACTTCGTGTAGTTAATGTGCCGCCAAAAGACACGAGATAACAACAACATAACTTATAAACCTTTATTTTATGTTTCTCCATAAATTTGAGTTAAAATATCATCGCACTAGAGGTACACGAGTGGTATTGGTGACGGGCTTTGAAATTAGAATTCAAGTGACGAGCCGATACCTGAGTTGGGATCCAACGCAACTTTAAAGGGCTATATCGTACGCGAATTCGGGACCTAGGGAATAATAGGCCTTTTCTTTTTCATACAGATTATTTTTTATAAAAGGTTATACGGAGCAATTCGCTTGAACTATGTAATCAATTACATATTATGCTTAATTTTAAAAGACATTTGACCTTTTTAATAACAAAGTTATTTGATTTAAAAGGTATTTCTGGATTGATTTTTCTTAATTGTGAAAATTAACGACAGAAGATAATTTTTTTAGCCTACTTTTCTTTTTTTAATTCGAAAGAATTAAAAAAATGAAAAAGTAGGTATTGACATGCGGTCGATGTCCGTCTGTCTGTCTGTCCGTACCCCCCTTCCAAAATCAGTTCTATCCATCGGATCTTAAAAATTCTTTTTTTGTTAGAAAGCTATGACCTCAGATACCCAACTTTCATACTTTTTGTCCGTCTGTCTGTACGTCCGGACGGACATAAATCTACTATCTGTCGGCGAATTTCCCATTGAATTAGCATTGAAATTCAATTTTGAGTCATTTAAATCACTGTAGGTATTGAAATGCGGTTGATGTCCATCTGTCTGTCTGTTCGTATGTCTGTCTGTCTTTCCGTCTGTCTGTCTGTCTGTCCGTCTGTCTGTCTGTCTGTCGTACCCCCCTTCCAAAATCGGTTCTATCCATCGGATCTTAAAAAAAAAAAATTTGGTTAGAAAGCTATGACCTCAGATACCCAACTTTCATACTTTTTGTCCGTCTGTCTGTATGTCCGGACGGACATAAATCTACTATCTTTCGGCGAATTTCCCATTGAATTAGCATTGAAATTCAATTTTGAGTCATTTAAATCACTGTTGCCAAATCAACAATGGCATGAGAAACTTTATTTATTTAAACATATTTGAAACAAAATAATATTTTCATGAATCAGTTTGAAATGACGTCATAAAATGTAGCACAATTTGATTCTTTGATTATTCATTATTTATCTACCAAGAAAGCGGCAAGGCATACTTTTGCATGCAATTATGCTTAGTTTTAATTTACATTTCTTATTTTTTAATGCAGTTCGGAGTAGTTTCAGTACTTTTGTTATTAATAAATATTTAATTATTCTTCGAACTACAAATAAATCACGAGCAGATGATAAATAATATTTAATTTTTTTGCGAAAGAATATTAAGGAAAATAGTTGATTTTGGCTTTTAGAAGTTTAAATTATAGCTGGTTGCTGTGTTTCGATTTTTTTTTTCTAATGTGTATAAATCTAGTGTAGAAACGGCTGTTGATGATATTTACTTTAGGAACCTAGTTTTTTTTCCCCGATTATAACTTCAGTAAGTATTTAATAAACAGGAAAGTAGGCTATTTTAGTTCTTTATGAACTTCTTGTTTTTTAATATATTGCGATACTTCAATTTTTTTCTATCAATTTTTTCATTGTTGAGAAAACTTTTTCAATGAAATTTTTTAATCTAAAAAATATTATTCATGATAGCTATTTCTATTTTAAATTTTCATTTTATTTGACATATCTTAATCTATCCTTATAGGCTCTTTATCGTTAAAACACAAATATGATCGAAATAGAATATCAGCGTCCTCGAAATGCTTCATAGACAACATTTTCGTTTTCGACTTCGGAGTATATTTAACGTGCACTCCCCTACGGGGTATTCGTCGGGTTTTTTTAGCGGCAAAGACCGTTTATAGGCTGTCAGTTATTTTTAGATATGCACAGGTCCGAACCTTTCGCATGCAAGGCAAGCACCTTAACCGACTGGACGTGCACCAAAAAGACGATTAATAACCCCAGCATAATTAAAAAACCACTAGTTATTGTATTTTTCTTTGCATTGACAATTTCTTGAGTCAACTGGCGTTCGATAAGGAGCAAGTTTTTAAAATAGTTACACGGTGTCTTGGTGATGATGCGTTTTATGTGCACCACTTAGACGAAAAATAACAATAACATAACTTATAAACCTTTAGTGCATGACATCTTCTTGAGTCAACTGGCGTTCGATAAGGAGCAAGTTTTTAAAATAGTTACACGGTGTCTTGGTGATGATGCGTTTTATGTGCACCACTTAGACGAAAAATAACAATAACATAACTTATAAACCTTTAGTGTATGATTTTTTCTTTGAATTGACATCTTCTTGAGTCAACTGGCGTTCGATAAGGAGCAAGTTTTTAAAATAGTTACACGGTGTCTTGGTGATGATGCGTTTTATGTGCACCACTTAGACGAAAAATAACAATAACATAACTTATAAACCTTTAGTGTATGATTTTTTCTTTGAATTGACATCTTCTTGAGTCAACTGGCGTTCGATAAGGAGCAAGTTTTTAAAATAGTTACACGGTGTCTTGGTGATGATGCGTTTTATGTGCACCACTTAGACGAAAAATAACAATATCCTAACTTATAAACCTTTAGTGTATGATGTTTTCTTTGAATTGACATCTTCTTGAGTCAACTGTCGGACGATCACGAGAAAGTTTTTTTAAAATCCATTAAGTTACACTGTCTCTTGTACTTGGTGTAGTTAATGTGTGTGTCGTGAAGACTAGATATAACATAACTTATAAATCTGTAGTGTATGGTCTTTTTCTTTGCATTGACAGTTCCTTGAGGCTAATTCTATGCAACTGTAGTACAACAATTTAAAAAAGCTGTATAAATATGAAATATAAATCAAATTAAATAAATATCGTTGCATAATTTAGTCGCAATCATTGTAGTTCAGCTATTCCGCTAATTTTATTTAATGTTAGAATTTGTAGTGAATAACTATTTACACACTTTAATCACTATTACACAGAAATTTACAGAAAGGCTAATTTTGCATGGAATTAGCCTTGAGTCAACTGTCGGACGATCAGGAGTATGTTTTTAACTTCCTTAAGTTACATGGTCTCTTGTACTAGTTGCAGTTAATGTGTACCACGAAGACAAAAAATAACAACAACACAACGTATAAACCTTTAGTTTATTATACACCATAAAAATCACCACCCCTCCTCGCGTTCAAAGTTCAGCCGGACTTTCCATGCCGGCGCACACGAGTGGCCTCGGTGCCGTGTTGGGTCCTCGATGCGTAATAACCTGCTCCATAGATCCATTCATGCGGACATTCTTACAGGGGGAGACGATACCATCTTGCGTCACACCTCTGGTCAGTGTGCTTTTCAATGGGGGGGATCGGACACAAATGTACAAGGAAATGCTAACGAAAAGTGTAAATTTTAAGGATCGTTTATTTATTAACTTGAATGTGGGTAGATAAAATATTTTTATTTCTGTTGTATAACATAATAGAGAATGATATCCTTCTGATGTTGATTAATTCACCGAAATTATGTGGGAAATATTGAAATTTTACTCTAGTATAACATGATAGGGAATGATATCCTTCTGATGCTGATTAATTCAACGAATATGTGGAAAATATTGAACTTACTCTAGTATAACATAATGGAATGATATCCTTCTGATGCTGATTAATTCAACGAAATTATGTGGAAATATTTGAAACTTTACTCTAGTATAATAATAGAGAATGATATCCTTCTGATGCGATTAATTCAACGAATTATGTGAAATTATTGAAAATTTACTCTAGTTAAATAATAAGAATGATATCCTCTGATGCTGATTATTCAACGAATTATGTGGAAATATTGAAACTTTACTCTAGTATAACTAATAGGGAATGAATATCCTTCTGATGCTGATTAATTCAACGAAATTATGTGGAAAATATTGAAACTTTACTCTAGTATAACATAATAGAGAATGATATCCTTCGATGCTGATTAATTCAACGAAATTATGTGGAAAATTGAAACTTTACTCTAGTATAACATATAGGAATGATATCCTTCTGATGCTGATTAATTCACGAAATATGTGGAAAATATTGAAACTTTACTCTAGTATAACATAATAGAGATGATATCCTTCTGATCTGATTAATTCAACGAAATTATGTGGAAAATATTGAAACTTTACTCTAGTATAACATAATAGGGAATGATATCCTTCTGATGCTGATTAATTCAACGAAATTATGTGGAAAATATTGAAACTTTACTCTAGTATAACATAATAGAGAATGATATCCTCTGATGCTGATTAATTCAACGAAATTATGTGGAAAATATTTAACTTACTCTAGTATACATAATAGGATGATATCCTTCTGATGCTGATTAATCAACGAAATTATGTGGAAAATATTGAAACTTACTCTAGTATAACATAAAGAGAATGATATCCTTCTGATGTGATTAATTCAACGAAATTATGTGGAAAATATTGAAACTTACTCTAGTATAACATAATAGAGAATGAATATCCTTCTGATGCTGATTAATTCAACGAAATTATGTGAAATATTGAAACTTTACTTAGTATAACATAATAGGGAATGATATCTTCTGATGCTGATTATCAACGAAATTATGTGGAATTTGAAACTTTACTCTAGTAAACATAATAGAGAATGATATCCTTCTGATGCTGATTAATTCAACGAATTATGTGGAAAATATTGAAATTTACTCTGTATAACATAATAGGGAATGATATCCTTCTGATGCTGATTAATTCACGAAATTATGTGAATATTGAAACTTTACTCTAGTATAACATAATAGAGAATGATATCCTTCTGATGCTGATTAATTCAACGAAATTTTGTGGAAAATATTGAAACTTTACTCTAGTATAACATAATAGGGAATGATATCCCACTGATGTTGATTAAGGAGAAAGGCGCGCTGGCCGCGGTCTCAAACTCAATTTCCTCAGTGTTAATCCAACGGCGAAAAACTATTTTCTCTGCCAATTTCTCCGGCTATTGATATTTTACAAACGGTTTTTTTTATAATAAATGTAATAACTTTCAGGTTTCTACCTTCCCAATTTTTGAAATTGCTTCGAATATTTTGTGTAAAAATATTTATTGGTTAGTATACTAGAGTAAAATTTCAATATTTCCCACATAATTAATTTTAAAAAAATATTCGAACCAATTTCAAAAAGTGGGAAGGTCGGGACCTGTAAGTCAGCTACATCACATAACAAATCCGCTTTTAAAAATACATACAACCGGAGAAATGTGGCAGGGAAAATGTTTTTCTCCATAGCATTACCCTGATCCCTTTGCTTTGAGAGCCCGGTCCAGCATGCCATTCCCCCTTAATTCATCGAAATTATGTGGAAAATATTGAAACTTTACTCTAGTATAACATGATAGGGAATGATACCCTTCAGATTTGAATTTCTTCAACGTAATTATTTATTTTGTATAAAAGTTGAAACATTACTCTAGTATAACATGATGGCGAATTATGTCCTTCTGATTTCAAATGATGTAACGTGATCATATATAATTGTTAAAAAAAATATTGAAACACTAATTTGGTGTAGCATTGAATGAAAAAATATTCTTCCAATGTCAATTAATTCAACGTGATTATAAATTTGTGTGAAATAATGAACGACAACTCTATAGTAAAACGTGGGGAATAATGTAGCTCTAATGTCAATTCATTATATTTCAGACATTGTGATATAGAATCGATAATCGAGAAGTGATTATACGATATTGTGTTCAAACCTTTTACACCTAGTAAAAACCAGCAATCAATTATCATTTTATATAGACATTTATTGTTTTAATGTTATATGCATTTTTGGAGGACATTGAAACACTGTGTGACAATATCGCAATGTTTTAAAAGTACCGAATAAATAATTTCAGAAATAGTTTTATTTTTTATGACAGCATGATAATCCGACAATATTTATATTTTTGTTTAAAAACGAATACTTAAATAGAGAATTTTTTAAAAAATGAATGAAAATAAATCTTGTAGAATTTCATTGATTAAAGAAAGGACTTTTAAAAAACATTGATAAAAATGTATCTTTAACAAATTCTGAAAAAAAATTACTACAATTAACTGGTTCCTGGAAAATACTGTCTATGTTATAAGTGACAAAACATTTCATCATAATCGATGTTCCAAAAAATATTTGTAATTCATATACTCTCCCTAAAAATATAAACTGTCCTTATGAAAAGGACCGACCGAAAGCAAAATGGTTCCCCATATCCCCCCTTCTTAATTACTTTTATCGTTCATCTTTCCGCAGCCCTATTTTTAGCAGTGCGAGAAAATCCTCATCTACTTTAGACAGGGATTACTGTTGCCATCCGCCAAAATCTAATAACAGCAGTTTTGTCGAATTAAATGGTAATGTGCGCGAAGCGTCTGTAATGAATGGTGAGGTAGATGTCTGGGAAGATTAGAAGAGTTGACTTAAGTGGAAATTATTCATGGAGTGTTAATCGGTTATGTTAATTGTAATTCTAGAAATATTTAGATAGGTTTTTCTAATTTCTGTAGCTTTATATTATTTTGTTATTTTTAACGAAAATTATAAATAAATTATCAGAGTTATCTTCCATTTCAAAAATATACATAAATTTTCAAAAAAGTCTGAGTGAAAATTTAACTTTTAATTTGTGAGGAAACAATACAATTTTTGACAATTAATAAGTTATATAACATTTTTAATCTATTCTATAATAATAGCTTACAAATGCAAACTGTAGTTAGTACTTTTTAGCTTCCACAGTACGTTTATAACGTAAAAAGTGGAAGGTATTACAATAGTTCAGTCCGTCAGTCCGTCTGTCATCCATTTTCCCAGAACGAGCCGTGAGTCCCACAAACAAGTGGGACACGTCAATTTGAAGCAAAAATTTAGATTAGGCTACATTCCAAATTTCATTAAAAATTTTAATTGGAAGTTTATTTAAAATTTAAATAACTAAAAATTTAATCTACATTGAAATAATATGCAAATTCCATTTTTAGTCAATATTTTCAATGTTACCATTTCATTAAACGTACGAGAAACTTTATTTAAAATAAAAATAAAAACTTTTAAAAGAATATTTATTTATGTAATATAATTCAGTTTGGATTGTTGTAATATCACAATAGAGTTCTTTTCATGGTTTATTATATATGTATGAAGAAAGATGCATAGAGAATTCTAACTTGGCATAAAAAAAATATGCAAAGTTTCGCTTTTATTTTTAAAGCATCAATTGTACTAATTATATATTTTTCAAACTGTAAATTAATTTAACAAACGACAAATAACTGAATTTTCGAAAAAAATGTAAATGGGGAATTGTGGTGACACAAAGATATTTATTAAAAAAGATTACATCATTAGCTTTTAAAAGTTTGAATTACAACTTGCTAAAGGCCCTGTTTGGCGAATTTCTTTCTGAGGTGTTATTTTGTTTCCAGTTGAGCACAAATGTTGTGTGGAAGCGGTTTAAGTGACAGATTCTGTAACAAACCTACTTGTTCTATTTCATATTAGGATTCGCTGCTTTTATTTCCTTTTATTCTTTATTTAAAAAAAAATAATAAGTCTTTCAAAAAAATAGTATTTCAATTCGTAAAACTCATTGCCTAGTTTATTTTTTTTTAAAAAACTAATTGAACTATTTAAACTAAAAGGATTATTAAATCTTTTCATTTTATTGCCTTGAATAACAAAAAAATCATCAAAAAATTAAACCATACCCTTGTACCCTTTGAGTAAAGCTATCGGCAAATACCAAGTTGAATCTTATATATAAATTAAAGTCCCATTTTGTCGTTGTCACGGCATCACGCCTGAGCGGCTGGACCGATTTCACTAATTCTTTTTTCGTTGTGTTTATTATTGTCAGGAGAAGGTTCTTAATGAATGAGTTATTCGAAATTCGAACCCGAACAGGTGTAGGAGTGCAAAAAGTGAGCCGATTTCTCCATGGGAATAGCATTGTAAGATTAGAATTTATACTTTTTATTTCAGCACGTTCAACGCGAACGAAAATTAAGTATAAGCACGTCAGAGCACGTGAGTTTAATTTGTAGGATTTTTATTTGAATATCATTATTTTAATTATTGAATTGAAATATCTTGATTTTTTTTGTTTCCGAATTTAATTTAATTGGTGTTTATAAATGGTAAGAAGTGAAGATATTGCTAAAATGTATCATGGCAGTAAAGGCGATTACTATTCTAGATCTGATGAATACTTCTAAGAAATGTTAATTCCCTCTACGTATAGCGTAAAAACTTTATGTTTATGAAACTGTCAATTTGGTACAGCTATGATATAGTCAATTGAATGTTGTCATTGGCGGCTTTGGCGAAGTTAAAAATTTAGCGTAGGGTAGCTATTCCCATCCAGTTGTATGGGTTAGTTTGAATTATCGTCGCACTAGAGCTATACAAGATGGATATTGTCCACGGGCGTCTTTATTTAGAACCACAGTCATGTGACGAGCCAACACCTGATTAGGCACCCAATGCAACTTTTACATCGTACGCAGCGTCGGGACTTTGAAAATATTTAACGTGCACTCCCACCACATGGTGTATTATTCTTTGGAAATTTTTGGCTGCATTTGCCAAGGATCGATGGATTTTTCGATCAACCTTCAATTAGAATTTAATATTCATAGTAAAGACAAGACAACGTCTGTCGGGTCAGCTAGTAATTAATAAAAGTTATAAACTTATAAATCTCTCAAATTATCGAAAATATCTATATTTTACAATAATTCGAAATATGCTATTTGATGCATTTATATATTTATTTGATTTAATAAGCAATGTTAAACAGAAAGTTTTTGCATTAGTGTTTATGTAAAACAAAAATAATTAACCCCGATAAATTTTTAATTTAAATTTAAAATTTGATTTTTTTTTATTTAGCTTCCGTTTTCACATCCGTATGGTAACACATAGCAATCAGTGATAAACCAAATGTTTGCAAAACTCAGTGTCTGTAGTTTTAAGAAGAAGGAAAACTTCTCCAAAATCCACATAGACCCGGTCATTTGTATAGACTTCTTAACAAGACTTAGTTCCTCTCTCGTAAGCATTGTAGGATTACCATAAGTTTTAACGTCGCCAAACTAAAGAGATTTTACAGCCAAAAAAAATAATCGGACCGAATTTCGGCATTTTAGAATGATGTTAATAAAATAAACATACTTTTAATTGCAAATGTTAAACAATCAAAGAATATATTTATTGAGCATTGAGCACACATTAATTCCATGCTGTGAAATGTAGCATTAGAAATTGTCATCTAATCGAAATAATGTGAACATTATTAGGAAAAACGAGTGGAACAATGGGATTTTATTTGGTGAAACTTAATAAAGGTAATAAAGAGAGTAAGCGAGCAATGGAATAAATTAAATAGTTGACCTTAAAAGACAGTAATAGAAGAACCATACGCCATATGAATTAATTTGGGATGGGAACGCATTATGAATATTTTTGGAAAAACAAGTGGAACAATGATATTTTCGTTTGGCGAAAATTCATGGAATAAATGAGTAATTGTGCACTGGAAAACTTTTTAAAAAAATCTGCTCCCTGAACAAACCCAGTACCGTAGCCTTCCGAAATAAACCTCACATTCAAGTATTATTTATGTAATAATACCTAAAAAGCACTTTTGTTACAAAAAAAAACTTTAGTTAAGCTTTGGTTGCATTTAAGCGGCACAAAACCTTAATGAGGGTTGTTGAAACCTTATAGCAGTTATAATTAATCAAAAACAAATATTACCTATCCCTCTGAAAGGGTACAGACTTATAAACCCTTAAAAGAAATTAAATGTTCAGTTAAAATTTTAAAATTTATATTTCATACTGTGAAAACAAGATTTCACTTCAACCAAATTGCGTTACCCCTAGCTCTCCTTTTTTCCAGGGAATACATGTTTAAAGATCTTAATCTGTTATCATAATCAATACCAGGCCAGGCCATTAATACCAATACCATCTAAGGTAGTAAGTATATACTTTTTCATAAATGACGTTTAATAATTAAAATTAAAAGTTGAGTTTGATTTGTGACCATATTATAATAAATTTCGACTGAAATGGAGACCTGAAAATTAAGCCTGAGCTTGGTTGACGCTATTAGGCGGTCGTTGCGTCTCAAGTCAGGGCAACAGAGAAGTGCCCTGAGTTTACCCAGTGTTTGGACTTAAGTTTTAATTAAAGTTTTGAGTGTCATGAAGTTTCATTATGCTTAAGCTTATAGGGAACAAAACAACGTGACAGTACAAAATTAAAAAAAATTATCTTACTACGTTTATAAAAATGTGCGGTAAACAATGTTATTCAAAAATGGATCAACATGGTTTCTAGGTGCAACACTTGACCTTAAAACAAAACTCTATAGATTTGAATCTCTATTCTGGTAAGTATGTTCTAAGGTACAGCTGTGGACAAAAAAAAGTACCCACTAGTGTTTTTCGGCGTTATCATCCTATGGATCGGACCTTTTTGACTTTGTGAATAAATAACATTCTGAGTTTAATGCATGACTCAAAATTTGCACAAGGGGACGTCTTCATATTAAAAATGTTACAAACTTCAAAATTTTCAATAAAAATACCCCTTTTTGAGTCCATATTTCAAATATATGACATATTTTAACACTGACTACCAAGTTTTGTTAGTTTTTAAGCAAAATTAGTGGAGTTAGAGGCGTGCAAAGTTTAGGGGCCGAAATTTTAAATTAGTTGCACATAAAAAATCTATACCAATCTATAAATAATTAAGATAATGAAACGATTTTTTACTAAATAGTAATTATAATAACCGAAACAAAATTCATACACTATTGGGGTAATTAAAACGATTTTTATATTTTAAAATAATTATTATATTAATTTTTTAAAAAATTATGTATAGAAACCCCTTAATATTCTTACAGAAATGAATTTGAGACATGAAGTTTAACCGAAAAAAAAAACTCTTTTGTTACAAAAGAAATATTTAGTTTTTTTGTTGTTGAAATAAAGCGGCTCAAGATCTACATGAGGGTTATTAAAACCTGTGATATTTTTAAATAAAAATAAATATTCCATTCAAGCCAAATAAAAGATTCATCACCAAATATACATCGAAACCCTCGCAACCTATCAAAGGAACACAAGACTGACCATGTCCACAGTCCGGTGACTTTTCGGATACCGATGGCTTCACTCGGTTGGCTACAACTCGGTGACGTCACTCCTTGGCGGTTCCTTTGATCTTCCTTTTCCTCACACTGTACGCCGCACCATGGCAAACAATAACGATGAACCTTTCATTGAAAAGCAAAGGTTTTCAGATGCTGAAAAAACTTCCGCAAGAAACTTTCGAATTGCTTATAAATAAAGGCTTGTGGTTAATGTTCTGAACGAACGGCTATGCCACTATTGTTGGGGTAGGTTTGAGGGTATAAAAAGAAGGGAATTTAATGTAACTTTTTTGTACCATCATTTGTTTCACAAACTTTATGATACTATAGTTTTTGAAGAATTTAGTTTCTTAAAGGTTAATTACACTTAAGTTGTGCAAAAACTATAGTTTCAGTCGAGTTTGTAATTAATAGTTTAATTATATTACAGTTTAAAGAATAATTACCTAAATGTTAGTTTAAAAGAGAAGAAAAATAATAGTTTAATTAATTTCATGAATAGTAACTTCGTATGGAAAAATTATCAATTTGGCTTATTTTTTAAAATGTCTATGCACGAAACCAGTTTTAAAGTTTATACAAGACGAAGGCACATTTTTTTTATTGTTGTTTGAGTCCCTGTTATTCGTGTTTTAGCTTCCACACTACGTTTATAACGTAAAAAGTGAAAGGTTTTCTAATCGTTCAGTCCGTCTGTCCGTCTGTCCGTCTCTCACCCACTTTCACAGAAAGAACCACAAGTCCCACAGACAAGTGGGATACGTCATTTTAAAGCAAAAAATCAGATTAGGCTACATTCCAAATTTCATTAAAAAATTTAAATTGGAAGTTTATTTAAAATTTAAATTACTAAATTTTTTTTATCTACATTGAAATAACATGCAAATTCTATTTTTATTCATATTTTCACTGTTGTCATCCACAAGTCCCACAGACAAGTGGGATACGTCATTTTGAAGCAAAAAATCAGATTTGGCTACATGCCAAATTTCATTAAAAAATTTAAACTAGAAGCTTATTTAAAATATAAATAACTAAAAATTTAATCTACATTGAAATAACATGCAAATTCCATTTTTATTCAATATTTTCACTGTTGCCATTTCGTTAAACGTACGAGAAACTTTTGTTAAAATAAAAATAAACACACTTGAAAAAATATTTATTTATGTGATATAATTCGGTTTGGATTGTTGTATTATCACAATATAGTTCTTTTAATGGTTCTATATATATGTATGAAGAAAGATGCATAGAGAATTCTAACTTGGCATATAAAAATAAGTTTCGCTTTTATTTTTAAAGCATCAATTGTACAAATTATATATTTTTTGAACTGTAAATTAATTTAACAAACTATAAATAAGTGAATTTTCGAAAGAAATGTAAATGGGAAATTGTGGCGACAAAAATATTTATTAAAAAGATTACATAATTATTCTTCGAACTTTAAACAAATTTAGCAAACGATAAAGTCTAATTATTAAATCTGAGAAAGAAGATTAATGAAAATAGTTAATTTTGGCGTTTAAAACTTTGAATTACAAATAGCTAAAGGCCCTGTTTTTATTAGAATTAAATCACATTTGCCATTCGCAACAATCGCTCGAGAAACTTTAATTCTTTTAGACAATAAATTAAAATAAATTTATTTTTGCGGCATCGATCAGTTTGAAATGACGTCAAATATATTTCACTACGGAATCCTTGTATGTTGATATGAAATGTTTTCATTCTATTTAAAAGCGAGGAATATGACATATTTATTCTTTAAAATATAAATTGATTTTTGCAAACGATAAGTAATAATTATTGAATTTTCGAAATAAAATAAATGGAACTAGCCAAATTTAGCTTGTAAATGTTAAATATAGAATTAATGTTGTGTTTGGCGCGTTTTTTCCTGTTAAACACAAATATGTGGAAGCGAGTTAAGTGACAGATTCTGTTACAAACCTACTTTTTAATTTTGATAATTATGAGTCAGTTTTTCGAATAATGGGTTACAATTTTACCTTTTTAATAACAAAGTTATTTGATTTAAAAGGTATTTCTGGATTGATTTTTCTTAATTGTGAAAATTAAAGACATAGAAAAAAAATTTAATATATTGCGATACTTCAACTTTTTTTCTATCAATTTTTTTATTGTTGAAAAAAACTTTTTCAATGAAATTTTTTAATCTAAAAATATTCAGCATGATGGCTATTTCTATTTTAAATTTTCATTTTATTTGACATATCTTAATCTATCCTTATAGGCTCTTTTTCGTTAAAACACAAATATGATCGAAATAGAATATCAGCGTCCTCGAAATGCTTCATGGACAACATTTTCGTTTTCTTTTGGAAAAAGTAACTTGTATGAGTAAAAAAAAACTGAATGAAATAACTTGAACATGTGGCCTTTGACTGTCATAATAAAAATACCTCGTCCTCTACTTCATTTCGCTTTTCGACCACGTTACGATTCTAAGTCATGATACACAATGACCAAAATATTTTACCTATGTTCGAATCCGGAATATAAATAAAATTGTCAAATACACGGAAGGTCGCTCTTCAAGGGCTTTTGGCCGATCTTTCATTTCGCAGCTTTGATTGCATTTATAATATTTTTTTATTTATTTATTTATTTATTTATTTATTTATTTATTTATTTGTTTCAGATGCACATAACAGAAAAATCCAATTATAATGCACATCATAAAAGACAATGAAAACAACAAAAACACACAAAAAATAATTTTCAAACACAAATAATAATAATTGCGTTATGTTTTCTAATTGAATAAGTTTTGTAACTCTATTTTATTAAATATTGATTTGTATTAATCGAATTTATTAATTGGATAACAATTATTAAAAGATGATAATAACTGGATAACAATAACAATTATATGACACTGAGGATTAGATAACAATGATGCAAATTGAATTATTGGATTGTTCTCGTACTATTAAAAGGCAATAATAGGAAACATATTTGATCGATAATTTTTTTTTTAAAGTTATAAATAACAATTGGATATGTAACAATAGAATAACTATAATTTTATAATAACAAATAAATATAAGTGTGGATAATAATCATTGAATAAAAATAAAAGGATAATGGTATGTATTGATCATAGAAGTTAAGAAATATGTTTGTTTTGATAATCTGTGCAGATATTTAGATTATTTTTTAAATTATTGATATATTCACTTCATGTATTCGATGAATTGCGTCTGATGTATTCCGTTTTTTCATGTATTGAATTTACCATGTTATTTTCTGCATTCAATTATACTTTAGTCTATGAGTTATGGATTTAATGATACTTTTATAATGAATTTATTATAAGTGTGTTTCAATAAAAAGTACCGTAAATTTTATAATTTTCATGCCTTTAAAATTGTAAAGAAAAATAGGCAATCTAAATCTGCTTCTTCCAAGTCATAAATTATATTTCAAAAAAGTATCGCTCTCTGATGACTTTCGTGTTTTTTACTACTTCTTGAAAAAACATATTCAAATAAAGTGTAAATTAAACATCCAACTTTTGTTGAGAGTGGAAATTCCAACAAAATGCCAAAATTTAGGAATGAAATGGCAATGCAGGCCAAAGATACACAAATAAGATAATTAAAGAATAATACGCCAAAATTAATACAATAATATAACCACCAATATACTTACACCAAAGATATTTGATAAATAAAAAAATTAATGTTTTATATAAATTGGCATTTAATATCGTCAAATTTTGTTCATGGTAGGGTTAGGAATAAAATTTACTTTTGATAAACTTACATAGAGAGCAGCACCAACGATAGTGTTGAAACTCAACCAACGCAAATTACTCAACCACCGCATTACCGCAACCACTCATACACCGCATTATTTACTCAAACTTTTTCAACACTAGATTTCGACAAACTTAATCAACAGTTAACTAAAAGTAACTAATAGTTTGATGTTAGTAGGAATTGTACAGAAATTCGTACATAATTAATCTGTCAAGAAAACTTATTAAGAAATTTCTTTCAGGATTAACGCAAGCTTTGGTTAAAATATTATCACTAATAAATTATATGAAAGGTTATATAAAGTTTATGCTTTTAATGCTAAATAACAATGGTTGACTAGCTCTTATTTTAACGTTATGGGATGAACATAAAAAAAATTCAAAAAAACTGGAATGATTAATTTTTTGGTAAAAATGAATTTAATAGTTTAAATGATATTTTTCAAAATATTTTAATTTAAATTTTTGATATTTCTGGGCCTTTGTAGCGATTTCCACGTTCTTATAAAATATGTTGCCAAGCTCGTTAAAATCACCAAAAAAATTCAACCAAATGAAGATAAATGTATTTTTTGCATCTTAATTTAACTTTACATTTTTAATTGAAATAATATTATTTTGTGGTTAGGTTTCAATTTGCTTGACTTGGATTAGGTGGAAAAATAACAGTAGTGTTAACTAATACCAGGCTAAATGGTAAATAATTACTAGAGAACAATCTGAGCTTTATTTTTAGCCCGTGCGAAGAACGAAAATAATTTGCTAGGATAAAAAGTTTAAGGTACAATTCTACTTGATAATATGTAACATAGATGGCAGCAGCAACAACTAGAATAATGCGTATGGGTCATTCTCAAAAAATTTTACAAATGGTGTCCCACAAGCTTTCAATGCTTATAGTATTTTTAATTTTATTGTTACGGAATTTTCACTTGGACTGCATAAAAGAACGAACTTTTAAGTTATTGTACCAATATTTTAAAAATACAAAAATACTAAAACAAGAGTTGGAGACTTCATTTAAAGAAGCATAGTCGGTAAAATTCACGTATTCCATGACGAAAAATAAAAGAACAAGAGAAGATAATTGTAACTTGAAATAAATATTTCGTAATTATTGATGCTTATATTGATTAACAAGTGTCTTGGCTATCAAATAAGCTTTTAACCATCACTTAATTTTTAAAAAAAAGTTTTCTTTTGTTGCTTATATATTGTGTCCCACAGAATCGAAGAAATTTTTTTGTTGACTCTGTTACCAAAATTTCACGACAAAAAAAGTGTTTTGCTGATATAAGTATCACCATAGACACTTATTTCTGAAATGCCTGACAATTTTTTCATAAAATTTTAGTTTATGGAGGGAAAAGACAAAAGTTTGAAAAATTAAGGTGAGTGTAATTATTCAATGACGACTATGTTACCGTGTTTTTGTTAAACTGGAGCTTATTTAAGAATAATAAAGTCATAGTGCTGTTTAAAGCCCTTAAGTATCTGATTACGATAAGCTAAAAACAAATTTTAAGTTAACTAAACTTCATAGCAAAAAGCGATGATAAAGTATATTTTGTCCACTTTGTTACCATAGAAAAAGAAGCTGAATATTTGATGAGCACAGCGCCCCCAATTCTTAACTACGAACAAATTAGACATACAAGTTTTGATTGTTGCTTGGCATATGCGGAATTTCAAATGACATGGCAACTTATTTGTAACTATAAATAATTGC